>VDFB02000016.1:5413211-5884099 GCA_007258455.2 Sequoia sempervirens | reverse complement strand
AATATCCCCAAAGAGTGGCAAATTTTGTCCACTCGGTACAAAGCAAGTTGGCCTCTGTAGGATCATACATTTTGTCAATGGCCTTCGTGAACCCTTCCTTCACCTCAGCATCCTCTATAGGTGTTATTCTGCCGGGACGTGGCACATACCACTTCGGGTTCAATGCATAGGCAGCCATGTGTAAGGGAGTGTTGAGCTTCTCCCATCTATGCTGAATGATTGGATAAATGTGCTCGGTGTAGAATTGCATTGTGGGGTCCTTCTCTCGCACTTTAGCCTTCATTTGATCAAGCATGGAATCAATGCACTCGTATACCTCTCCAAGGGAAGGTGCATTAGAGTCCCCAAATCTAATAACCTTGAAGACTGGATCAATGATGGAGACAATATATGTGGCATCAGCCCAAAAGACATCATTCTTCACCACCTCCTTAACCCTCAACCCCTGCTGTGTCTTCGACTCAGGCCATCGGTTCCACTCTGCTGTCATTACCATTACTTGCAATGGCTCTTGCAACTCAAGCATCCTCTCCAAGAGAATCAAGTATGATGCATACCGAGTCTCTATAGGTTTCAGGAATTCCTTCTTGGAGAAGGTTCTGAAAAGTGCATGTGAAGTATGGTGGTTGCAGATAAACATCTGCACATCTCTAGCATCACTCACAATTGATTTGATCCAGCTGATTTTACCCATGTCCTTAAGTGCATTATTCATAGCATGCACACAGCAAGGAGTCCACCAAATGTGTCTATAGGCTGCCTCAACCAACTTCCCTGCAGCTCTACACACATGGGCCGCATCTGTCACTACCTGCACCACATTCTGTGGCCCAACCTCCTCTATGGCATCCTTGAGAATCTGGAATTGATAATGAGCATCCTTGCTATGCCCTGAACAATCAATAGCCCTAAGGAAATAAGGGCCCGCTGTAGATGTGACCATGATGTTGATGAGTGGACGACGCCTAATGTCCGACCACCCATCCATGACTATGTTGCATCCACTTGAGACCCAGGTTCTCTTCATCTTCTCCATCAAAATATTAATCTTGGAATAGTTCTGATCCAAGATTGTTGTCCTCAATTTAGTTTCCCCTGGTGGCACATATGATGGTCCCGCCCTTATTACCTTTGACATAGCTTCCTTGTAATAAGGAGAGCGAGCCACATGGAATGGAATGCCATTGGCAAAGAAGAATTTTCCAATAGCATCATCTGCCTCATCCTTTGCTTGTGCATTGAATAAATCTGCCAATGGATGTGAACTTGAAGATGCCACTTTACGTTTCCCCTTAGGCTCTCCTACACATGAACTGAATGGATTTGGTGGCCTTTGACTCTGCAAAGTAGAAGTAGAAACTGCTGCAATCTGATCAGCCTTACTCCTATGTGCCAATGTAGTTGTCATAGGTGTTGCTTCCTCATCCGAACCCCATAATTTTAAAATTTCAGCTCTATACTTTGCATTGTTTTCCACCTTCTTACAAACATCTACACCTTTGCCTCGAATAAGAAGAAAGTGAGAATTAGTTCTAGTAATGCTCCCAAACCAGTCAAGATGACAAAGGTGGCACACCCACTTTCTAGTGCCCCCACGTGACCCAGGCTGTTTCGGCATCTTAGTTGCAAATTGTTTTAATGGTGATTTTGGATCAAAGGGGCCCTTGGCATATCTTTGGAGGATTCTTGAAGGGCATTTATCTTTGACTTTTCTACTCTCAATAGAACCTGCTTCAGCTTGAGTCTGAGTATTTGAGTCATGTTCACCCTCGTCTAGTTCTATTTGAAAATCTGAATCATCAGATTCATTTTCACTTCCACTTCCACTTCCAATTTCTGCTTCAACCTCCTCACCCTCAACCTCATCGCCACTTCTATTGATTGAACTCATTATGATAATGTCAAATGAGGCTGCAAAAAAGATTTAAAAACAAAATCAGACCTCTATAATTTATTGCAAAAGATGAAATCATGAAAATAAAAAAAACAATATGATGTTTCCAACTTTCCATTTCAAAGTTTTTAACTTTTAAATTTTAAATTGACAGTGTGCCTCAAAGAGATGTCATCTAATGGAATGCAATGATTGGAGGAATTTTGCTTGTGAGTGTGAAGTTGTGAACTTTTTGACAGTATCTGAGTATAGACTAGAGGAATTTTGTCAGATGTTGTAGTTGCAAACTTGCAACTGCCCTGTAGACATGTATGCAAAATGCCAAAATGTGGAAGCATAGACGAGACATGTGAACTTTTTTACTTTTTGACAGTGTGCCTCAACTTCAAGGCTCAAAGAGATGTCATCTAAATTCAAATGGAATGCAATGATTGCAGGATATGCAGTTGCTGTTGCGAACTTTTTGAGTTTTTACTTTTTGACAGTGTGCCTCAACTTCAAGGCTCAAAGAGATGTCATCTCAATTCAAATGGAATGCAATGATTGCAGGATATGCAGTTGCTGTTGCAACAACAGCAACTGCATATCCTGCAATCATTGCATTCCATTTGAATTGAGATGACATCTCTTTGAGCCTTGAAGTTGAGGCACACTGTCAAAAAATAAAAACTAAAAAAGTTCACATGTCTCGTCTATGCTTCCACATTTTGGCATTTTTGATTTTGCATACATGTTCACGTGGTAGCTGCAAACTACAAACATCCGAACAAAAAATTCCCTCTATGTTCAATTAAATGGAATGGAGCCGATTGTAGATATGCGCTGTTAAGCGTAATCGCAACAACAACCTATATCCCGCACCGTATTCCATTTAAAAATTAAAAATTAATAATAATAATTTTGCCATCTACCCTTTTCCCGCAGGTATGCAAAATGGAAGCACTAGCAATGCAAAGGTCGGGCACAATGGGAAGCATTGGCGCTATTTTTGGACCGGAGGCGCCATAGAGATGTCCGCCATGGAATGCAATGGTTGTAATTTGTAGTTCAGATAACACTGATGGGAATGCAATGGTCATGGGTTTGCAAGCCCGCATCATTGTATCTCCATGAGCGGACATCTCTGGTGACTGTAAAAACCGCTATGGCCTCGAAAAAATCCAGTGCTCTAAGACGGCATACATGAAGTCGCAAGCCAAACGGCGGGTGGAGAAAAACCAGCAAATAAAAACTCAAAATGAAATACCCTAAAATGTAAAATGAATGCACTACCAAAACTCACAATCGTAAAATTTGATTCCAAATTCCAAACGCAAATCTCTCAGTCGCACAAGTCAAAACAAAAAATTCATCAAATAAAGTATAAAACTTAGGTTATAAAATATAAACTGATGTTTTTAACTTTTTAAATTTTTTAACATAATAAATTCCGGCGTTTCCATGGCGTTTCCTGTGCCAGAAACTCAGGGAAACGTCTCCCTTTAGGAGGAGACGGCGGGGGTACTTGGAGACGGCGGAGGGACGTTTCCCAGGCGTCTCCCCGTCTCGGAAACGTCCCCGTCTCGGAAACGCGTTGTTTTTCGAGGGGGACGCGTCCCCGTGGAACACTGATTATAATACAATTATCATAATACAAAATAAAATTGATATTATTAACTGTAAATATCATAATAATAAGAATATTCACAAGAAACTAATGTGACTAAGCCTTAGTTAAATAAATAATTAATAATCCTAAAAGCATCGATTCTAATAAAGAGGCATATTAATTATCATAAAACAGCAGCGATCATTATAGCAACAACCACGATAATGTGAAAGGTGCGATCATGATATGCACATAAATACGTCTCTCCAAGGGAGTGCGATTAGCACCAAAAGGCATGACCTTTGAAAGGCTATGCCTTGGGCAGATCAGGTTACATATAAGGGCAGAGAATTCCAAAACAAGAGAACCATCGACTTGGGGAAGAAGAAGTAAGAGATCTGCCAGCAAATAAGATATTCAGTTTGTATTGTAAGTTAATGTATTTATGATGGAATAATTATGGGATATAATGCATTGTTAAATAGGATCGAGGTTTCATGCATATTATTACACATATTCTATGATAGCGTCTTCATAGTAAATAATGTGTCGCTGATATGATTATTTGCAAATCTGAATTTGATTAAATTACTATGTACATATTTTCACCATGATAGAAAAGGGGAGATTTGCAAAGGGAATACAACGAAGGGGCCCTCTCCTAGGTACGCCACCTCTATAATGGAGAACCAATGTGTCCTATAATGGATGACAAATGTGTCCTATAATGGAGAACGAATGTGTTCTATAATGGAGGACCGAGTGTCCTATAAGGGAGAACCAATGTGTTCTATAATGGGGGACAAAGTAGTCCCAAGAAGGCCAAGAGGGTATCCATTTGGGGTACCAATGGTATAGTGCCTTGGGCCTAGGAGAGATGGCATTTTCAGAGCACATGTTGTAATCTCACTCCCCTATCATGGTGTAACGATATAAAGAGGTCAGTCATAAGGAAATGGAAAGGATGGCAAGATGAGGGAATAATGGATAAATGAGAATCCTCATTAGGTATGCCACCCCATATGAATGGCATGTGCCACATGAGGCCAAGGAGGACAGTATATCTATCCTTGGGCTTAGAGAGGCTAAGACACCCCATCGAGTCATTCTCTTCCATGTTCCCCATGGTTGAACACCCCCAGGATAAAGTGTTAATTGGATTAACAAATTTACTATGGATTTACTAATGTTCAATCATGCTCTACTTGTTAAGTTATTAGTGTAATTGATCTCTAACCTGTTTGTAGGGATCAAATCAAGCCAAGGTACCTTCTAACTCTTTTATTGCTTGGGAAATTGATAATTTGGGATAAAACTAGTATAACTCCAATTAGCGACATTACAAGTGGTATGTTCCTGCCAACCTGCAGGACATACCTACTTTAACCGCCATTCAATTAGAATTAATTATTCAACCTTCTTCTTAAGGAGGCCAATCATGCATTTCAATAGGTGTGTATCTTCCATGTGTGTACTTTGTGACCTTGAGTATTCACGTGCATACCTTGTGACTTAGTGAATTCATGTGTATACTTTGTAGTTTGTAACTTACATGTATTTATGCGACTATGTGTATACCTTGCATATTCTTTGTGACTTCATGTGTATATTGTCTACTCATGTGTATACTGGGTGACCTTGGGATGGTGGACGAACCCGCAGTGTAGTATGGGATGCACCGAATCCTCTTCCTAGTTGTTAGACTGTATATACTTGGCCTTGTGGGGTTGAGGACGGACCCGCGGTGTAGTATGGGATGCACCAAATCCTCTTCCCATTTGTCCAATGGTGCAAAAGATCGAAGGAAAGGATAGGACCCATGGTGTAGTGCGCAATGCACCAATATTCTTTCTATTTGGGATGCATTGTGGACATGTGTTAGTTACCCATTGTGTATGTGATGAATGCTAGAGCTAGTCACTATGTATTTGTGATTTTGTGATGTATGGTGGAACATGTCATTGTGTTTATGATTACTTTATGCTTAAAAACTATGAAAATGTTAATGTTGTCTATCAAAATGCTTCTAGGGTTGGGAGGCACTAACAAATTAACTTATCTAAAACTGAATTGTTATTAGTATTCAAATGCAATAACAAAGAGTTTTTGACTATTGAAGTGAAAAGGTGTGACTCCGTCAAATTTGTGATACAAAAGGGAGAGCATTTCATCCATACCATCATTTGAGGTAATGAAATGAGAGAAAACTTGTCTTAAGTAACAAATATTGCCAATTTCCAAAAATCTTGGTTTTGTTGTTGAGAGAGATTGGGAAATAACTATACATAGGACAATAAATTGCCTTCATACTTTAGAGGATGGTATTAATCTTATTAGTAGTAAATCAGGGCAAAATGTACTAACAATTACTCTCCAAGGACATAGGGTCAAACATAACCACAACCCTCACAACTAAAGCTAATATCATCACCAAAGGAGCAATATTTAGTCCCAAATCTTAAGTTGCTTGAGGACAAGTGAATTCGGGAAGGGAGGATTGTCATGCCCCCAAAATTATAACACCAAAATATGAAGAATTAAAATACAAATAACTATATATATATCATTGCAATTTAAATATTATTATAATTATAATACAATTATCATAATACAAAATAAATTGATATTATTAACTGTAAATATCATAATAATAAGAATATTCACAAGAAACTAATGTGACTAAGCCTTAGTTAAATAAATAAATAATAATCCTAAAAGCATCGATTCTAATAAAGAGGCATATTAATTATCATAAAACAGCAGCGATCATTATAGCAACAACCACGATAATGTGAAAGGTGTGATCATGATATGCACAAAAATACATCTCTCCAAGGGGGTGCAATTAGCACCAAAAGGCATGACCTTTGAAAGGCTATGTCTTGGGCGGATCGGGCTACATACAAGGGGAGAGAATTCCAAAACAAGAGAACCATCAACTTGGGGAAGAAGTAAGAGATCTGCCAGGAAATGAGATATTCAGTTTGTATTTTAAGTTAATGTATTTATGATGGAATAATTATGGGATATGATGCATTGTTAATAGGATCGAGGTTTCATGCATATTATTACACATATTCTATGATAGCATCTTCATAGTTCATAATGTATTGCTGATATGATTATTTGCAAATCTGAATTTGATTAAATTACTATGTACATATTTTCACGATAATAGAAGAGGGGAGATTTGCAAAGGGAATACAACGAAGGGGCCCTCTCCTAGGTACGCCACCTCTATAATGGAGAACCAATGTGTTCTATAATGGAGGACCAAGTGTCCTAGAATGGAGGACTAATGTGTCTTGTAAGGGAGAACCAATGTGTTCTCTAATGGGGGACCAAGACCAAGTAGTCCCAAGGAGGCTGAGGGGGTATCCATTTGGGGTACCAATGGTACAATGGCTTGGGCCTAGGAGAGATGGCATTTTTGGGGCACCTGTTGTAATCTCACTCCCCTATCACGGTGTAACGATATAAAGAGGTCAGTCATAAGGAAATGGAGAGGATGGCAAAATGAGGGAATAACAGATAAATGAGAATCCTTGCTAGGTATGCCACCCCACATGAATGACATGCGCCACATGAGGCCAAGGAGGATGGTATATCTATCCTTGGGCCTAGAGAGGCTAAGACACCCCATCGAGTCCTTCTCTTCCATGTTCCCCATGGTTGAGCACACCCAAGATAAAGTAATAATTGGATCAACAAATTTACTATGAATTTACTAATGTTCAATCATGCTCTACTTGTTAAGCTATTAGTGTAATTGATCTCTAATCTGTTTGCAGGGATCAAATCAAGCCAAGGAACCTTCTAACTATTTATTGCTTGGGAAATTGATAATTTGGGATAAAACTAGTGTAACTCCTATTAGGGACATTATATTATGCTTGCAAATGGAATGGATATCATTTTGAAGTGATGAAGACCATTTTATGTGTTTTAGGTTTAAGCGTTTTGATTTTTTGCCCAAATTTTCCACTTGACTAAATTGTCGAGTTTTACATATGACTCCCATTTCTTGAGTCTTTGGGACTTGCTTGAACCAGTTTGCCTTTGAACTTGCTGAGCTTGGGCAAGTCTTGTAACTATGGTTCAATATGCATTTTTATACCTTACAATAAGTAGTTACCTACTGCTCTATTTGTGGGAACAATCTCTTTGCAGATGTTAAAGTCAGGTGATAGATATTAGTAATAACTTGGATGTTTTTTCAACTATTTGTGATTTGTCCAGCAGTGGTGGCATACAGGCTATGTTGTCATCAGTTAAGTATCTTGGTAAAGTGGCCCTAGGTTGTGCCTTTTCCAAAGGAGTTATCATGTGTTGCATGCCATGAAACTTTATATCGTGTTGCTTCTGTGGTTTTCTTAAAATCAATTGTTTTTTAAGTTGATTAGTTTCTGCTCACTATTGTTATATTAGTTTTGGTTCAGTTTTAGCACTGTTAACCTTTTGTTGTCTGTTTACTTGCAAATAGTTAAACTATTGAATGGTTTCAATTTGAAGTTTTTTGGGGGAAAATTGCACAGGTGACAACAATAGGTGGCTTGAATGCCTCAACTTCATTTGTTGCAAAAGCAAATCCTCTTAATCGTACACCACCAAAAAGGAAGACTGAGCTGCATCATGCTTTATGCAATATGCTTTCAAGTATACTTGCTCCAGTCGCAGATGGAGGCAAAGCACACTGGCCGCCTAGGGGTGTAGAACCAGCATTGACATTATGGTATGATGCAGTAGCTCGGATTCGGGTGCAGCTCATGCATTGGATGGAAAAACAAAGCAAGCATATTATAGTGAGTTGCAAAAACAAATTATTTCATCTTGCTAGTTTGTTATGTACTGGGATACATTGACATTTTTACATAAAATTTTTAGCTTAAGACAATTGTAAGGAACTGGGATCTCGGAATATTTGTGTTATAGTCCTCAAATATTACTTGGTATTGTTTCTTAGGGTCTTTTGCCCAAATTATGGTAATAAACATAAAGTTCTTTTTTAAGCATTTTAAATTTGAATGCATCTGGAATGTTTATGATTTTCTGTTAAATATGGTGGTGTGTGTGTATACTTATATCTTGTCATGCTGGTGCAGGTTGGGTGCCCCTTAGTGACTCTTTTGCTGTGCCTTGGTGACCCCAATGTTTTTAACAGTAACTTTAGTCCTCACATGGAGCATTTGTATAAACTTCTCAGAGTAAGATCAGTACCCAAAGAATTTGATTAAAATGGCCAGGACTAGACTGCTTGCAGATTGTTTATTGGAACTAGTTTGAAAGCATTTTAATTTATATCCTTGTGGCTTCTGTTGTCTTTAATGCTCTTTAAGTTTTTTGGTTCATTGTTGTTTAAGCATGATTTTAATCTGCTATAGAGTTTCTGTTTCCATAAAATTGGGGTTTCTCTTTAGTGTTATAATCAGTAGTTTTTAGTTTTTAACAACGATTGTGTGCTGTGTCACAGGAAAAAAACCACCGATCCATGGCCTTAGATTGTCTTCATCGAGTTCTCCGATTTTATTTAAATGTCTATGCTGATCATCAGCCCAAAAATCGTGTATGGGATTATCTTCACAGTGTAACATCACAGTTGCTGGCATTTTTGAAAAAAGGTTCTCTTACTCAGGATCTACAGCATGATAAACTTGTTGAATTTTGTGTTACAATAGCAGAAAGCAACCTAGATTTTGCTATGAATCACATGATATTGGAACTATTGAGGGCAGACAGCTTAAGTGAGGCAAAAGTTATTGGTCTTCGGGCTCTACTTGCAGTTGTTATTTCTCCCTCAGGACGTCGGGTTGGTTCAGACATGTTCCGGTGTGATGATGTTCACTTCTCTGCAACATCATCTTTACGGGGGTCAGTTGGATTAGTAAGTTCATCTTCAGGTTCTGGAGTTTCTGTCTCACCTCGAAACTCATATTCTATGCAGTCTGCAAGTCCTGTACCTTCCGACTTAGGTATTACTGGACATGACATAAGCCAGTACATTCCAAAGGTTAAACATGCTATTGACTCTATTTTGAGAGGATGCCATAGCACTTACTGGAAGGCATTGCTGACATCATCAAAAACCACAACGGGTAACAGCTTTTCCCTTATTATCTGCAATTTAATCAGAGCAGCAGTTATTCAACTGTTGAATCAGAAGTTGGATTTTGAGTTTTACTTAGCTTGAAAGTTTAAATAAATATCATATTAGAAGGGTTGGTAATGAACTGGAGTATTTCACTGAAATTTGAAGGAGTAAACTGAAACTAGTCTTATGATTTAACTCTTTCTCTTTTACTTTAGAGATACCATTTGAAGATGCATAGTAAAATTAATATGACCTGAAGTAGAGTCTCACTTCATTGATTTTACTTTATAACATGGGCATGCATGATGTATAATCAGTTGCAACCATTTCAACTATGTTGGATATTATTGATAATAATACTCAGGGTTAATACGGATCAATATTGTCTGAAGAAACTCAACTTTAATCTTCATGACTAGGAAAAAACACACATTGGATAAACGATATACTCAATGAGGTTGCTTTATATGTGTTTTTTAATGTTTTAGACCTTTTTCTCCTGTTCACTCTATGTGACAAGTAAAACTTTTGAAATTAAGCGGTCAATAAATATTTGCTAATTTATGCCTCACTTTAATGCTGAGTTTGATATAATGTGCAAACATACAGGTAGAATTATGAAACAAATTGTTGAAATTTGAAAAGGACTATTGTAGCTCGATGGGGACTAAAAATAAAAAATAGAGCTATTTACAATACCTAATAATCATTGCTAAAAGGATGCTAACAATTAAAACTAAACCTAGGACATAGAGAAAACTAACATTTTTGCTAACATACTAGCAGTAGGAATATGCTTGAAAGGGAAGAATAGACATTGTCCTATGGCTGGAAAAATAGATGCTTAAATTTAATTTGCGAAATTCATGTCATATTTTTACTTTCTTGGATTTGGTTGTTAACACCAATTTGGAATTTTGGCATCTCACCAAGTACTTTTGTTCGTTTAGAGTCCCTAATCATTTAGGCACTTTGGTGGAAAAGTAGTACTCAGAGAAAGGGAAAAATTTAACCATTGAAAAAATGGGAAATATGTGCAAGTCTTTTATGTGGGATATGATAGAGGGATTACAAGTACATTGGAAGGCTTTGAAGGAGACATAGGTAAATTGTGAGATGAATTTTTTAATGTTTGAAGTGCACTAGAGAAAAGTAATTAATGGATCTGAATAAGGTTTCCTTCTCATCATTAAGACCAAGGCAACTTTAGGGTATCACACAACATGGGAATCAAATTAGGCTCAAGGAATACGTTATTGAGTAGTTGAAGAATAGAACAAGGAAGAATTGCCAAGACTATATCTGTAGGGTCATAACTAACTCGCTAATTGATCCATATAAACATGATTTATTTTTATGGATTTGTGAATGCCAGCATAGCATGCAATTAATGCCATAATTCACAGTAATAAATGTAATCACATGTGCTCAATTCATTTCAATCCAGCCACTCATACTTTTCAAACCTGAAGTAAAATATATTATCAAAGTAATTATTGCTTATACATTTGATGGCATACAAATTACACTAAGTACAACTATGACATTTCACATGCAAAGCGAAGATAACAATAGATCATTGATTTGATAATAGTACAGTTCTACACAAATAGCATAGACCAATGCACGGTAAGGTAGTCTGGGTTGACATTGTATGCATCCAATACTATATACTATTCAACTTGTCTTACCCAACTTGTCTTACCTGCCTTGCATTGTCAGATGAAATCCTTTAAAACAATAATGCATGCATCCGCTCTCTTGGCTGAATTCGTTCAAGCACAAGCACACGATTGTGTTTTAACAGAATTTTCTATTCAATGGCCCCATTAGCAGAATCTGGTATGTTTTTGAGGCCATTCACAATGCTTGCATGTCTTCTAATGGTTCTTTTCATTCAACAAGACCTTCATTCTTAGAGAGGTTTGGCCAAACATACCCTAGGGTGAGAGATTTATAATGGATCAGTTTTAAAGTGTTCACATTTAGAAACTACAACTGCCTTGGGACAGTGGATCCCATTCAATATTTACTTTTATCTAAGAAAGACGTAACTTCTTGATGCTCTCATTCAATCCCTTGAGTTTTGACGAAAGCCCCACTTAATAAATTATGTCAACTTATATTCTTGTTGAATCTTCCTCTCTATCCAATTAGCTCTTAGTCACTGATCTTTTTCTCTAAGACTCTAATTAGTTTCCACTTTGGCTTGTTTACAGCTATAGAATTTAACTCAATTAGAATTTGCAGACTTTTCATAGGGTTTGCTAGAGTTGTCCAATCAATTTCTCTTCCCAAGCTCATAACTAGGAAATTTTGTTCCTTCAACACCTATACTTTTTAAATAAAATGAAGTATATTAGAATAGCAACAGTTGCCTTTTAATGCAAGGTATATGAGAACATACATTAGACACTCAAACATGCACATAATGCATTTTATCTAGATTTTATACCGTGTTGGCATCTAGTTGTACAATAAATAAACGCCCCTTAGTATTTTTTAGGCCTAGTCATTTAATTTCAATTGCCTACATTTCCAAGTAGTGAAATTGAAGGCACGTTCTCCTAAGGCAACTAAAATGTTATAGTTTTTTTAATTTCTAATTCTTTTGATAAGGCCTGAGGTTACCCTTAAATACATCACTATCGGGAAGCAATAATTTAATTGTGGGGCAAAATAAGCAGTTGCGTTGGTCCACCAAGTTATAGGGATAATGTTTCACAATGATTGTTCAAGAACTATTTTTATAACACCTATTCTCTTTTCTATCCTATGTGTGTGGAATGATAACAGTATATAATTTTACTAAACTCTAGAAGTCCAGAGAATATGACATAGGAGGTCGATAGAGGCACAAACTTACACATAGCAATTACTGGTTATTAGTAAAAACTATGGTTTGAGAGAAAACTGTAGAACCATAGGTTTTGAGAGAAACGCTGTTTGATACACTATTGCACCTTGGGTTATTAGAGAAAGCTACAGCCTGATACACTACTGCACTGTGGTTTTTAGAGAAAGCCACAATATGAGACATTAATGCACTGTGGGTTTTCAAAACTGTGGTCTGATTGAACCATGTAAAACAGAGAAAGGGAAAACAAATGAAATGCAGAATTTCAATAAAACAAAGATAGATTGGTCTCAGTTGCTATGGAAAACACAATGTTTGTGTAGTTGCTAACACCTGCCAATTTCATTTCTGGAGAAGAAAAGAATTAATACTTATTGAACACTCAACTTTTAAATAGGCTATTTATAGATGTCTACCTCTGAATAGTTGTGAACTACTTGAGAGCTATGTCACAAGGTTTGAGTTTGTGCTCATGGTCGGCAAACAATAAAATTCGGATGAAGTTTGGCAAGGAGAAAAATTTGGAAAGAAAATCGTGATTAAATTCACCTTATATAAATTTGATTTAGAAAATAATAATATATAATACGTTAAAAATTAATATAAAAGTTTGAATTTTGCTAATTTATATATATAGTAAAAATTTTAATTTATTAATTACAGTAGTCAGACATATATTAAATTCAATAATTCCTATTTTATGGATAGATTCCCTGGCATACAACTCTCACTGCTTCTGTAGTATGAATCTACATACACAGCTTGGATAAATTAAGAATTTCTTAAAATGGTGTCTTACCTTGTACAAAAATATTTACTCATTGATGAAAACTCTATTTGCTCCCATCATTTTGCCCGTACTTGTACATTTTGAATAAATTTGGAATTTCTTATATAGGCTTTTATTTTATATAGATATGTTTACTCCTTAATGTCCATCATATTGTGTCAATTCATTGGGTATCTGTATTTAATGTTGCCCTGCATTTCTACAAAATTTCTTCAGTAATTGGTCCATTGGATAGTAACAAACATTTATAGGGAGTTTGTTTTCTTGGCTCTAAATGATTCCTTTCCTTCATAAAATTCCTAGACATTTGAGCTTTCATTGTATTACTATTAAATAAATTCATATGCAAATGAACTTGATAGGCACAATGAATTCTGCTTTTCTTGCTTCAATTTGCCAATATTCGTGACAGTAATTTTGTTGCAACCAAGATGGATGATAAAATTGCATGAGAAAGTTATTGGGCTTGAATCAAATACAAAATAACTTCTGCTGACATTCTCTAGCGTGGATTATCTTGCATGATCCTTGAGTATACACTTTGTTAATACAAACACTTATCTGCTCTCTGTGTGTTGATCTAATTGTAGATCCACTTACCAAAGAGAAATCACAAGGATGGTTAGTCTTCCGATGGGCATTGAAGTGCATACCACATTTGATTCAAGATATTGGTCGAAGTGACAAGTTGACAAATATTATTCCATATTATGGCATAAGTGTTGAACCTGGTGTCCGTGAGGAAGCAGTGCAGGTGCTTTTTCGTACAATCATGTATCTTCCTCAGAGTCGTTTTGCAGTAATGAAAGGAATGGCTAATTTCATTCTTCGCTTGCCAGATGAATTTCCTCTGCTCATACACACATCACTGGGACGCCTTGTACAACTTATGCAGTCATGGAGAGCATGCCTAGCTGATGAGAGGTTATCCTATGACCACAATAGTGCTATACGTGCAGGCAGAAACAGTGATATGGTCTATAGGTCTTCCCCTGTACGGCAGTTTGGAGAAACAAATGAATTTCGAGCTTCAGGAATGGATGCTATTGGCCTTATTTTTCTTTGTTCTGTTGATGTTCAAATCAGGCACACTGCACTTGAGCTGTTACGTTGTGTACGTGCCTTGCATAATGATATAAGGGAATATTCTCCTAGTGAAAACGGTGATAAGAAATTGAGGAATGAATTAGAACCAACATTTGTGATAGATGTGTTGGAAGAGACAGGGGTGAGTTTCCATGGTTTCCTTTGTGCTTATATGTTGCCTTTGATGCTTAACTAAAGAAATAGTGCATCTCCTAAAAATAGCTTATAGATAGTGTGAACACATCTTTGTATTTTATTATAGTGTCATTTACTTCTTAAAATGTATTTTCATTTCCTTGCATCTTTCTTTTAAATACTGCCTTAGGATGATATTGTTCAACGTTGTTATTGGGATTCTGGCCGTTGGTATGATCTAAGACGAGAATCAGATGCAGTTCCATCAGATGTCACTCTTCAATCCATTTTGGAAAGTCATGACAAGAGCCGTTGGGCTCGCTGTCTGAATGAGCTTGTGCAGTATGCTGCAGAACTGTGTCCCAATGCTGTGCAGGAAGCAAGGTAAGAGTGTTTGCTGCTGGTCTTAGTAGCTTTCTTAAAGATCTAATTTCCTTTTCTGTTTCAGGGAATGTTCTCATTTTGTGAATATTCTCTTTTATACCTGAAGTTGCATTTTTTAATTCTTCCTCTGTATTCTTTACCCTTGTGATTAGAAGATTTAATCCAAATAAAGTATATCTTATTATGAAGGTAAGCAAAGTTGTGATTCCAAAACATGTGAAAAATGCCAGCGTGCATATAAGGATAGTTATCAAATCTGGCAGGGTTTTTTGGACCGGCCGAATTTGTTTGATCTGTTCAAGGCTCTTAAATTCCAATGGAAATTTTAGAAAATGTTTTTTTTTTAAATTTTTGATGTACAATTTTTTCAACCTTCTGAATGAATAACATTTTCTAAACCTGGTATCTATGCATATAAGATTAATAGAAACAAAGCTATCTATATGAGATTTACAATACAATTTCTTACATTCCTCCATACAATCATTTAAGCAAATAAATTTGTTTTGTCTACTTTTTTGTATCATACTTAATCTACCTGATTGTGTCATGCATTTTGGTTTGATGATGCAATCAACTTAGATCATGGTTTTGTTTGTAGGATTGGATTAGAGTGCAGCATTTAGATAAAAATGTTAGTGATGAGGGTATATGCATCCATAAAAGCTAAAAAACATTTGACATATAAAAATATCAAATACATCAAGAACACAAATTAAACATCCAGTAGTCTTTTGAAATTATACATGCAGACTTGAAATTATAGATGCAACATCTATTCTAATTGATTAATAAATGAACATTCGACATGATATCTATGACAAATAGATGAAACTTAAAAGCATGATTCCCTTCACTGTAATACTGATTTTCTCAGTGTCCCAAAATTTCTTAACTGCTTTGATCATCTTCAATTCCTAATATCTCCTGATGACATACTCTTCTTTTTGTACCACTTGTTCACCTTTGATAGGGTCTGAAATGTAGTCGTCTTTTAGGTGCAATCAAATTCATCATAGACTCACCACATA
Organism: Sequoia sempervirens; assembly: GCA_007258455.2. NCBI lineage: Eukaryota > Viridiplantae > Streptophyta > Pinopsida > Cupressales > Cupressaceae > Sequoia > Sequoia sempervirens. Next base: position 5,868,246 of record VDFB02000016.1, on the reverse strand, counting down.
TGTTCCCTTCATTCTGCACCTTTTCTGCCCCAATGGATGAGCCTGGAACTAGTAATGATTATTATTCTTTTTTATATGGCATTTGGTGCTGGGAAAGCATCTCTTATTGTACTGGGCAACTTGAGTCAACATAGCAGGTTAGTTAATTTTGGCAATTTATGATCTAGAGAATAATAATCTTGTCATTCATTGAATAACTGAAATCCTTTGTCAACTTTCACAGGTTGGAGGTGACACAGCGTCTTAGACAAATAACTCCATCAGATTTGGGTGGAAAGGCAGTGCAGTCACACGATACTGAGAACAAGCTTGATCAATGGCAAATGTATGCCATGTTTGCATGTTCCTGCCTACCAGACGATAGCGAGGATGGTGGCTTTGCAACTGCCAAAGATCTATATTGTTTGATTTTTCCTTCACTAAGAGCTGGTTCTGAAGGGCAAATAGTAAGTAGAAACAACTTTAGCTGTATTATTGATTCAATGCATATTACCCTTCATCCATGCATATGCATCCATTTGGCCGTTTCTACTTATGTTTATTCCTCTTTTTTCTATTCATGTCTACAAAAAAAAACAAAAAAAAAGATGAATAAGCATACTTGAGAAACAGTTTTATTGTCACTGATAGGTGAATCTAACTAGCAAACTTGGAGGGGAAAGCCAATCAATTCACTGGAAAAATAGCATTCACTATGGATGGGGGAGGAGGAAAGGCCGAAAGAGAGTGACACTTGGGCCCAAGAGAAGGGTCAATAGTGCCCATAAAACCTTATAACTTTTAGACAAAAGAATTTCATGTGCTAACTGTAGCTGAAAATATCAGACCTGGTTTTATATGGGTCTATCCTAGTTGTTATGTCTAGCCATTCATTAAAAATCTATGGAATTATTTATTCACCTTCTAGTTTAAAGAACTGAATTCATGAATGATATTGGTCTATGCATGATTTATAGGATCAACATAAACTGCTTCTGAATTACTTTTGCCTATAGGCATAAATAAAACTTGTTGCTCTCCTGCCATCATATATACTTAACACTCATTTTAGGTGAAATTAAGTTTTTTTATATAATAATTTTCTAGATATGACTGCTGGTTATATATAGGTGCTTCATGAAACTCTTGAAATATTTTTCAGCTTTCTTTATTGACAATCTTTTTATGCCTTCTCCAGAATGCTTCTATTTTAGCTTTAGGCCATTCACACTTACAGGTTTGTGAAATCATGCTAGCTGAGCTTGCATCCTTTCTGGAGGAGGTGGTATCTGAAACAGAAACCAGGCCAAAATGGAAGGTATGTTGCACTCATCTTCTTTATTTTTGGTTTTCTTGTTGCTTATGAGCACAGTATAGAAATACCATGGTTGTAACTTTGCAGATTGCTCAGGAATAGTATGTCATTAATACTTATATTTTCTCTCAGAGTCCAAAGGTACGCCGTGAAGACTCACGGGTACATTTTGCAAATGTATATCGAATGGTTGCAGAGAATGTATGGCCTGGCATGCTAAGTCGCAAACCTGTATTGCGTACACTCTTCTTTAAGTTCATTGAGGATACTATGAAACAGATTGTCTCTGCTTCATCAGATAATTTTCAAGACATGCAGCCTCTACGTTTTGCTTTAGCATCTGTGCTGAGATCTCTTGCTCCTGAGATGATGAAATCTAATTCTGAAAGATTTGACCCTAGAACACGTAAGCGCTTATTTGATCTTCTTTCATCATGGAGTGATGACACAAACAATGCTTGGAGCCAGGACAGTGTTAGTGACTATCGGCGGGAGATTGAACGCTACAAGTCAGGACAGGCCATGCGCACAAAGGACTCCGTGGAACGCATCTCCATTGAGAAGGAGGTGAATGATCAAGTAGAAGCAATCCACTGGGTTTCCTTAAATGCTATGGCTGCTTTGCTGTATGGGCCATGCTTTGATGACAGTGCAAGAAAGATGAGTGGCCGGGTTGTTAACTGGATCAATTATCTTTTTCTTGAGCCTACCCCAAGAATGCCATATGGTTATTCACCAGCAGATCCTCGAACTCCTCCAATTTCTAAGTTTGGTGTTGGAGGTGCTTTTGAATTTCGCTCTGGGGGAGGACGGGATCGACAGAGAGGAGGCCAATCTAGAGTCATACTTGCAAAAACAGCTCTTATGAATCTTCTTCAGACTAACTTGGATCTTTTCCCAGCTTGTATAGATCAGGTACCTTAACATATTTTATCCTTTTGTCCATTTTATACTGCCATACATTGCTTCGTTGATCTTTGAAAGGTGAGGCAGATGCTAGGAGTTATGCCAGAAAGATTCTTTAAGCTTTTCTAGTCCAATGATTTGACTGAATGGCAGTTTTTTTGTTATTTCTGTGCAGTGCTACTCCTCAGATCCATCCATTGCAGATGGATACTTTACTGTGCTGGCAGAGGTGTATATGCGACATGAACTTCCAAAATGTGAAATACAGAGATTGTTAAGCCTTATTCTTTACAAGGTTGTTGATCCCTCAAGGCAAATTAGAGATGATGCATTGCAAATGCTCGAGACACTGTCTATCAGAGAGTGGGCAGAAGATGGAGAAGGTGCCCATCGTTATAGGGCAGCAGTTGTAGGGAGTCTTCCAGACTCTTATCAACAGTTTCAGTATCAACTTTCTGCAAATCTGGCAAAAGAGCATCCAGAGCTCAGTGAACTCCTCTGTGAAGAGATCATGCAAAGACAATTAGATGCTGTGGATATCATTGCTCAACATCAAGTATTGACATGCATGGCCCCATGGATAGAAAATTTAAATTTTGTCACACTTTCGGAATCTGGATGGAGTGAGCGGTTGTTGAAGAGCCTTTACTATGTTACCTGGCGCCATGGTGATCAATTTCCTGATGAAATTGAGAAACTCTGGAGTACAATAGCAACCAAATCGAAAAACATTATTCCTGTGCTTGATTTTCTAATAACAAAAGGTATTGAGGATTGTGACTCTAATGCCTCAGGTGAAATAAGTGGGGCTTTTGCAACCTACTTTTCAGTGGCTAAGCGAATCAGTTTGTATTTGGCACGTATATGTCAACAACAGACAATTGATCATTTGGTTTATGAACTCTCACAACGAATGCTTGAAGATCATCCTGAGCAAGTAAAAAGGCCAAACGACCGAGTTATAGAGGCAGACCACAGCAGTCATGTGTTAGAATTTTCACAGGGTCCAATGCCAATGCAAATGTTAGATCAACAGCCACATATGTCACCTTTACTGGTTCGAAGTTCCTTAGAAGGTCCTCTTCGAAATGCAAGTGGTAATCTGAGTTGGAGAACTGCTACTGGCCGTAGCATGTCTGGTCCTCTTAATAGTATGTCTGAGTTGCACACAGGAAGATCTGGACAACTTTTTTCAGGTTCTGGTCCCTTGACAAATATGTCAGGTCCATTAATGGGAGTGAGGAGCTCCACAGGTAGCCTCAAAAGTCGGCATGTGTCAAGAGACAGTGGTGACTATTATGTTGACACTCCAAATTCACTAGAAGAAATCCGATCTAGCACTCCTGCTGTAAATGCAGGTGAATTGCAGTCTGCATTACAGGGTCATCATCATTGGCTTTCCCGTGCTGATATAGCACTAATTCTTTTAGCAGAAATAGCATATGAAAATGATGAAGATTTTCGAGGTCATCTTCCTTTGCTATTTCATGTCACATTTGTCTCTATGGATAGCTCAGAGGATATTGTACTTGAGCATTGCCAGCATTTGCTTGTAAACCTGCTTTACTCCCTTGCAGGGCGGCACCTTGAGCTTTATGATGTTGGGGATTATGGTGAAGGTGAGTACAAACAACAAGTAGTGAGCTTAATTAAATATGTTCAGTCCAAAAAGGCCAGCATGATGTGGGAGAATGAGGACATGACTTTGACTCGAACAGAACTTCCAAGTGCTGCATTATTGTCTGCACTTGTACTTAGTGTTGTTGATGCAATATTTTTTCAAGGCGATCTTCGGGAGCGTTGGGGTGGAGAGGCGTTAAAGTGGGCCATGGAATGTACCTCTCGGCATTTAGCCTGCCGCTCTCATCAAATATATCGTGCTTTACGTCCAAGTGTTACAAGTGATACTTGTGTGTCATTATTGCGATGCTTACATCGGTGTTTTAGCAACCCCACACCACAAGTCCTTGGTTTCATTATGGAAATATTATTGACTTTACAAGTGATGGTTGAGATTATGGAGCCTGAGAAGGTCATTCTATACCCTCAATTGTTCTGGGGTTGTGTGGCAATGATGCATACTGATTTTGTCCATGTTTATACGCAAGTCCTTGAGCTTTTTGCTCGTGTGGTTGACAGATTATCATTTCGGGACCAAACTGCTGAAAATGTGTTATTATCCAACATGCCTAGAGATGAATTTGAAACTAACCAGCAGGATATGTATTTAGGTAGATTGGATTCCAAAGGTTTTGAAAGCCAAGGACGTGCTGAGAATGGTATGGAATCAGCAAAGGCTCCAGCTTTTGAAGGAGTTCAGCCATTGGTACTGAAAGGTCTCATGTCTACTGTCAGCCATGCATCAGCTATTGAAGTTTTGTCACGCATAACACTTCAGTCATGTGATTGCATATTTGGTGATTCTGAGACCAGGCTACTCATGCATATTGTTGGTTTACTTCCGTGGCTTTGTTTACAACTTCAGAAAGAAAAGGATCATATCTTGGCTTTTGAGTCTCCACTTCAGCAACAATACCAGAAAGCTTGTTCTGTTGCTATGAATATTTCCCACTGGTGCAAGGCAAAGGGTTTAGATGAGCTCACTTGTGTATTTTCTGCATATGCTGAAGGTAGTATAATAACAACCGAGGACTTGTTGAGTCGTGTATCTCCTCTTCTATGTGCAGAATGGTTCCCTCAGCATTCCGGTCTTGCATTTGGGCACTTGCTTCGACTTCTTGAGAAGGGTCCTGTAGAATATCAACGAGTGATTTTACTCATGCTTAAAGCCCTTCTCCAGCACACTCCAATGGATGCAGCACAAAGTCCACAAGTGTACGCAGTTGTTTCCCAGTTGGTGGAGAGTACTTTATGTTGGGAGGCATTAAATGTGCTTGAGTCTCTTTTGCAAAGCTGTAGTAGCTTGTCAAGTCATCAAGTTGACATAGGAAGTTCAGAAAATGGGCATACTACATGCGAAGAAAAAAATATTCCTCCTCTCACTGCTCAGAGCTCATTTAAAGCTCGTAGTGGCCCACTGCAGTATTCAGCTGGTTCTGGAGGTGTGGCACCTGGTGCAGCAGTTATTCAAAGCAATGTCGAGCTTTCCTCTAGAGAGACTGCTTTACAGAATACAAGTCTAGCACTTGGACGAGTACTTGATACATATGGCCCAGGAAGAAAGAGAGATTATAAGCGGCTTGTACCTTTTGTTGCAAACCTTGGGCAGCTGACTGGAACAGGCCAACAACAAACCTAAGGGCAGTGATTACCTGTATATATATACATTACACACATGTAAAAGATCTTGTAGATTACATGGCCTTAAGTGAGAAAAAACTGGCCTCAAGAGTATTTGTGAGAATTGAAATTGTCTTCTACATTTCACTTGATCAAGACTATTCCGACAGTTCAAACATAAAACCTGTGCTTGAATACACCATGTTGACTGTCTCCTAACATGCTAGTACAGTTGTTTGCTGATGATTTGTTTCAGAGATACATTTGAGGTGGTTTGGATTTTAGTTTATGGTAGATAAGCTATGAGAACCTTTAGTTAAACACCCCATGAGATTGGGTGTTTGAATGATGACATGAAATAGACTGTACTAAAAGGTGGAATTTTTATTATTGTAGCTGTAAGAACGATAAGAATAAAGAACGCTTGAAGAGCAGCAGCTGAAATGGTTCATCAAATGTACAACTTTCGGGATTCTAGCTGTGCAATAAAAACTATATGAAAAGCTGATATCCAGCAATTCAACGTACCAAAGCATTTTGGTTGCACTGGATTAACTACGGAGTCTTTTCTGTATGTAATGTATCTAACTTGTTCTGTAATTATCCTTAATTGTATTTTTGTGATCCGGGTTTCAGATTATTTTGTTTTTGAAGTGGAAGAACTTTAGTCCATTCCTGCCACCGAAAGCATCCTTTGGATGGCTACGGATAATTTCTTCTGTTTCAGGATAGGGCACTGAAATACATAATTTGCAACATTGTGTAAGGACATCTACTCTAGAGGATACAAAATAAGTCAGTTAGCCTCATAATCTGTATTTGGAAGATATTATTTGTTATTTGATATTATGGTCTTTAAAAGGATTTGAATAAGAACAATTCATTTTCTCATTTATTCTCATGTAAGGTATACTTATTTTAACCACTTTTAACTCTTGCATGTATCCTTGGCCTACAACCTTGAACTTTTGCTTAGCCTAGTGTGGATCATGTTTTTGCTTATACTTGAGTTGTGAGTTTTTGGCACCAAAAATATATTTATTTGAATATTCTGTTATAATTAGATAAAAGAGAATAAGACATGATAAGAGTTCTAGAAGAATGTATTTTGAATGCATATTGCATTTATGGATGCAAGATAAGAATGTTAGCTAGATTTCAATAGAAGCGAATGGAATTCTTAGCTTATGTGCTCTTGGAAGAATTCCAAGAAGTTGTTGCATGTACTAAAGATAGATTAAAACTATAGAGATTTAAAGATGCTTTAAAGCAATCTAGGAATAGATAGAATTAGCACTAGGGATAAACACTTATATAAACCCCATTGATGTAATGCTTTATTATCCTTGAATATATATAGGGTAGGTCTATAAAAATTGGTATGCAATGTTTTTGTTTCTTGCACATATATATTTTTTTGTATTGAGGAATAATGTTTACCAAATGTGGCTCCATTTGAGTACTTGAGTACAATAGAGAACAACATTTCAGCTTCTTAAGAGTAGACCCACAACAAAATCAATGCCAACTAACCCAAAAAAAAACAGATGATTCGAAAAGAACACATAACTACATTATATCAACCACCAAAGAGAAAAATGCTACATCACACCGCATCTTGGAAAACTATAGTTAATTTATCATGTACGATGCAATATAAAAAAAATATTAGAAAGATGAGAGATATTATTGTAATCTTTTCCTTTTTTCTCTTGCTTCTTCTTTCTTATCCAATTCTTTGAGCACATTTTGAACGTGAGTTTTTCTTGCTTGATCCTGAACTCTATGCATTCTCTAATCTGACATACAACATTAACAGTAATAGGAAAATTAGGATATGGATTATGAGCATCATCACTATCATTATGACGTGAGCTACAAAACATGCAAATATTTAGTGTTGGGAGTACCACCAAGTTTAGAAAGTGGAATGGGTCAATCAAATGTTCTATATTGAGTGTTTTTTAGTAGTTACCCTATCCATCAAATTATGAATCTCCTCATTCTATTTGTTATATGCCTTTCTCATCAAGTTGTTGGTACCTGATATGTTGTAGTTTCTTTGCATAAGTGTCGATGGTGTGTCAATTGATTGCTTGATATTAGTGATTGTTAAGATTTCTACTGGTGCCTTCATGTTCGGTGCATTACCATTGTGTACCTTGAGTGTCATTGTGTTTTGTCATGACATCTTAGGTGTGTAGGTGTACAATTGACATGTTGATGTCACATTTACATCACAAAAAAATGTTCACCTATATTTTATTGCTAATGCATTTGGAGAAAGCCCGTGGTATTACAAGAGCCCCAACATACATGATCTTAGAATTTCTTATAATTCAACAATGGATCTTAGCTTCTTGGAAGTGATGCCATTTGTTGGTGTAAAGGTGATGGGTTATATAAAAAGCCAACACTACACAAGCCAAAATGATATAACTATTGACTTACTCATATGCTTTCAAGGTAAAATTTAAATGTAATCATAATAAATTTTAGATTTAAAAGCAATGTTCATCAATCCCCAATAATGGTGTCATTTAATATTTCTAGATGACAAAATGCCAACTTTTCACAAAGAACAATGACATAGATGCAATAAACCATTTAGATTGAACAACAAATGTTTGCGATGAAAATCTAGATTCATTAAATCATTGGTAATTAACATTCCCAACAATGACATCATTTATTGGTGCAAATTGGTAGGTAACATAAAGCTAGCACTATACACAAGACAAAATGGTATACTTGCTAACTCATATACTTCTTGTTGATGCAAGTTGACACACCGACATACTTGCAAGTTGTGATACTTATAAGGTGGAATGACAAAGGTTCTCTTGCTTGAAAGGTCATCAACCTCAAGAATCTTTCACCAAATAATGAGATTTACTAGAATTCTTAGTTGGAGAGTGTTTTGGTTGATTTGTTCAAGTGGCTCCATGGAGTGATTTAGAAGTTGGTCATTTGAAACAAGGGTTTTTTAAGTGAAATTCAGCACTAATTATTTGTGCAAACATCTTATTTTGTTCAAGTTTAGAATTGAATGTTTTAACATAGGTTGTAGTTGATATGACTTCTTACAATTGATTTGAACAATAATTTTTTTTTAAGAGATTGAAAAGTTTGAATCGATACTATTCTTGTGAATTCATCTTTATTAAGTTTGATTTGTGTATTAAAATTTGAGTTAAAATAATGATTTATCCATTAAAATAAGAATTTATATGTAAATTAAAAAAAAAAGCAATAAATTTATTCATTTTGACAATGTTTTAACCCAAAATTGATTATTTTGTGAATATAAATTATAATAGTGATTGGTTTAAGCAAAAAACAGAATTTAATTATGAGATTTGAGTTTGTTTGTGCATTAAAATTTGTTTATTTTACAACCATTAAATTCTAAAACTAAGACAACAAAGAAACATATTAAAATTTGCATATTTTTGTTCTCAAAAGTAAAAAAAATCAAGTTAATTTTCTCCCTACACGACTAAAAATCACCATTAAAACTGAATTAGAATACAAACTAACCATGTGATATAAAAAATATAAAAGATGAAGAAGAGAAAGAAGGAATAAAAGAAAAAGAAAATTAAAATCCAAACATGATTTCTATCCCACCTACACATGCATGAGATCAACAATAACTAGCCTTTTTTGGACCATCAACACCAACCACATTAAACACTTCATCAATATCTATTTAATTAGATGGAAAGAAAAAGAAATCAAATCTAGAGCCTGGAAAATACCATTGAACGGAACAAAAACAAAGAAAATTGGAGCCAAATAATAAATTCCATTCAAATTAAAATGTTTCCAATGTGTTACAAATGAATATAAAGAAGAAATTTAGATGGGGAGACAAATAACTCTTCCTGGTTCTTTGCATTCACCACTTTCCCTCCTTTTTAAAAACAATTTGCTTCCTTTTCAAGTTAATTTCTTTGTTCAAAACATTTGACATATTTGTATATTCCAAACAAATTGTATTTTGAATTATTCTCCATTTTGCATTTTGTTTGATCTGAGGAACATTGCTTCTTCACCGCTGCACTCTTCTCCCTTGTCTGAAATTGAAACACTTAGGTTTAGGACACGTTTTTCTGTATTAGACTTTATCAGATTTGGATGCTTCCCTTAATTCAATCTTTTACTTTGATAGGTATTCACTAATGAAAAACATTTTTGCTCCAAGAAATTGATCCAAAACAAGATATAGGCGAGCGGCAGCTGCAGAAGATTGCTCAATCTTTCAAACAAATTCGATTTGAACATATACTACTGCAATCATGGCATTGGATGAAATACATGCGCAGATTTCTTTGAGAAATTCTGTCAAACAATTTTTACGTCCTCTTCCCTGCTCCTCACCTCCTCCATATTAATCTATTAATTCTTCTTTTTAAACTCTATGCTCAAACTTCTATTTCTTCCCAAGCAAAATTTCCTTACTAAAAACCTGCGCAACCGTTGTATATGGGTTCGAGTCATTTCAGGTGCTTTGTCTATGCCTTACATTTATTGTTGATAGATAAATCCCCCCATTTTATTTGAACAACTCTTTCAAACATTTCAGTTCTTGTTCAATATCTCATTATGTCAAATAGTTTAGGCGCTTTTGTCTTCCGTTCCATTTCCACCATTTCATCTCCCTGATTGCGACACATCACCAGAGGCAAAGTAAGGCAATTACGATACTTATGACTGCACAAATCAAACACATGAAAATGCATTTGCACGAGTGATACAAAATGTGTAAGTGTGACAACTGACAAGTCATTTCACAAAGATAACTATTCTAAGTACAAGGGTACAAACATATAAGGACAAGGAAGGACTCCAAAAACAAAAATGCAATTCTAACAACATTAAAAAAAGGAAGGGTCTCTAATTTGGTGAAACTTAGGGGCATGTTGTAACTTTGAACAACACTTCTAAGATTGAATTTATTAATACAATTATAATAAATTTTATATTTTGAATCAAAGTTACTCATTTCTTAATAGTGGTGTCATTTGTTGATGATCAAAATCACACTTCATAACTCTAGAAGAATAACTCTAAATAAGTATCCTAAGGAAACAAATTCAAGTTAAAATAATATCAAATCCCTGATCAAATTATAGGTGTTTTGGCCAATTGACAAGAGTAAGATAACTTTTCTACTCTTTTAGCTTTGTCCATGGGTCAAGGAGGCTGTTCCTTGAGATCTTTGTAGGAAATACAAACACAAACACAATCTGGTCATACGGCTCAACCAAACTCTATGCATAAAAGTACTCCAAATAGGTTGACACTCCATGTCTTTAGACTTGGCTTATTGGTGTATTGGATAACGATCTCTTAACAAATTAGAGTGCATCTTCAAATATGAAAATTAGTAAATAATCCCCATAATTACAACATCACGCTTTCTTACATCACTTATAACTTAGAACCCCAAAATATGCATACTTCAATAAAATTAAATTATTGAATAACGATCTCTTAACAAAGTAGAATATCAAAAAAATTAGAGTGCATCTTCAGATATGGAATTAGTAAATAATCCCCATAATTACAACATCACGCTTTCTTACATCACTTATAACTTAGAACCCCAAAATATGCATACTTCGATAAAATTAAATCACAAATCAACCTAAGATATATAACAAATGAATGTGGCATTGAGTTTATGTAGATTGGTAAAACTTAAAAACTAATTGATATAAATAATGAATGGATGAGTTATCAACTAAACTCATGATCAAATGAGTACTAGAGTCAAACCCTCAAATAATGGACAATGTGCTAATGATGAGTTGATGGTTAGTAGAGTCGAACCCTAAAATAATGAGGCACATTTCTATAAATCTAGAAAAGAGAAATAGAAAAGTGTTAATAATGAGCAACATAAGATCTTACTAAACTTGTTGGGGTTTCACTCAAATACACGATTTAAAGACTCAAGAAAATTGCACGAATAAACATACCTCTCGAATTAAAAAGGATCAAATAATCTTATATTATATTTATAGAAATTTTGTATAACTATAATTGGCAATATAGACTATCTAAAATATATCATTGATCCAACAAATGTAGCCCGAGAAATTTTTCGTATTCCTTGAAATTACTAGACACCTTTGGAGACTTTTAACATTTAGAAGATTTTACTTGCAAATGTCTTCTCCAAATTTTATTTTATTTTTAAAAAATGTAAAACCTATTTTAAAAAGACCTGAAATATTATATACTGATATCCTAGAAGGTACATGAATAAAGGACATTGTACAAATTCAACTAGGAAATGTGTTTTTCTTAGAAAATCAACTAAAAGACAATCCATTTATCCTCAAAGAAACCTACATTTACACCAAATAAAATTGCCTTAGATTACATGTAATACTAACACTTGTCACTCTTTGGACCTTTGCTCTACGCAAAACAAGAAGAGAGATTTTCTTTTCAAATACATTTACCACTTAAATTTACAAAAGAAAATACATTTTCCCCTAAAAATATCTTTAATAGATGTCTCTTCACATTTCATGCACAAAATAGTTACCCTATATCCTTTGACATATTTTCCTTACACTGGTCTTGAAAATCCCATTATGACCTTTTACAAAAAAAATATATTGCAAGCATGAAAACTTTTAAGATATTTGCCGCATTCAATATTTAGTAACATTAATGTTGAATGGTTGGTTTTGGATGTGAGGTAAACATTCTCAAACCATGGTTTTCATCTTTCAACTCTATGACATTGTAATGTCCCCTCTCTAGTCAGTGGACTAGGAGTTAGGGTTAACCTATCACATTGGTCCCCCTAGGCTAATGAGATGTTTAGGGGACTTTGGAGGGTATTCAAGTTCGTCAGTAGGCTTGGGGTATCCAATCCAATGTATATATCTCAGTGATCCAGTATATTGGTTGGTAGGCCTTATGAAGGTAGTTCAAGAGCATATCATTCATACTTACTATTTATAGTAAGTTATACCAAGTTCAGTGGTCATCACGCATGCAGTTGGAAATTATGTGGGAACACTCTCAAGGGTTATTGCTAATTTATTATTGAGAGTTGGCAGTTTAATTAAATTATTAAAGTCAAATTACTTTAATATTATTAATTATTAAAGTGACTTTATAATTTAGTGACTTTTAATAAAGTACTTTATAATTTGGCATTATAAGGTGGATAAAGTAACTTGTTATTAAAGTAATATATTTTAAGTTATTTTATGAATATTTTATTTAAAGGGCTCATGTTTCGAAAAGTAAATATTATTTTAAATGGCCAATTGCAAAAGTGGTGTTAGATTTTGAGGGGAGAAATATTATATTAATTTAAAAGTAAATTGTCAAAATTTGGGCGCTAGGGTTTGAGGAGGTTAAAAGGAAAAAGTAAATGTTATTGATTCATTCATTGATATTGTCTATTTTGCAAAATGGAGAGAGTTGAGCAACAGGGTTTGTTGATTTGGAGAATTAAGCTATTTTGAGGACGAAATCCCTTGAATAGGATAGAGTTTGCAGGTTCGAGAGATCACCCAAAGACTCTTGATTGAATAATCTCACTCTAGGATTATTATCTTAGCATTCACAGGATCTAGAAGGATAATACTTCAGATTTCCAAAGTTTTATTAGCAAATCAAAATAAGGGGTTTTGATTAATAATTGAAGATCCATATCTCCACAGTTGGCACATGGAAATTGCAGCAGTTTGGAGACCTCATATTGGCACATGTGGACTACCATAACAAGTCATACATCTCAAATCAGGTCGATCCATTTGTGAGGCTGAAATCAGGTGATTTTATGATGCCTAGTTTAGAGGTATAGGCCAGCATTGGATCCAAGGTGAATAAGAAGTAGATTTGAGTAGGACAGCCTAGGGTTTGTGTAATTAGATTGTTGGTCCAAACAAATCAGACCTAAACTATCATTACCAGCAAATGGGTTGTACTAAATGTATTTGTAAGCAATAAATATCAACTGGGTTCCTCTCTATTTGAGTATTTTTGCAATTACTTTCAATTTTCGACTCCATTTCTGACAAAAACTCAAAATCATAATACAATCAAAACATAAAAAAATAAAACTCAAACCCTAGGGGGACATCATAGTGGTATTAGAGCTCAAAATCTCCTGCCATCCTATGCGGTTAATTTATGAGTGAACAAGAACAAGTATCTAACAAGGGTTCATGACAATGGAAACCTCCACAGCTACCGAAGGGACAAACTATTATAGGTGCATTGGGTATTGACAATTCTCAATAGTTACCCATGCATGTATCCAGTGATAGTGAGAGCATTGCAGGTGCAATGACAAATAGAAAAAAGAGACACGTCGACTCCCTTTGCCCGAACTCTAGAACAAAGCGGAAGTTTAACACTATGTTAGACATGATGGAAGATCTCTTGCATACAGTACGTCCTAAGGAGATTGGTTTCTCCCATGCACAACCCAATGATAGTTAGAGGACTCCACTCTTTCCCACATCTAGGCCCCTACAACCTACTTTCACACGTAGGATTGAGGCACATGTTCGCCTAGAGTAGCCTCCAAAACAACCAGTTTCCATGGTTGATGAGGTCAGAGCCAACCATGTAGAGTACATTTCACTCCCTCCTAATATCAAGAATTTATTGAATTTGGATCAATTATTGAACCAAAGGAGAAAGAGAGTAGTGGTAGTTGGCAGGTTGGAGACTAGACCACCATAGGGTACCAGAGATTTCTAGCAGGCAGTGGGCAAGATTTCTTTAGAGCATTTCGATGGTGGAAATAAATGCACAACACGTGCTTGGGTCCAGAAGTTAGAAAATTACCTCTCCTTAAGGCCCATGCATGAGGAAGAGGCATATAGGTTTGCCACGTTGCATTTAGATGGCCTAGCTCACGAGTGGTGGTACCATGGGTTGGTAACTTTGGGACACAGGTCAATCACCACTTATGATGAGTTCACTAATAAAATCATCGAACGCTTTGATAGGAGAGACCCAGAGATTTTCTTTCGTGAGCTTGCACAACTCAAACAGGTTGGGTCATTAGAATCTTACATCTCAGAGTTTCAACGATTATCAGTGATGGTGGCATGCATCTTTGAGAGGAGATTAGTGGTACTATTCAATGAAGGTCTTCTAGAACCTTTACGTGGATGGATCAAAGCTTTTGATCCACCCTCTCTATAGGATGCTATGAAGAAGGCACAAGATATGGAGCTTGCTGCCCCAAAAAGCAAGTTTCCATCAAAACCTTTCCCTTTCTCAAAAGATAAACCACAGAATAAATTTTCAAACTAGCAAATAAAACCATCTCCAAGACTTAGTGATGACACCATTGGGGACTTGAGAAGACAAAAATTATGCTTCAAATGTAGAGGACCTTGGGAACGGGGTCATGTGTGTCCTCTCAAGGGTAAAGTAAATCAAATGGAATACTTTTTTGTTGATAAATCAAATTCTGAAAATTTAGAACAACAAACTGATCGGGAAGAAAATGATGACCTGACAATGCATCTGAAGATTTTGAAAAGGAAAGGGAAGAAGAACCACTTGCATCATAACTCTCGGCATTCAGAAAGAGGGATCCTCCAAGATTAGAGTCTTGAGTGGGCAGTGGGTGATTACATGAGCCACTCATAACTTCATAGATGAGGGGTTGGTTGCTAGATGTGGCCTCAAGATTGAGGAGTTCAAGGGATTCAAGGTGAGAGTAGCTGATGGGTTCACACTCAAATGTAATCAGAGGATTCCAAATCTCACATTGCAATTGAATGACTATGAGTTCCAGGAAGATTTCTATGTTGTTGGCATGTGAGAGATGGATGTTGTACTTGACATTGAATGACTATGAGTTCTAGGAAGATTTCTATGTCGTTGGCATGTGAGAGATGGATGTTGTACTTGACATGAAGTGGCTTCATGCTATTGGTGATTTTACCCTCAACTTGCGAACTATAAAGATGAAATTTGAGGTTAATGACAAGAAACATGTGTTGAGGGGTATGTCAGATGGGAGTCTTTAGGTTATTTCACTTAGGAGAATGGAGAGATTGATCAGGAATGATCAAGTTGAGTGGGTTGGAGAGTGTTATACCTTGCCATCACAAGTTGAGTAGCAGAAGCATGAGTATCCACCAAATATATAAGCATTGAGAGACAAATATAGTAAGGTGCTTGAGATTTGACCACATGGGAGACCTCTCGAAAGGGGAATTTAGCACATTATAGAGCTTGAGGATTGCTCCAAGCCGGTCATTATCACTCCTACAGGCATCCCAAGAGGATGAAGGATGAGATCGAGAAGACAATAAAGGAACTTCTAGAGATGGGTCACATTAGACCAAGTAAAAGTCCCTTTACGTCTTTCATTGTTTTTGTGAAGAAAAAAGGTGGCACTTTATAGATGTGTATCGATTACATATCATTGAATAAGAGGACTATTAAAAATAGCTACCCAATTCCATGAATCAATGAGTTGATTGATGAGTTACATAGAGCATTTTTTTTCTCCAAGATAGATCTTCAATCTGGATATCACCAGATTTGAGTTAGAGAGGAGGATGTGGAGAAGATAGTGTTTTGTTTCCATTATGGGCACTTCAAGTCCTAGGTCATGCCTTTCAACTTGACCAATGATCCTGCCACTTTTCAATCCTGTATAAATAGGGTCTTCAAGGATCAACTGAGGAAATAAGTACTAATCTTCTTTGATGATATATTAGTTTTCAGCAGGACTTGGGATGATCATTTAGTGCATCTACATTCATTGTTAGGCACTTTGGAGAGTGAGTCTCTATACACCAAGGAATCAAAATCTGACTTTGGCATGAGGGAGTTGTTGTATTTGGGGCATATCATCAGTGATGAGGGAGTCAAGATGGATCCAGAGAAGGTGAAGGCTATAGTTTATTGGCCTCCTCCCATGAAACTCACACAACTTAAGGGATTCTTTGGGTTATGTGGTTTCTACCATTATTTTGTCAAGGGATTTTCACAGCAGGGAGCACCACTTATGAGCTTGATGAAGGGGGAATTTGTTTGGACATAGCTTATTTTCAAGGGCAAGAAAAATGTAGTTGTTGATGCTCTTTCGAGGATACCTTACTTGTGCTCTCTAGGTGAGGTTACAGATGATTGGAGAGATTTGATTGTAGCTAAGTATGCTAAGTATAATTGGGCTTCTAAACTCATTGATAGTACAGTTGTAGATGATAAGTGCACCCTTGTAAATGGCCTCATCATTTACAAAGGGAGGATTTTCCTTGTACCCAATCCTCTATGAAGAAGATGATATTGAGATCCTTTCATGACGTCCCTATGGTAGGTCACCCAGATTATTTTAAAACCTACAAGCAGATTAGGGAACAATTTACTTGGAAAGGGCTCAAATCAGAGGTACTCAAGTATGTGAGGGAGTGTCCTACTTTCCAACAGAACAAACATGAGTACTCTTTCCATGTAGGATTATTACAACCCCTACCCATTCTAATTGAAAGTGGGAATGTATATCCATGGATTTCATCGTGAGTTTTCCCAAAGCCCAGAGTAGGGATGGTATATATGGGTAAGTGCAAAAAGATGGAGGGCCAAAAAGGGGGCTTAAGTGGCCACTATTTTTTTTTCTGAAATCAGGAAATACTTACCTTGGACATGAAATTGAGGATAGTTACACTCAAACTTTTGAGATGCAACAAAAACAAGGATTGTAGTGCACCGAGTCTAATTTCTAAACTACTAATTTATTTTGAAAATGGTTGAGATTAAGGGGTTCCAAAAGAGGGTCCCACAAAAATTGGTGTTTTTTTGTCAGAAAAACATAACATAGCAACTTTTGTAGGAATGTAGCACCGTGAACCTTTTTTTAGTGTTCTTAAAATCGCTTTAGTGAGAAATTAGCTAACAATATGTGGTCGATGCACAACTTTTTTGATAATTTTTTAATGGATATTTGATTTTTTACTAATTTTCAAAGTGGACACTTCCTAGAAAATAGAATTTTGGTCATGCTACCCCTACAAATTTTGGAAACTAATTGATTTTTTTTTTAATATTTGTAGAATGGAGTCTAGTTTCTAAAAATATAATTTATTTGAAATTTCGATGAATGGTTAATTTTATAATGAAAAAAACCTCAAACACTAGTTTTTGCCAAAAAAGAGACACACAAACAAAAGAAATTATAGATCAAAGGCTTAACATTGTCAAGAAGTGAAAAAAATTACATTGTTGGATAGCTAAGAGAGAGCCTAACATTACCCAGGTGTTTGATTTGTTCGACATTGAAACACATGAAATCCTAACGACGAGCACGAATCCAATTATGTGAAATATTGTAGAATTTGAAAAAACACGTATCTGGTTGTTGGGAAGGCCCTCCAAGCCTTTGGGTTGGTATTCCAAGGCAAATACCAAGCCCAAGGCTTGGGGATTCCCAAAGCAAGATATAACGCGAGCGTGTTATAATGCACTCATGTTATATCTTAGTTTTGACATGGTTTTTGTGTTTGTGCAGGACATGTCTAGCAAGACATAACATGAGCGCATTATAAGGGTGCCAAGAAGTTGAATCCACTTTTTGGCCAAAAAGTGGAAGTGTTTTTCCTAATTTTCAGAATTTGACACATTTGACCTTAAAATTTGAAGCACTTAGAGATGAAATCTTCAAAAAAGTCACTAATCATAAAATGTAGTACTCGGAGTCTAGTTTCCAAATATGTAATTTATTTCAATACCCAGATTGTACAAATTGAGTTTCAATAGGTGTTTCTAAAAACAACTGTTTAAAAGTCACTTTTTTACCATACCATGCATGTGTACGACATCCATATTTTGACTTAAATTATCGTATTTTTCTAAATCCTTTTGGGAAAAGATTTGTGACTCACTGAAACTTGTTCTCGATATTTTTTGTAATTTTTTATTGAATTTTTTTTTTGTTAAATTTTTATTAGGCATATTTGTCGTTTTGAAAAATCGTCGTGTACGACATGCATAAGATGACCTAAAATTATATTTTTTGATTTTTTTTTTAAATTAAAAATAATTGTCTGAAGTTTGTTCTCGTGCAATTCATTCGTCAAAATGTTATGTTGATCAAAAGTTATTAAAATAGTAAAAAACCCTGATATTTAAAGTTTATCGACTAGTTTTATTAGAAATTAATTGAAAAATAGAAAAAATAATCCAATTGTAAAAAGAATTATATATTTGGAATCTGCATTGTCTCATCTAAAATGGGTTCTAATTTCGTCAAAAAATTCTGCAAAAAAAGTCAACCATATGTCCAAAGTTGGTATTTTTCTCTGACATTATTAGGACCTTCAACTTGAAGGTCAAACTAGGTTGAAGGCCTAGGTTCGGATTCCCAATGCTTTTCCCAAACCAAAATCCAAGGCAGAAACCCAACCACAAAACTAAAAGTAATTCATTTTTTTTTAAAATGGGATCCTGTTTATTAAAAGCGGGATCTCGTTCCCTAATATTTAATATTCAGACCGTTGGAAACAAAATGGGACCCCATTTCGTAAACAAGATCTCATTTTGTAAACGGGGTCCCGTTTCCCTTCCAACGGTCCCCACATTTAATATTAGGGAACGGGATCTCGATTATAAAACGAGATCCCGGTTTTTATAAGCGGGATCCTGTTTCTTTTATTTAAATTTTCTACCAAAAATTACTGTGAAGTTTGCAACTTCACATGTATGGTCGAGAGCAGTAAAATTGAGCTATTTTTCATGAGCTATTGTCTTTACAAGTGGTGAACTTGATTTTTGATTGATTTTTTCAAAGGAGGCATCATGTACACCGTTTTTGAAGTGGAATTGTGTTAGTTTTGTATTTATTTGGAGGAAAAAAAAAAGGTCTTCAACTTGCTATATAGATTGAATTTTTCAAAGGAGGCATGAAGAAAACAATTTTTAAAGTGGAATTGTGCTAGTTTTCTACTTGTTTTGAGGAACACAAGAGGAAGAATTTTGTCCTAATAGGTCTTCAACTTCCAATTTGGATTGAATATTTTGAAGAATTTCACTATTGACATTCATTTGTGCTTGAGAATTTTATAATCATGGGAGATAAAGCTCGTAATAAGAGAAGGGAGCCATTGACTCCTCAAGAAGTTGAAGCAAAGAGAGAGAAGGAGAGACAAAGACAAAGACAAAGAAGAATGAGAATTAAATCAATGAATGATGGTGGAGCATCCAATTCTACAACTATTGAAGATGAAAACATTGAGGATACCATGGTTGTAGATGAATCTAATTTGCAAGGAGTCAATTTGGAGAAGAATATGATTATACAAACAAGTCCTACTGTGTCTTCAAATCCCTCTTTGAATGCTATGGAGAATGTTTCAATATGCACAAATCCAGGTACGTCTTCAAATCCACATGTTAGTGAAATGGTAAATTTGTATGTAGAAGTTTTACAAGATGTTCGACTTAATGATGTTGACATTGATGATATTCGAAGAGATGAAACTTTTATAGAATTTTTTGAAAACAAAAAGAAAAATCTTTTGTTGCAAATGAAAATGAGAATGATCCTTTTGTTGAAAATGAAAACAAAACCTATTTTTTTGATGAAAATGAAAATGAAAACCGTTTTGTTGATGAAAATGAAAATGAAAACCGTTTTGTTGATGAAAATGAAGATGAAAATGTAAATGAAAATGAAGATGAAGATGAAAATCTAGGATGTGATGTTGAATTTAATGAAAATATTTTTTTAAAATTGGAAGTGGTGTTTTCGATAATCTTCCCGGTCAAATTCTTGGAGGCAAATAAGAACACATGAATAGAATATACACCAAATTCTTTTATCGTAAAAAATTTGTACTTCAATGTCAACTAATGATGCAATTGATGAGAATGCAAAAATGAGGTTAAACCAAAAGAAAAGATCGGTCAAGAAAACATGTTATGTCTATTGTTGCTAGTGCCATTCAATCTATTGGGAAAACGGCAAGAAGAGCTATAACCTATAGTTAATAAAGCAACTTTGAATAAAAGAATGGTAAGCAATATTAGTGAAGTTTTAAAAATACATCCTAAAACATTGCTAAGAGCACAAAAAGAAGAGAAAGTATAGAAAATGATCCTATCAACCAATGTTGGAGTTTCAGTGGTCAACTACCAAGGTTTGATATGAAATTGAATGTTGAAATTAAATCTTTGATCGAAAAATATTGGCATGATAATACTAGGGTTTCATCTAATGCTAGAGATGTTTTAAAATTAAGGGTGGGGTCCAAAGTTCGTGATCCTCACCCAAAACACCTATTAGATACAACACAAACTAAATTTTATAGAAAATTTTGTAGTGATTCAATGTTACCTGGTAATATTAAAATAAGTCAAAGGTATTTTGAAAAATGTAAACCTTGGTATGTAAAAATTAATAAGCAACAATATCTTGTTGTAAAACACATGTTCAATTTCGTTATTTTTATGATGTTTTTCGATATATACGTTGTACCTTGCATACTAACATGATTATACAGGAGTGTGGTATTGATATGCCACCTAAAGCAATAAGAGAGTTTATTCAGGTTTGTTTTGTGAAAGATTTAATGATAAATTGTTTTATTTAAGTTCTTGTATTTCTGGACAATGCATTAATTGTGGAAATCTTTCATTTTTAAGAATTTGTATGCATGAAAGTGTTGATAATGATTTTGGACAAAAAATAGTAGATGTTAAAAGATTTAAGAATGTTCACTATTCTTTAAAAGATAGAAAAATAGGAAAGCATTGTGATTTAGTTACAGAAAAAGTTAGTGTGCATGCATTCATGAGTGAATTTAAGAATAAAATTGTACCAAAATATGTCATGCACTTTGAACATGCTCAATGGCTTGATGGCCAATTTCACGCATGTAGAAACACATTTCCAATTGGCACTATACTTTCAGTGGTTGATTTTGTGGAGAATTATACTCTCGCTCCACAAGAGGAAATTCAATCATAATATTATAATTCAGTACAAGTAGCTATGTGTGTCCATATTGTTTATACACATGTAGATGATAGCACTAAGGATGATAGAAAAGTTTTGGAGTATCATTTTTATTTGAGTGACAATCGGTTACACTCATCATAGTTTGTTCAATATTGTTTCAGTATATTTTATAGAAATTTGAGAGAAAGAGGAATCCAGATGAAAGAACACCTCATATGGTCAGATAATTGTACGGGGCAGTTCAAGAATACTCGAATGTTCTATTGGTTAAGTAGGGTTCACAAGGAACTTAATGTCCAGCATATATGGAGTTTTTTTTAAGCTGGGCATGGTAAAGGAGAACATGATGGAGTTGGTGCGTGTGTCAAAAAAATTATTGCTAAAGAACAATTAAAATTTGAGGATTCAACAAAATTTAAAGATGCACGTGGGATTGTGGATTGGTGTAATACAATATTATCCACACTTGGTTCGAGTGAGTACTCTACAGTTCATCGATTGTTTTGGTTGGTTGAAGAAGAGAACATTGTACCTATAGTTGATTGTGAGACAATCAGTGGATCTACTAAATGGAATTCATTTAGGAGTGCGACAACAAGCACATGGACTATTTGGACAAGGGAGCTTGCATGTTTTTTCCACTTTTGTATTTCAGGAGATTGGGAAGCATGTGAAAATACAAAATGGGTTGAACAGTGGGAGCAAAGATTGTTGACACCTGCACAAGCACATGATCAATATGTAAGAACTATTGAAGAAAATGATCAAGTGTTTGCATCTGAAGATTATGACTGTGTTTCAGACCTTGGACTAGAAGGTAATTTTAATTCAATTTATTTCATTTTATTTCACTTTATTAAGTTATTTTTTAATACTAAATTATTTATATGGATATGTGCAAGCTATTAAATCAAATTTTGCTTGCAGGACATGTGTATGTTGTTGTTGCACCTAAGGGGAATGAAGAGCAAACAGAATATTGGTTGGCTCATTGTGTGGAAACTAAACATAAGTTAATAGCACCTCGAGAAGATGATGATGGCTTTCATTATCCAACAGGTACGGTGATCCCATTAAGAAATCCCCTTAAGCAAATTTTGATAACAAGTTTTTGATCCCCTTAAGCAATTTTTTAGAACAAGTCTTTGATCCCCTTAAGAAAATTTTGAGAACTTATTTGATGATGGTTTTCATGTTTTCCAATAGGATCGGTGGTGGTTGTTCACACTTGGCTATGAAAATACCTGCCAAGGAAGAATGGTCTACCTACATTCGAAGACTATGAAATGCATAAAAAGATTATACATTATTCACATTTGGTGGTGGCAACAAATATAAAACTAGAGCGGTATCGTGGAAGACCTTCAAAAAAAGTGTTATGGTCAATTTCTATGGAAGAGCATGAGGCAATCATAGATGCATTTCAAAAAAGAGAGGATGCAGATGGTACAATGGAATAAGTAAATACAGGTAAATATAGTTTTAGTTTTATTTTTTCTTTTTAAATACATTAAATACATGTTTCAATATTGGTCAAGTGTGTTATTAGTTGAAATTGATTTAAATTGTCCTTTTATAGATCCTTAAGGAATAATCACAAAAAGGATCTAGTTCATGCAAATTCAACCTAGACAACATGGAATACTTGGTAAAAACAAGTACTTATTAGTTAAATTATATTTAAATACATGTTTTGATTACATATTGATATTGCTTGTACATTAATAGTTAAAATTGATTTATTGTCCTTTTTTGTATCCTTAAGCCATCATTGCATTGATCTCATACTTTGAAACAAAAAGGAGAGGATGCCTGGATTCAACCTACACACATGTGTGGAATACTTTTAAATGGAGGTACTTGAGTTGTGTACATATAGATAGTTTTATATAAATTAAAATATGTATGTTTTGATGATTTCATTGATATTTCTTGTACCTTTTTGATATCAGGTGATGTGAAGACCTACTACATTCTAGGCGCGAGTTTGAGATGTTCTTGAGATGGCATATCCAAATTTTGTAAACATTGTTTTGAGATGACATATATGTACATACATACTTACATAATTAAACATACTCTGTGTAATTCTATGTATCAAAATCGATATTCTATATATTTTTTTGTTTGTTAAATGTGCATGTTTTCCTACTTTGAAACTTTATGTCTAATTATATAATCACTAAATATCATACATACATTATTGTTAAATCAATTATATCCTTAAGACGTTGTATTATGACCCCTTAAGACATCCCCTTAAGAAATTCTATTATGACCCCTTAAGACATCCCCTTAAGATGTATTATGACCCCTTTAGACATCCCCTTAAGACATCCCCTTAAGACATTCTATTATGACCCCTTAAGACATCCCCTTAAGACCCCTTAAGACATCCCCTTTAGATGTTGTATTATGACCCCTTAAGACATCCCCTTAAGATGTTGTATTATGACCCCTTTAGACATCCCCATAAGACCCCTTAAGACATCTCCTTATGACCCCTTAAGACATCCCCTTTAGACGTTGTATTATGACCCCTTAAGACATCCCCTTAAGATGTTGTATTATGACCCCTTTAGACATCCCCTTAAGACCCCTTAAGACATCCCCTTAAGAAGTTGTATTATGACCCCTTGAGACATCCCCTTAAGACGTTGTGTTATGATGACTCACCCTAAAACTTATAATACTTGTTAATATCACTTCATATTTATACTCAATTATACTCTTCTTTGATCCCCTTAAGATGTCGTATTATGACCCCTTAAGACATCCCCTTAAGACAACCTATAATTAGTGTTGGATGCTATTATTTGTTTTGATAGCTTCTAGATTAGTATTCGATGCCATTATTTGTTTTGACAACTTATAGATTAGTATTCAATGCCATTATTTGTTTTGACAGCTTATAAATTAGTATTGGATGCCATTATTTGTATTGACAGCTTATAAATAGTATCGGATGTCATTATTTGTTTTGACAACTTATAAATTAGTGTTAGATGTTATTATTTATAGAATTTATTAATGCTTTTATTCTCTAATCTTCTATGGTATTGTTTATTTCTTAAAATTTTATCCTTTCTGGTATATGAATAGATTGCTTTTGTTTGTAAATTGTGATTTATTGGCTAATTATTGATTGATATGAATTGAATAAGTTCATTGAGTAATTATCGCTAATTATTGAATGTACATATCATGTAAATCATGTATGAGATCACTAGATTTGTAAAGTATAAATATTAAAATGTCCTATATTAATATCATGTATGAGATCACTAAATTTCACATTAATGTCCTATATTAATGTCTTGACTATGAACATAAAATGCGTAAATGTACATGTGTAAATTAAAATTTCAAACAATAATAAAGTCCATAATTTATGTAACATATTAAGTGCATGAAACCAATATATTAAGCACATGAAATAAAGTCTAGAGTACAACCCATGAACTAAAGTCCAACTAAGTACTTGAGCCATGAAATATAAAGGCCAACAGAGTACATGAGAAACCAGAAATATAGTCCATGAAATAAACAAATATAACCCATAAAATCATGTTTCTAGGTCATGTACTGTCTCTATAATCAAGAGGCCTCTTCACACCATGCGGACTATGCGGATGACCTGAAACACTTTGTACAAGAGAAAGATGAAATCAGATGTAAGACAATGAAAAAGATTTAATGACAATTTAATTTATAATTCATCATAAAATTAAATTACCGTCATATCTATGTCTGGATGCTCTGGTGCACCTGAAGTAACCTCTAAATTCTTTGAATCAATCTACATAAACAAGACAAAGAAAGTTGAAATTAGATGTACAAGTCTACAATTAAAAATGATTTAATTCAATTTAATTTATAATTTATCATATTTTAATTGTACTGTATTCTAAAGTTGTGCACCCTCTTCTCCAAGACCTGTCTGTACATGCTCAACTACAAGATGTGTCTCATGCTATAAAAGAAAAAGAATATGTAACAAATCTCATATTATATATATATTCAATTTAAAATTTAAAATTAAAGTTATATTTAGAATATGTAATTTATAATTGACTTTAAATATAATAAAAAATTTAAATTACCATTTGATCTAGAGCCTACTCTGCATGTCCTCCTAGTGGTGTAACTATGTTTGGGTCAGTGTTGAAATTTGCACTAACAAAGTCCTACAAGATTAAAATTAAAGCATGTATACTTGAATTAGGTTAATATATATATATATATATATATATATATATATTCAAGTTTGCACATTTTGTGTAGAAATTTTTTTAAACAACCTAAAAATCAGAGGCCTCATGAGTAGCTGCAACATCAAATGTTTCTTGATGCCCATTCTCATTGTGGTATCAACCTAGACATACATACATAGACATTTAACACTTATAATATTTACAAGTGTACATGCATGTATTTCATATATCTAGTGAATTAAAAATTCATAATTGTAACTATACTAATGTAAACTTTAAACAATTTACAATATGAATGTACCTTCCCTTGATCTATGATGGCCGATAGTGGAGGAGTGCTCGACAATCCCTTAGGAGGAATCGACGTGGAAGCCGATTGACTCACCTAAACCAACATAAATATTTCAAACATATATGTGATTCAATTATAAATTTAAAACTCAAGTTAAATTTATAATTTCATATATAATTTTAAAATTTGAAATCAAAATACCCCATAAGGGTTGTCGAGTATGACTGGTGTCGATGTATGTACTCGTGGACAGATGATTGCCCCATCATTAGTGTCATTTGTACACCAAACAGTTTGATTGTTAAAATGTATTGCAAACTTTTCTTTGATATATACATCCATCAAAATTCTTATAAAATGAACGTACATAGATGCATATTTAAATACCTATGTCGCAGTGTCCTCAGGGTGATGGTTTGTTGTAAGAAACTCTACAAATAAACTGATGCGACCAAATGAACCACCAGAATCTCCACGTCCACCTGAACTAGGTGTGGCCCGATTAGGTCCATAGCATACTTGATGACAACTAGTACATATATGGGGGACGGGCCTCGACACTCCTAGCGGTACTTGGACTAGCTCCATAAAAAACTCCATCATCATTGTATCTATGCTCCCCACCTGCTATTGTAGAAGCATGTTGACCAAGGTCTCCTGCGAGTGTACTAAGGGAACCTAATGTCGAGACCAAAGCTTGATGATGTATAGGTGTGGGAATGGGAGGACCAGGAGCAACAACAAGGGGTTGCACATGCACGAGGCATTGGGGATCAACCCTTGCCCCTAACCTATGTTGTGGCATGCCGCCACCAACACCCTGAAATGATTTAAAATCAAAATAATTGGGCTTTTTCCCCATAACAAACTCTACATACAGTTTTCTCAAAAAATACAATGGGCACTCCTAATTAGCATGTGGGGGACCATAAAAAACCATATACCATCAATCCCAAAAATGTGCACTCATCTATGGATGTATGCACCACCTCATGGATATTCTAGATTTGTTGGGTGGAATGGGTTGTCGCATAATGGGGTCAAGAAAGTAGGGGGCTAGGTGGGATTTCATTATTTTAAGGTCTAATATATGTTTGTAAGAGAGACCATCAGCATAAAATTGTCTCATTTGTTCTATGTCTCGTCGATGCCTATCTAGATCAGAATCAATCTTCTTGATGGCATCCACAACGTTTTACATCTCTCACATGTGGTGGAATCAATGCTTGGCTCTACATAGCATTGATTTGACTTTGTAAGGATGCAACCTGATCATTTATACATGCTTGCAAGCGAGCCTCGTCAAATGTGATAGGTGTTGGATGTGGCATATTAGGTGGAGAGGGAATTGGAGGTGGAGGGGAGGTGGATGTGGCTGTGGCTGAGGTGGTGGATTGATGATATCATCAATGTTAAAATCATCCATGATATGAGATATAAATGTGCACCTGCATTAAATTATACAAAATTAACATACAAACTTAAAAAATTACAAGAAATAGTTAAATTTGACACTAGCACATGCAAATTTGTTTAAATAGGATGTGCATACATATATTAAGATCATATATTTTAATTGAAATTCACATATATACATTGATTGAACTTGAGCATGTGCATACAAAATTCAAAATTTAACATATACATACATTTAAAATAAAAAATATGATGCATAATTTGCATGCATACATCATTAAACTAAACTATGTACATACATACAAATTTCAAAATTTAAGAACTATATGCAAATTTTTAATACATGTGTACATACTAAACAATAAACTTGAAACATTCACAAAAAGCTCATTTTATGTCTAACACACACACACACAGATATATATATATATATATATTACAATTTTCCAATAGGAGAAATCATGATCTAGTAGATAGTCATAAAATATATACTATTATATATTGTTCATTATAAGTTCATAAATTCCACCAAATTCAGAAATTCATGTCACTAAAAATATCCATCTAGAACCAAAATCATAAATTCACGTCACTAAAAATATCCATCCAACCAAATTTATAAATTCATCACACAAAATATCCATCGTTCACCAAATTCTTAAATTCATAACTATTTAAGATCATTGTCTTAATTTAGAAACTATTGTGGCTCTCTACTGCATCTCTTCATTTCTTTATGTTTTCCTTTTCAAAATTGGAAGTTCTCCTCTCCTCTAGCCATTTTCAATGCTCATCTAAAATCCCATCCATAGCCCTGACATCATCAACAAGGGTTTGCATCCTAGATGCAAACATCCTCACAGGTGGTGCGACACATTCTTCATTTTGAATAATGTTGATTTGATCTTGGATGGTTGTAACATTGGCATTGATTTGTGCTTGCAAATGAGCACCATCGATTTCAAGTGGTGGAGGTGGAGGTGAAGGTGGTGGAGATGGATGGCGTGGAGGTGGATTGCTAATATTATTGAATCGATCCATGTGATCTTTAAGATATGAGTGAACCTGCATTAGATTTTTAATTTCAAAATGTAAGATACATGTTTAGGAAATACCTTTAAACCATTCAATATAAATGGCCTTTAATTGAATACAAATGATAAAATATGTAAGCCTCATTTATGTCTAAGGCATGTTACTTGAATGAAAATACAATTAACTATTAATATAGGACAATTTATGAATGTTGTAGGGTTTACGATTTAGAGTTTAGGATTTAGGTTTTAGGGTAATACGATGGCTTAAGGGGATCTATGTAGTAAGGTCCTAGTACAAAACCTACGTTGCTTTTAAGTGAATAAAATTTGGTGAAGAACTTATTCGATCCCCTTAAGAAATGTCATATTAGGACCCCTTAAGAAATCGATTTACGATTTAGGGTGACAAGATGGCTTAAGGGGATCTATGTCTAGTGAGGTCCTAGGAGAAAATGGCATGGCTCAAGTGAATAAAATTTGGTGAAGTTTCCCAAGGCAACAAAATTTAATTAAGAGCCTAAGAAAAAATTATGGCTTTAGGGTTTAGGGTTTAGAGTTTAGAGTTTATGGTTTAGGGTAATAGGATAGCTTAAGGGGATCTATGTAGTAAGATCCTACGACAAAATTACATGGCTTAAGGGAATGAAATTTGGTGGAGTTGCCTAAGGCAACCAAATTTCATTTTAAGGTCCTAGGACAAAATGAATGCTTTAGTGTTTAGGGTTTAGATTTTAGAGTTCAGGGTTTAGGGTTTACAAAACTTAGGGTGAATTTTTGGTGCCCCTTGGAATATAATGAACTTACAAGTTAGTGAAGAACATTTTCTTGTGGAATAGTTGATTGAGATAGCTCTTGTTTCAACTAACCAACCTAGATCATGAAATCTCATTTATATTATAATCTTGCACGATCTTATTATTGTTAAATTTGGTTTCCTTGGGAAACTTCACCAAATTTTGAGAACTTCTTTGATCCCCTTAAGAAATGTCATACTGGGACTCCTTAAGAAATCGATTTATGATTTAGGGTGACAGGATGGCTTAAGGGGATCTAGATGTCTAGTGAGGTCCAAATTTAGTCATAATGTGACCTCATTGGTTCATAGCTCTCAGTCAAAAGTGTTTACCTCTAATAAAAAAAATTATCATGTTAAAAATGAATCAATCTATACATATCACAAAAATAATATACATGTATCAAAACAAGTAAAAATTTCCTCCTACATTAGGGGATATCAAAATAAATATAAAATATTTTAATAATTATACTTCTAATCACTTATTAATAAATTATATCATACATAATTTTAATCACATAATAAAGGAATAATTATACATATGTAGAAGATACAAAAAAAAAAGAGGCTACTTGAACATGGATCTTGATCCTTCTAGGAAGTACCTAGATTGGTGTATTTCGTGTAGGACTCTATGTAGGTGTTGGGACCTTCACCTCTCTCCTTGTATATTTTCAACAATCCCACTCACTCCCTCTATAGAATTATTTCCTTTGTTATTAGAGTTCTTTTAATCTTCTAAATTGACCTCTTATTTATAGGAGCATAATATGAATCCTCCTCCTCTCTATTGTAATAATAACCTAGTTCCTCCAACCTGTCATCATGTACCTCCTCCCTTTCCCATGTAATAGGTACCTTAGGTGTTAAATGGTTCCATCTTGGTCTCCTTATTGATGCATTTCTATCCTTCTACATAAATCTATATAGTATCAAAATATAGGTAATTTTATGGTTATCATCTCCCTTAATTGCTAAAGAACCCATTATGCTTGAGGATGGGTGGATTATTATCTAGATCACATCTTAAAAATCCTATAGAGGTCATGGTATGTGTTTCTTAATACATATATTCACGTACAAACCTCTTTCCATGTATTATCAACTCTCCTATATAATAGACACCTTACTATTTAAATTTCATATGATATATACCCAAGTGTTTCCAATTGGAATTGCTATAATTATACTTTTATGGTATTCTAGATATTCATAATAGTTTTCATAAATCTACCAAATAGACCCATTCTTAACATTGAACCTACATAATTTTAGGTATCTCCAATGAAAGAAGTTACCCATATCACTCTCACTTGTGCTCTCCTATCTTGTGGATATAATAGAATAAAGTTTTCTTCCAATGATTTAGATCCCTATTGATCATGTCTAAGTGTCATAGAGAGTGATCATCAACTCTTCATAAACTTGTAGAAACCAAAAGGTTTTAATTATGTGTTCAAATAAGTGAAAAAATTACAAAAAGCTCTACTGGATGGTGACAATAGAGGGTTTTTTAAGGCAACCAAATTTCATTTTAAGGTCTTAAGACAAAATTCAAATGCTTTAGTGTTGAGGGTTTAGATTTTACAATTCAGCGTTTAGGGTTTAGTGAACTTAGGGTGAAGTTTCGGTGGCCCTTGGAATAATTTGGACTTGCAAGTTAGTGCCAATTGGAAATCGATTGTACGTGCTTGGATTTATGAATTTGCTAACTAAATTTGCAAAATAACATTGATAAAATTATGAATTGTAACTATTCTTTAACATATTGTTTTCTAATCTAATTATAATTTAACATTGAAACTAAAGTTGAACATATCATTTTCTCCATACAATGCAAATGAAATTTAAAACATTTAAGCAATACAAATGAATTTTCTTGAGCTCGAAATTACCTAGTTTTCAAAATCAAAATGATTTGTTCGATTTCAATTTAGGGTTTTAGTAATTTTTTTTGTTTCAATTCAATTATAGGGTTTCAATTTCTAAGCAATTAGGGTTTTTAATGCAATTCTTTCGTTTCATTTCAAACTAGGGTTTTCAAATTCAATTTTTTTCATTTGATTTGAATTCAAGGTTTCAAAAAGCTTGATTAGGGTTTCTAAATGCAATTTTTTTATTTCATTTCAATTTCTAGGGTTTTCAAATGCAATTTTTTTTGTTTCATTTCAATTAGGGTTTTCAAATTCAATTTTTTTGGTTTGATCGAACAATTTAGGTTTCAAAAGCTAAATTTTGTTTCTAAAACACAATTGAAGGTTCATTTTTTCATTTCTATTTAGAAATCTTTAGGTTTCATTTCATTTTTTGATCTATTTCTACAATTACTCATTTCTACTATAACAGGAAATAAAATGCTTAAAACATCAAATAAATTAAAAAAATGCTAAAATCAGTTATTTTATTCACAATTTCAATAAAAAATGAAAAAATGCAAAAAAAATGGGGGTGGGCGGGTACCTGGAGCTGTTTGTGGAGGTCATTGTCGCCTGAACTCAAGATCTCGTCCACTGCAAAATGCAGTTTGTTCGTTTTAAAAAAAATAAATACCATTATAAAATGGGATCCCAATTTTTATAAATCGGGATCCCGTTACGTACTAATCGGCATCCCATTCCTTGTCCGTCGGTTTGGGACCCTTTAACAAACAAGATCTTGTTTTGCATTTAGGCTCAGGATCTCGAAGCTAAATGAAATCCCGATTTTTAAAAATCAAGACCCATTTATAAAAATCGAGATCCCGTTTTTGCAATGCCGATTTCATTTTTTTGGCTAAGGAAAAAACTTCCACGTTTCGTGGACTCAACTTTGTGCACTTACCCATAACGCGCTTGCGTTATGTCTTGATTTGTGTTAAATGCTACTCTATTGAATGTATGTTTATTTATTTGTATGTTTGTATGTACATGTATGGTTGTATGTCATTTATGTATGTATGTATGCATGTATGTATGTATTTATGCCTATATGTATGTATGTATGTAATATTGTATGTACATATGTACATGTATGCTTGTATGTATGTAGGATTGTATGTACATATGTATTATGCTTGTATGTATGTAAGTATGTATGTATTTATGTATGTCTTTAGAGGGAGGGAGAATTTTAAGAGAGAGAGAGTTGTCTAGGTAGGGTGGGAGGGAGAGAGGGATGGAGAGACCTGAGAGAGAGAGAGAGAGAGAGAGAGGGAGGGAGAGGGGGTGGAAGGGAGAAACTAAGAGAGAGGGAGTGGGAGAGAAGGGGTTGGAGTGAGAGGGACTTAGCTAGGTAGGGTGGGAGGGATAGAGGAGAGAGTGGAGGTGGAGATAACTGGAGAGGGAGAGAGAGAGAGGGGGAGAGAGAGGGAGAGAAAGAGAGAGTTGTGTAGGTACGGTGCCAAGGGAGAGACTTGAGAATGTGAGGGGGGTGAGAGGGAGAGACTTGAGCTATAGGCAGTGAGAGGGAGTGTGAGAGAGAGGGAGTGCGAGAGAGAGGGAGTGGGAGAGAGAGGGAGTGAGAGAGAGGGAGTGTGAGAGTGAGAGACTTGAGAGAGGGAGAGAGTGTGGGAGGGAGTGACCTGAGAGAGAGGGAGAGAGAGGGGGGTGGAGTGAGAGGGACTTATCTAGGTAGGTTGGGAGGGATAGATAGAGAGAGAGAGAGAGAGAGATACCTAGGTATGGTGTTAGGGGGAGAGACATGAGAGAGAGGGGGTGGGAGGGAGATAGAGAGAGATAGATATTGATTAAGTGAGAGGTATGTAGAAAGAGGGAGAGGGTAGATAGAGACAATTAGAGATGGTAGGAGAGAGGGACGAAGAGAGAGGTGAGATGGATAGATAGAGAGAAAGGGATAGGGGTTGAGGGTTGAGGGTTGAGGGATTAGGGTAAGTGACCCATGATTAGGGGTGGAGGACCCAGGGGTTGATGGTTTAGGGTATAGGTCGAGGGATTAGGATTGAGGGTGTAAGGTATTGGGGTTGAGGGTAGAGGTAAAGGTTTAAGGGTTTAGGTTAAAGGCTTCAGGCTGAGGGTGGCAGATGGCTCGGGGTAAGTGGCCTGAGGGCATATATTGAAGGATTAGGGCTGATATCCAATGTATAGGTAGAGGGGCATAGGGGCTGAGGGGTTTAGGGTTTTAAGGGTTGAGGTTGAGGGATTAAGGGGTTGAGGGCGAGGAGCGAATGAATAGGGTAGAGGCAGAGGGGCATTCAGGGTTTAAGGGTTTAGGTTTAAGGGGTTGAGGGCTGAGGGTTAAGGTTGAGGGCAGAGATTGAGGCAGGGTAGAGGGTATAGGGGTTGAGGTGCATTGTGCTGAGGTCCAAATGGTTAGGGTAGAGGGTATGGGGCTGAGGATTAGTTTAAGTGCTGAGGTAGAGGGTTGAGGGGTAGAGGGTAGAGGGTGAGGGTAGAGGTAGAGGGTTGAGGGTTTAAGGGCTGAGGGTTGAGGGATTAGGGTAGAGAGTTTACTTGGGTTTAAGGGTTTAAGGGTTGAGGGAGTAAGGTTGAGGGTAGATGGTATTGGGTTGAGGGTAGAGGGTAGATGGTTTAAGGGTTTAGGGTTTAAGGGTTGAGGGTTGAGGGTTGAGGGTTGAGAGTTGAGAGTTGAGGGTTTAGGGTTGAGTGTTTAAGGGTTTAAGGGTTGAGGGTATAGGGTTGATGGATTAGGGATTAGGGTAGAGGAGGGATGGATGGAGGGAGAGATGGAGGGAGAAGTGAGATAGAGAGAGGAGAGAAGAGGAGGGAGGGATAGAGATATATGAGGGTTGAGGATCCAATGTATAGGGTAGAGGGTTGAGAATTAAGGGTATAGAGTTGAGGACCTATAGGGTTGATGGTTTAGGGTATTTGGTTTAGGGTATAGGGTAGAGGGTATTGGGTAGAGGGTAGAGGGTAGAGGGTAGAGGGTAGAGGGTAGAGGGTTTAAGGGTTTAGAGTTTAAGGGTTTAGGGTTAAGGGTTTAGGGCTTAGGGTTTAAGGGTTGAGGGTTGAGAATTGAGGGTTGAAGGTTTGATGTATAGGGTTTAAGGGTTTAGGATTTAAAGGTTGAGGGTTGAGGGTTTAAGGTTGAGGGTAGAGGATTGAGGGATTAGGGTTGAGGGTCCAATGTATAGGGTAGAAGGTATATAGGGTTGAGGAATTAGGGTTTAAGGGTTGAGGGCAGAGGGTTGAGGGTTGAGGGTTGAGGGTTGAGGGTAGAGGGTAGAGGGTTGAGGGTTGAGGGTTGAGGGTTTAAGAATTGAGGGTTGAGGGTTGAGAATTGATGTTACACCCCACCCCAGATTTCTAAAATTACTTTTCACTTTACAGTAATTAATGTGATGAATCTTGGGACTATGAAATTTTGAGAGATGTTCATGCTATGATGAGATCATGAAATGTTATGTTTTGCAATTCTATGGAATGATGATAGTTATGTGATGTCATGAATGATGAAATATAAAGAAATGATTTTATTGATTTTGTAAATGAAATGATATGATCATGCTATAATGTTTTCTAGGCTAACTACCTATTTCTTTTCATGAGTGGGATTGCAGGAGTGATTTGGACACCTCGAGAGAGAATTAAAGGGGGAGTATCACCTGGGAGAAGGGTATAATCTAAGGACATCTTAGAAATTCCATCTGAGTTCAATTTCTCTACGTAAGCTAGGTTTTTGGTTACCTTTGAAATTAAGTTTTTGGTCTTTAGTTGCATCTTGAGTTAAAATTTGATTTTTGTCGATAGGTTAAGTTTATCCTAGTTGAACCGATTTTGGTCAAGTTTGAAAAGAAAAATAATAAAGTATTTTCTTTCAAATATGTTATGCTTGTCGATTTTCATCGATTAAGTAATGTTGATAGTTTGACAAAATAAGTCGTTCATAATTGCCTTATCGATTTACCAACTTTGATAAGTATATTAGGTCAAATCGATCCTTAATTTAATTATATAATTGATATGAATATATTTTATGTAAAAAAAAAATCATTAGAAACAAAATAGATTTATAATACGTGTATGTATATATATATATGCGATATTTTGTAATTGAATACATATATACAAATATATGTGGTTTTGTAATTGTTTCTATTAATCTCTATGCACTTGTTAAAATATTTAAAACACCAAAATAGTGGTGAATAAGTGTAACCGCTCACCATATATTATGGACATCGTTCTATACTGAATCTAAATTACTTTTAATTGAAACCTTTGATCGAGTGATTAGCCACGACATGAGGATGGCATTACTCCAATTGGTGGATAGGGAAGTTGGGGAAGTTTTATATTTTTGAGTTCAAAGAATAAAAATATTATCTTGTGGGAATGGTGAAAGAACTGGGGATAACCACTTTGAATGTTGCAATTGAGGTTTGAGGGTTTAATGTATAGGGTAGAGGGTAGAGGGTAGAGGGTAGATGGTTTAAGGGTTTAGGGTTTAAGGGTTGAGGGTCCAATGTATAGGGTAGAGGGTATAGGGGTTGAGGGATTAGGGTTTAAGGGTTGAGGGTATTGGGTATTGGGTTGAGGGATTAGGGTTGAGGGTAGAGGGTAGAAGGTTTAAGGGTTTAGGGTTTAAGGGTTTAGGGTTGAGGGTAGAGGGTTTAGCATATAGGTTTGAGGGATTAGGGTTGAGGGTCCAATGTATAGGGTAGAGGGTAGGGTTGAGGGAGGGTAGAGGGAGAGGGTAAGGGGTTGAGGTTGAGAGCTTGTGAGGGTAGAGGGTTTAGGGGTTTAGGCTGAAGGATTAGAGTTGAGGAGGGTTGATGGGTTGAGGGTTGAGAGTAGAGGGTTTAAGGGTAGAGGGTTAAGGTTAGAGGGGAGAGAGATAGGAGTGAGTGAGGAGAGAGAGAGAGGCCCCCGAGAGAGGGAGGAGAGAGGGGGCAGGAGGAGGAGACTCTGGAGAGAGGAGGAGGAGGAAGAGAGATAGGAGTGGGGCAGAAGGTTTAAAGGCTCTAAGGCCTGGGCTGGCCTAGGGCTCTAAGGCTAATGGCCTAGGCTTCTAGGCCAAGGGCAGAGGGAGAGATAGAGGGAGCGGAGGGGAGAGAGAGAGAGACTTGAGAGAGGGGAGAGGGGGTGGGAGGGAGAGTCTTGAGAGAGAGATAGAGAGAGAGGGAGTAAGTGGGAGAGAGATAAGGGTAGAGGGTTAAGAGTAGAGGGTGGAGGGTTTAAGGGTAGAGGGTTTAAGGTTTAGGGTTTAGGGTTTAGGGTTTAGGGTTAAGGGTAGAGGGGAGAGAGATAGAGGGAGTGAGTGAGAGAGAGAGGGAGTGGGAGAGATAGAGGGTAGAGGGTTAAGGGTTTAGGGTTAAGGGTAGAGGGGGGAGAGAGAGAGACCCCACTAGCTTTCCAATTTGATGAAATTGACAAACTAACTTGGCCTGTTTGAAAAAGTGGGTCCAAGAAATGGGGTCTCCCGGTGATTTTTTCAAATAGGCCACTACATTGCCAATTTCACCGAATTGGGAAGGTAGTGGGCCCACTAGCTTACCAATTCGGTGAAATTGGCAACCTAACTTGGCTCAAGGCTTTGAAAAATGGGTCCAAGAAATAGGGTCTCCCAGTGATTTACATCACCGAGAGACCCCATTTCTTGGACCCATTTTTTCAAACAAGCCACTACATTGCCATTCGGTGAAATTGGTAACCTAACTTGGTCTGTTTGAAAAAATGGGTCCAATAAATGGGGTCTCCTAGTAATGTACATCACCGAGCCTTGGACCCATTTTTTCAAACAGGCCATTACATTGCCAATTTCACCGAATTGGCAAGCTAGTGGGCCCACTAGCTTACCATTCGATGAAATTGGCAACCTAACTTGGCCTGTTTGAAAAAATGGGTCCAAGAAATGGGGTCTCTCGGTGATTTACAACACTGAG
This sequence comes from Sequoia sempervirens, assembly GCA_007258455.2. Classification (NCBI taxonomy): domain Eukaryota; kingdom Viridiplantae; phylum Streptophyta; class Pinopsida; order Cupressales; family Cupressaceae; genus Sequoia; species Sequoia sempervirens. The sequence goes on along the minus strand of VDFB02000016.1, from coordinate 5,831,241 downwards.
CAACCCTATTTAAATCACCGAGAGACCCCATTTCTTGGACCCATTTTTTCAAACAGGCCACTACATTGCCAATATCACCAAATTGGCAAGCTAGTGGGATCACTAGCTTACCAATTCGGTGAAATTGGCAATGTAGTGGTCTGTATGAAAAAATGGTGTCTCCCGGTGATTACAATTGGCAATGTAGTGGCCTGTTTGAAAAAATGAGTCCAAGAAATGGGGTCTCTCGGTGATTACAATTGGCAATGTAGTGGCCTATTTGAAAAAATGGGTCTAGGAAATGGGGTCTCTTGGAGACCCCATTTCCTAGACCCATTTTTTCAAACAGGCCACTACATTGCCAATTTCACTGAATTGGAAAGCTAGGGTAGAGGGTTTAAGGGTTTACAGTTTAAGGGTTAAGGTTTTAGTGTATAAGGTTAATGGTAGAGGGGAGAGAGATAGATGGGGAGAGAGAGAGAGGGAGTGGGAGAGAGATAGAGGTTAGAGGATTGGGAGAGAGATAGAGGGTAGAGGGTTAAGGGTAGAAGGTAGAGGGTTAAGGTTAGAGGGGAGAGAGATAGGAGTGAGTGAGAGAGAGAGAGAGACTTGAGAGAGGGAGAGGCGGTAGGAGGGAGAGACTTAAGAGAGAGAGAGGGAGAGGGAGGGAGTGGGAGAAAGATAGAGGGTAGAGGGTAGAGGGTTTAAGGGTTAAGGGTAAATGGTATGCTTGATATTCATACAAAAATTACTTTTTAAGATATTCAATGGTCTAGATTGACTAGTGATAAGCTATAAGATATTGCATAATTAAGCACACAAGTTTTAGATTATTGACATATCACATGTTTATTTGAATTGATTATGTGATTATTAATATTTACAATCTCTTTTCTTTGTTTAGGTGGGAAATAGTAAACCAAAATAAAGTTATAAAGTATATTCCAAATCCAAGACTAGTAAATGGTACTAAATTATTCATTTGAAGTTAACGTCATCATGACCATCTATGTTGTAGACATTATAAAAGTGAGTGTGAGGCTTAGTAAGGGAATTTCAAGTTATTCATTTGAAGTTAACCTTATCATGAGCACCTATGATGTAGACATTATAAGAGCATCTCGAATGTATGAGTGACATTGTAAAAGATCTATGGGAATAGAGTACCTAAGGCATCCTTGAATCGTATTTTTGGTTATTATGAGAGAATCTTATAAGCTGAGTTTGTGTGCATGAAAATGGGGCACATTGATTCAATATTTGATTTAAGTGGGGTGTTGGAATTCATATAGTTTTATTTGTTTTCATGATTTTGTATTACCACTTGATAGTTTTGAGTAAGCATTATACCTACAAGTACAAGCACTTGGGTTTCAGAATGTTGTATGAAGCATATTAGATAACTGTAGCACAAACATAAGAATTAGGACTATCAAAGAAATCTCATTTTATTGTAAACATCATATTAGTAATATAGTGAGTGTAATAACATTGATGGTTGCCAATCATTATTTTTCTTCTTTTATTCTCTCCCTATTATAACTAGCACCAATTGACTAACTTATTATAAAAACTTCATTTATTAAAACAAATCAACCTAATGATTATATATCAATATCAATATAGCATACCATCTATTCACATAAACATTTGTAATTATATTTACTCTAATTTTGAAATTTATTGCTGCCCTCAAACATTTGTAATTCATACAATGTAATCCCTTAATAGTCCAAATTGCAAAAGGGCAGAAATCTTTGACGGCCTGTTACTCAGAGATAGTGTCAATTATGAGCATTTCATTTGAGGCATAGATATCACGTAGGGAACCTCTACAATAACCTCTCTCGGTTTTTGTTATCTCAGAGTCATTTTCACTTGATGGAAAAAGTGTCAATTGCAAGCAGTGTAAAGTTGCAAAGTGGTGCAAATTTCATTCTACAACTTGTGTGACCAAACAGACTATTCCAACGCATCCAAATGGGTATGTTTATGCTAGGCATGCTCCTCTTTCACACCCAAATACACCGAATCACTCCGAGCTATGTTCAACCAGCTCGATCCCTTAAGGGTCCAAAGTACAAAATGGTTTCTATCTTTGATGGGCTAATAACTCGCAAACCGTGATGCTTACAAACTCTCCATCTAATCCTATGGAATCATGTTGGGCCCCTCTACAATAACCTCTCTCAGTTTTTGTTATCTCAAAGTCATTTTCCCGTGGTGTCCAGTTTTCACTTGATGGAAAAAGTTCAATTGCAAGTAGTGTAAAGTTGCAAAGTGGTGCAATTTTCGTTCTGCAACTTGTGTGACCAAACAGACTATTCCAACGCATCCAGATGGGTATGATTACATAAGCTAGGCATGGTCCTCTTTCGCACTCAAACACGTTGAATCACTCTGAGCTACATTCAATCGGCTCGATCCCTTAAGGGTACAAAGTGCAAAATGGTTGCAATCTTTGACGGGCTATTACTCAGAAATTATTATGCTTAAAAATTATTTGTCTAAGCCTACAAGATTGTGTTGGTCCCCTCTACAATAACCTCTCTTGGTTTATGTTATCTAGGAATTTTTTTCCCGTGGTGTCCAGTTTTCACTTGATGGAAAAAGTGTCAAATGCAAGCAATGTAAAGTTGCAAAGTAGTGCAACTTTCATTTTGCAACTCATGTGACCAAACAGACTGTTGCAATGCATCTGAATGGGTATTTTTACGCTAGATATGGTCCTCTTTCACACCCAAACACGTCGAGTCACTTTGAGCTACGTTCAACTAGCTTGATCCCTTAAGGGTCCAAAATGCAAAATGGCTACAATATTTGATAGGATATTACTCACAAACCGTGACACTTACAAACTCTTCATCTGAGCCTATGGGATCATGTTATGTCCCTCTACAATAACCTCTTTCAGTTTTTGTTATCTCAGAGTCATTTTCCCATGGTGTCCAGTTTTCACTTGATGGAAAAAGTGTCAAATACAAGCAATGTAAAGTTGCAAAGTGGTGCAACTTTCGTTCTACAACTCATGTGACGAAACAAACTATTCCAACACGTCCAGATGGGTACATTTACACTAGGCATGGTCCTCATTTTTACCCAAACACGCCGAATCACTTCGAGCTACGTTCAACCAGCTCGATCCCTTAAGGGTCCAAAGTGCAAAATGGTTGCAATATTTGACAGGCTATTACTCAGAAACCGTGACGCTTTCAAACTCTTCATCTGAGCCTATGGGATCGTGTTGGGACCCTCTACAATAACCTCTCTTGGTTTTTGTTATCTCAAAGTCGTTTTCCCATGGTGTCCAATTTCACTTGATGGAAAAAGTGTCAAATGCAAGCAGTGTAAAGTTGCAAAGTGGTGCAACTTTTGTTCTGCAACTTGTGTGACCAAACAAACTGTTCCAATGCATCTAGATGGGTACGTTTATGCTATGCATGGTTCTCTTTTGCACCCAAACACGTTGAATCACTCTGAGCTATGTTCAATTGGCTCGATCCCTTAAGGGTCCAAAGTGCAAAATGGTTGTAATCTTTGACGGGATATTACTCAGAAATTGTGATGCCTACAAACTCTTCGTTTGAGCCTATGGGATCACATTGGGCCCATTTACAATAACCTCTCTCATTTTTTGTTATCTCGAAGTAGTTTTCCTATGTTGTCCAGTTTTCACTTGATAGAAAAGTGTCAAATGCAAGTAGTGTGACATTGCAAAGTGGTGCAACTTTCATTCTACAACTCGTGTGACCAAACAAACTATTCTAACACATCTCAATAGGTACGTTTACACTAGGCGTGGTCCTCTTTCACACCCAAACATTCTGAATCACTGTGAGCTACGTTCAACCAACTCGATCCCTTATGATGGCATACAAAACAATCAAAAAGAGAAACATTCACACAACAATTGAGAAGTCTGAGTTTTCCACACCAAAAGCATATGATTATCCTCAAGTCTAGCAAGTGCAAGATGTTTTTTAATTATCCTCCTTTCCCTTACAAGAATATACAACCAATTGACAAATGCATACAATGGTGGAACTTGGAAACATTTTATTTTTTCCTCAATTAATAACTTTGGTTGTGAAGCATTTTGTCATTTTCATTTGAAATGATTTGCTATGCTTGAAAATTTGGAGTCTAAGAGAAACAAGTGATGCTCTCACGTACATTTATTATTTGGTGTGATAAATAAAGTTTTCACCCAAGTTCATTTCTTATTTGTATTATAAATTATAAAGCTTTCTCCCAAGTCCATTTCCTATACAGGAAATAATATTGCAAAAAGTTGACATATACATTTTTTGACGTGTTTATATGGCGATGGATCAAGAAAATAGTAATTCATTCTGTATTGTGAGGATTATGCTGTGAAAATGTTTAAAGACTATTCAAGATAAATGTTTGTATGATAATGTGTCAAGAATTTAACTACTCATCATCTACTATGAATATTATGTTTTGCAAGTGTTGTGAAGATTATGTATCCTTTGCTTAATTGAGTTGTTCCAATCAAAAGATTAAATATATTGGAATCCTTTAATGAAACATCTCATGGAATACAAATTTAAAACATGTTTTTTGCTTTTAGATAAAGCATTTGATGGAACTCTTTGAATTAAACTAAATTGAGATATGTAAGAACAAGGGAGCATTAGGAAATACATTGCCCAAGGATCTTGAATAAGCCTTCTTACCAAATTTGAAAAAGCATGATAAGCCCATGTTTGAAAATTTTGAGTCATCAAAGTGGGTACTAATTATATATTATATAGATCATAATTCTTCTTTATCTTTAAGATCTTCTAAGTTTGGCAATGGTTTCACCAAGCTGTGAAGGGTGAACTATTCTTTATTCAACTATGCCTATGTGGGTTCATTTTCCTTATCTCTCGTTGCAATTTTGGGTGGATTATTGCTTTCAAAGTATTGGGAATGCTTTGGTTGGATTTATATCCATTGATCCGATGGACATAGAAATATATCAAAGGGGTTTCTTGAAAAATTTTGGTTGACATTTGGGGAGAGAGCATGCAAACAAGCCATTGACTATGAAAATGTTAGTGTAGAATATTTTTCCTAAAATATTCCTTTAGATAAGTTTGCTAGTTGTTAGACTTTTAGGATAATGATTGCTTAGTTGTGCAATCTTGCATGGAGTTGCATGCCTGTTTTCTAGTTGGCAGTTGCCATTCTAGAAGGATCATCTCTTGGTATACATATTATACTCATTCTTAAGCAATTATCAAGTTAATAACCAATGCATTTATTTACAATTGAAATTACAATTAATCTTTTCTTTTCAATTTGTGCAATTTTGTAATTTGTAACTCTACTAGTATTCCTACAAATATTGAAGTTGTTTAGCATCAATCAATAAATATTCAAGACAAACCATGAAGGACAACAATGATAAATGCTAGGGCTAACCAATTAATAAGTATACACGTGAATAAGTCAAGCATACATGTGAATAAGGGAAGCACAAGTACTCAAATACATGTAAGCCTTGAAGTATACACATATTAATACAAAGCATATGCATAAATACAAGGTATACACATGAAAACACGTAATTCACAAAGTATACACATAATTTGTAAAGTATACACTCAAATACACGTAACTCATATCTATTGAACCGTGGATTTATAATGCAAATATGGACACCATCGATAAAAGAGATTTGTATTAACCAAATATTCATGTAGGCATACATCAATATATGTCGATATAAGTATTAAATATGTACAAAATAGCCATATAGGCTTACGAGAATTCCATATAGGCATACAATGTCTAATATATGCAATACAAAATATGTACAAAAATGCCATATAGGCATACAACAAAGGGCTTTGGAATCAAAATTCATTGCTCTTCATGCTCTCGAAATAAACTCTTGCCCTTTTATTTTTGGCTGGATAGCAATAAGTTTGTCACTTGTTTATTCTGAGGTTGAGGAGTGCTGCTGGTGCTCCTCCTAGAGTTTTGTTCTTGGTCAAGTTGTATCTGTTACAATAACAAGTAAAGACATTAATATATAGAAATTACATTATAAAAAATTATATATTTAACAAAATAATCACTTACTGCCACTAGACAATCACTCTCCTCGAGGGAAATATTTGTGTGCCCATGCTGAGGTGTGTTGAAGCCCTATAGAAACCATCCAAAGATAAATTAAACTATGAATCAATAATAGTTTTCTTTTTCACTAATAGCTATAACAACGAATGTAAATTGAAATTTAGTAATCGGCCTCATACCTCTGTGAGAGGCATCGAGGAGTCTATAGCAGAAGAAACACCAAGCTCCATTGCCATATGAACATGTGGAGGTGTATCCGCTTGCAACATCTGAAAAAAAAACAACAAATTATTCAATCACAAAAACTACAATAGTGATGCACGTCATGGCTTATAATGTATGAGATAATGAACAAAATTTTGAGTACTTATTAAAACTATATATTTTTGAAGCTTTCCCTATCCATAGCTTGTTCGAAAGCGCCTGTTTTTAGGCTTTTATCCATAGCAGCAAGGCAGTGAACCGTTTGATAAAATGCTTTGGTAGACATGTACAAAAATTGTGGTAGCATAGAGAAGGCAGTGAATTGTTTGAAAAAATGCCTCAAAGAAATGTGGTCTCATGGTGATGGAATGCCATTACAAACAAATGTGTCATGGCATTCCATCACCATGAGACTGCATTTCTTTGAGGCATTTTTTCAAACAGTTCATTTCCTTCTCTATGGTATTATGTTGGGATGGCGTGGATGGTATAGTGTGGTCTTGGTTATGAGATGGAGGGTAATCATGACATGAAGAGGGAGGGGTGGGGACATGAACAAGTTGAATAAAAGGTGGAAGGTTCCATGGATTGGTAAATTGAGAATGAGGATGAGGACCTTGAAAATAATTTGGAGGGGAATTTTGGCTAAAGGGTTGATTTCTATTCTTTAGGCAGTGAGTTGTTTGAAAAAATTCCTCAAAGAAATGTGGTCTCATGGTGATGGAATGGCATTCCATCACCATGAGAGCACATTTCTTTCAAGGCATTTTTTCAAACTACTCACTGACTTGACTATGATATTGCTTACTATTATGCTTTGATAGATTTTTTCCAAGCATCCATAGTTTGTGGGAAAGCACCTATTTTAGGATTTTAGCCATAGCAGCAAGGAAGTGAGTAGTTTGATAAAATGCTTTGGTAGACATGTATAGAAAATGTGGTAGCATAAAAAAGGCGATGAGCTGTTTGAAAAAATGCCGCAGGAAATGTGGTCTCATGGTGATGGAATGGCATTCCATCACCATGAGATCTGATTTTAGAGCATTTTTCAAACTACTCACTGCCTTGTCTATGCTATTGCTTACTATTATGCTTTGATATATTTTTTCCAAGCATCCATAGTTTGTTGGAAAGCACCTCTTTTAGGCTTTTAGCCATAGCAGCAAGGAAGTTCAAGTAGTTTGATAAAATGCTTTGGTACATGTATGGAAAATTTGGTAGCATAGAAAAGGTGGTGAGTTGTTTGAAAAAATGCCTCAAAGAAATGTGGTCTCATGGTGATGGAATGGCATTCCATCACCATGAGAGCACATTTCTTCAAGGCATTTTTTCAAACTACTCACTGAATTGACTATGATATTGCTTACTATTATGCTTTGATAGATTTTTTCCAAGCATCCATAGTTTGTGGGAAAGCACCTATTTTAGGCTTTAGCCATAGCAGCAAGGAAGTGAGTAGTTTGATAAAATGCTTTGGTAAACATGTATAGAAAATGTGGTAGCATAAAAAAGGCGGCGAGCTGTTTGAAAAAATGCCTCAAGGAAATGTGGTCTCATGGTGATGGAATGGCATTCCATCACCATGAGACCACATTTCTTCGAGGCATTTTTTCAAACTACTCACTGCCTTGTCTATGTTATTGCTTACTATTATGCTTTGATAGATTTTGTCCAAGCATCCATAGTTTGTTGGAAAGCACCTTTTTTAGGCTTTTAGCCATAGCAGCAAGGAAGTTCAAGTAGTTTGATAAAATCTTTGGTACATGTATGGAAAATGTGGTAGCATAGAAAAGGTGGTGAGTTGTTTGAAAAAATGCCTCAAAGAAATGTGGTCTCATGGTGATGGAATGGCATTCCATCACCATGAGAGCACATTTCTTCGAGAAATTTTTTCAAACTACTCACTGCCTTGTCTATGTTATTTCTTACTATTATGCTTTGATATATTTTTTCCAAGCATCCATAGTTTTTTGGAAAGCACCTATTTTAGGCTTTTAGCCATAGCAGCAAGGAAGTGAGTAGATTGATTAAATGCTTTGGTAGACATGTATGGAAAATGTGGTAGCATAGAAAAGGTGGTGAGTTATTTGAAAAAATGCCTCAAGGAAATGTGATCTCATGGTGATGGAATGACCACATTTCTTCGAGGCATTTTTTAAAACTACTCACTACCTTGTATATGCTATTGCTTGCTATTATGCTTTGATAGAATTTTTCCAAGCATTCATAGTTTGTTGGAAAACACCTATTTTAGGATTTTAGCCATAGCAACAAGGAAGTCAGTAGATTGATTAAATGCTTTGGTAGACATGTATGGAAAATGTGGTAGCATAGAAAAGGTGGTGAGCTATTTGAAAAAATGCCTCAAAGAAATATGGTCTCATGGTGATGGAATGCCATTCCATCACCATGAGACCACATTTCTTCAAGGAATTTTTTCAAACTACTCACTACCTTGTCTATGTTATTGCTTACTATTATTCTTTGATAGATTTTTACCAAGAATCCATAGTTTGTTGGAAAGCACCTTTTTTTAGGCTTTTAGCCATAGCAACAAGGAAGTGAACTGTTTGATAAAATGCTTTGGTAGACATGTATGGAAAATGTGGTAGCATAGAAAAGACATTGATCTATTTGAAAATATTCCTCAAAGAAATGTGGTCTCATGGTGATGGACATCACCATGAGACCACATTTCTTTGAGGCATTTTTTCAAACAACTCATTGCCTTGTCTATGCGATTGCTTACTATTATTATTTTAATTATTTCTTCCAAGCACCCAAAGCATAGACAAGGTAGTGAATTGTTTGAAAAAATGCCTCAGTAAAAAGCGGTCTCATGGAATACCATGACAAGCAAATGCAATTATCAGTCTCTCCTAGTTATTATTTATGCTATGTGAAGTAATTGCATCACTACCTATGCTGACTTTATAAACAACTATATTGTAGTTGAAATTTTGTCATCTATCAACATCTAGTTATTAGTTATGGAATGTGAAGTAATTCTTTGAGTTTGAAAGATGTGCAATGCAATGTAATCAACGATATAAATATAAACTACACAAATCTATTAAGTACAATTCATTAGTTAAACTCTTTATTCTATTACCTGTGTGTAGGTTTGTCTAACTCCTTTTGGCACTAGGAGGTGTTCCCACGAAACCTCCAATATTAGCCTATTCAACATTGAAAATTAGATATTAGAATACCATTCATATAAAAATGCTATTCACATGTAATAAATTTATAATTGTTTACTAGTTACATACCTCAGTGGTAGATGCAGTGGAGTAATAAATAGGTGGAGGGTCGGTGTATCCAATATCAACAGTGTGACCCTGAAATTTTATTACAATCATAAAACTAAATTAGTTAATCTTGCATTTCAAAAATGAAATTTAATAAATTAAATTCAATGAACATGCTAACATTTACCTGAGTATCGATTCCAAAAGCCTCATTCAAAATTTTAGATGTCCTCGCCATCTCCGTAGCTACAGAAATATCCTACATAGCAACTTTCAAAGTGTCTGTGGGGTCATATGTACAAGTCGCCTCACAAAACTGACACGAATGGGGTGGAAGCCTACCACTTGAAGACTCTCCTGGATGGGGTTGTAATATAGAACTGGCATGTTGGACGATACTCTAGGTCAAAGAGCTAATAGGATGCAAAGTGTCTACCTCAACACTCTCCTTCACGATGGAAGGGATAACGACATGCTCATCAGCCGGTCTAGCAAGAGCTCATCTCGCTTGCCATCGAGGATCTAGTCATGCACTAGGTCTATCTTGTGTCAACCCCCCACCTCTCCCCTGAAAGTCCCTCATTCAAAATAATTGGGGATTTTGTTGAGGATGAACTCATAGTAGAGTTTCCTCAAGAAATATTGGGGGACTTCGCAATTGTTGCATGGTGGATAGTCAAAAACCATGTACCACCTATCCCAAAAATGGTTCCTAATCCCTTGGTGGTGGCACCAATGGATAGGAAACCTCTTGGCATTAAGGTCAAGATTTTGATTTATGTTTGGGTCGGTGAATAATGAGCACAAAGCATATTTTGTAATTTTTTCATCTTTTACTTCTTTATTGATAATTTATATGTGTAAAAATTCTTAGTTGCATGCCTCCTATTTGCCCAACCACTTAATTTTTTGTTGATTGTATCTACATGTTTTAGCATTTCTTTAAGTGAATTGGCAAATATTCTTCTTTCCATGGTTGAACTTACTGGATTGTTCAACTTCGTGATTAACTCCTCAATCTATTTTTTATTATTTTCAATTACCCCCATTAAGTTTTGTTGAGTGCTAGGAGGATGTTGAGGAATTGGTGGAGATTGTTGTTGTGGTTTCTAAGGATTTTTTCATGTTCTTGTTGACCTCTAGTTGTTGAGGATTTTCAAGAGGGTTTTTAGGTTCATTAACATTTCCTACAAATTAAATAATGAATATCAAAAACAACCTAAACCTACCAATTTAACAACAAATTCACAACAAAAAACAAACAATCCTTACTTGTTCGATCTCCCCCTCGACATGGCGGCATCCTGGCAATGATATAGCAACAAATTGATGAAAAAAATGCAAGATTACCTCCTTCCAAAACACGAGCACACAAGAGAAGGATTTTGGCCATAGGTAGCAAAAAACAGTCACAATAAAAATGAATTCGTTTTGATTTTTTTATTGTTTTAATAACCTACAACACGCTCGTGATATAACACAAGTGCATTATAGGCTCAATGTGGCCAAGCCTTATGCTCGGTCACACCAAGCCATAACGCGAGCATGTTATAGCCTATCAAATGATTTTTGAAATTTTGGCCACTTTTTGGCCCCCCATATTTTTGCACCCGCCCTTATGTTGTGGTCGACAGACTCACGAAGTTTGCACACTTCTTTCTAGTCTCAACTACTTACATGACAGTGCAGGTTGTTGATTTTTTTTTAGAGATTTATTTAGATTACATGGGCTACCTTGGAGTATAGTGAGTGATCGAGACAACAATTTCATGAGTCATTTCTGGCAAGAGCTATTCAAACTTAGTGGCATAGAACTCACTTTGAGCACAAGCTACCACCTACAGAAGGATGGACAAACATAAATAGTTAATAAGTGGGTGGGAGATACCTCAGGAACTACATTACGGGGCAACAAAAGGCATGAGTCAAGTGGATGCATTTATGCAAGTATTGTTAGAATATGACATACCACATGTCTGTACAGATGTCACCATTCATGGAACTCTATGGCTATGACGCTCCTAACTTCTTGGACCTGTTATTTGGAGATAGTAGGGTGCCTAGTGCTAAGTATTTATTAGAGGACAGCCAAGACATCATGAAATCCTTGAAGGAGAATATATAAGGCACAAAATTAATAGAAATTGTATGTAGATCAGCGCAGAGTTGAGCATTCCTTCAAGGTGGGTGAAATGGTACATGTTTTATGTTGTAGCCTTACAAGCAATCCACTCTTAGGAAGAGTGGCACTGAGAAGCTTAAGCCACATTACTATGGTCCATTTTGAGTATCCAAGTGGATTTGAGAGGTGGATTATGAGTTGGAGTTGTCGACAGAGAGCAAGGTACACAATGTGTTTCATGTGTCTCACCTCAAGAAGGCGTTGGGCACAACATAACACCTTCTATAGTATTACCACCCCTGGATGAGGAGGGGAAATTGACTCTTATTCCTGAGGCTATCATTGATGCCAAGGAGCACAATTTGAGGAGGATAATTATCAGGGAATACTTGGTAAAGTGGAAGGACCTACCAGTAGAGGATGCAACATTGGAGAATGAGGAGATATTGTAGCATCTTGAGTTGAGATTGCTTGAGGACAAGCAATTTTAGGGAGGGCAGACTGTAATTTCCCCTCTCTAGTCAGTGGATTGGAAGTTAGGATTAACCTATGACATTGGTCCCCATAGGCTAATGAGATGTTTAGGGGACTCTTTGGAGGGTATTCAGGTTCGTCAACAGGCTTGGGGTATCCAATTCAGTGTATACAACTTAGTGATCTAGTATATTGGTTGGTAGGTCTTACAAAGGCAGTTTAGGAGCATATCATTCATACTTACTATTTATAGTAAGTTATACCAGGTTCAATGGTCATCACGCCTGCAGTTGGAAATTGTGTTGGAAACACTCTCAGGGGTTATTTCTAATTTATTATTGAGAGCTAGTGGTTTAATTAAATTATTAAAGTCAAATTAGTTTAATAATATTGTGTGTGTGAAATATTGGATCAATTTAAATAAAAATCAAACACATATTAATAAGACATTAAATCAAAAAGCTGAAAAGGAAAACAGAATATGCAAACCGTTATCACAGCTTCCTGAAACCGTCTTATCTTCCTCTATCTTCAGCGTTTTGTTGTTTTCCAGATAGCTCTCAGATCAGCAGATCAAGCTTCAACAAAAGGACAGCTAAAGAACGAGATTCTAAAATGCACACTATGCTGAAATGCAAAAGCTATGCTAAGATGCTGAAAATGAATATGGTTGTGATACTGAAATTGGTATGAATGCAATGTTGATTGCGTGTTCGTAGTGTATGCGTGCATAAGTGAGTATACGAAGTGTAACCAAAGCTTGGATTCGCGCCGGATTTTATAGAGTTTTCGAATGGATTTGATTGGATAATTTGATCGACGGTCCGGATTAAGCTTGTTTCGAACGGACGGTGGGAGATTTTCGAAAGTGGAAGAGAAGGATGGAAGGTTTCCCTTTTCTTCAATTTTCGTCATTGAGTTTCGACGGGAAACTTCTATTTCGAAGGATGAGATGCGAATTTGGAAGGGCGAGTTAGCATGACTTAGAAATTAAATAAATATATTTATTTAATTTGGGAAGTGGAGATGAAAATGGCAACCTACATAATTAAATAACTCATATTTAATTATGTTTGAAAATGAAATTAGGGTGATTAAATATTAAATAAAATATTTAATATTTAAATCAATTATGGGATGGAGAATATTCCCTTATTCAAATATTCAAAATATTTGAACTTTAGAATAGAATGATAATGAAATATAAATAAATTATAAAAATTTATTTAATTTAATTAAGCGAAAGGCAGAAGGTGGGATGAAGAAGATATTCCACTTATTTAAATATTTAAAATATTTAAACTTTAGAATAAAATGATAATCAAATATAAATAAATTATAAAAATTTATTTAATTTAATCAAGCAGAAGATGGAAATGTTAGTAATTAAATAAAATTATTTATTTAATTTAAGGTAGAAGAATTTAGAAAATGAACGATATAAATAAATAATTAAATTTATTTATATGTAGATGATATTAGAGGAATTAATTAAATAAATCATATTTAATTAATTAACAAGTTTAATCATGACCATTTTTAGACATATACATTTTGCCCCTCTTTGAAGTGATGTGTAAAACACATTGCTTCAAAGAAAAATAAATTTTTGCCCCTGATGTGCTTTCAATATTTCTGCTGATGATGCCCCCTCGGGAGATAAATTACGAATGAGAAAGAGAGTGATTTAGCTCGCGACAGATGATGAAAAAGAGATGTCCCATTTTGAAAATAAAGTCAATTTTACCCTTGGTTGACCTTTAAAAGGTAAAAAGGTTAAAAAAATAAGTCATTTGCACTTTTGACTTTGGTGAAAACTGTAGCTCTGAGAGTGACATCGCGACATGGAGATTCCCTATCATCGCCAGCAATTCGAGAGATCCCGCCGATATCAGAGGCCAGCTGCGTATCGACCACTGGTGAGTCAATCTATCCTTCTGTGCTTTCAAATTTTTTCGTTTGAATCGAATTTTTTTATGTTTTTCCGCGGATTTTAGATTTTTAAATGACGTTTGCGCGCATATAGAATAGTTTAGGCACTTTTGAAAAAAAAGGCGCGCTTAGAGTAGAAACAAACGCGCATAGAGCATAAATGTTAAACGGCTAGGGTAAAACCAGTTTGGCGCATCCCGTAAAAACTAGCGCGCTTATAGGGTAGGATCAAAAATTTTAGGGGTAGAGCGCTTTTAGGGAAAACAGGCGTGCATATGGGAAAGCGCGCATTCAGCAAAAACAGTGGCGCTTAGGTTGAATAAGGTGGCGCATATAGGAAAGCGCGCATAGGAGATCTGTTTGAGCGCATCTGGTGAAAACAATGGCGCATACAGGATTTAGGGCATCCCGTAAAAAGAACGGCGCATATGGTAAAATGGGAAAAATTGATGTTTTGATGAAACTGATGATTTGTATTGCTTCTTTAGCCAATAGATTGTGAAATTGTTGTGTCATCATGCTGATATGGATAGAAATGATAGAATAATCGAATGAGTAATTGATAACTTTGCTTCCTAGGGCATAAAACAAAGAGTAAATAATTGATAACTTTGCTTTCCATGAATGAAAATCAAAGAGTAAATGATTGATATGATTTCTGATAAATTTGCTTTCTGCGATAGAAAACAAATAGTAAGTGATTGTAGAACTGATTTGATTTGATTATGTGATATGGGTCGTTGATTTGATGCATTGATATGAGTCATTGATATGGGTCTGATATAGTTCACTGATATAGGTTACTTGATAGATATGAGTCTAATTGATGTTGTTTGAAAGATTGAATGATTGGTCTGATTGATATGATTCTGATGAATTATCATTGTGATGAAAATAGGAGGTTTTCAAAAACCTCCAGATTAGAGAGCGACATTCAGCAGGATGGGATAGGATCCCAGAGTTGACACATGTTGACATAGCATTGATTGATACCTATGGTCTGAGATCCTTGTTGGCAATGCCGCCAATTCGGGTCAACAGAGGATTGTTGACAGCACTTGCAGAGTGATGGCATTCGGAGCATAACACCTTTCACATGCCGACCGGTGAGGTGACAGTGACTCCTGAGGATGTGTACAAGATCCTAGGTATCCCCGTGGTTGGAGCCCTTGTGTATTACGATCACAAGGAGTTGGGGGGGCACAAATGCTTTGAGGAGGGTGTACGGAGACGCACAGATTGCTAGGTACTGGGTACCATGGGCTGACTTTCGGGGATATCCAGCCTTGCCGGCAGTTTTGGGTGCTTTCATTGGAGGTCTCCTTTGTCCGGATTGTCGGGCAAAAGGATTATTAGTGGGTTGGGGCAAGATTTTGGAGCAGATGTTGCTACAGCCGAGGAGATGTGCATGGGGGAGCTGCATGTTAGCTCATCTCTATCATGATTTGCACCAGGTGGTGTACAGAGGTTCGTCCAGTTTGTCGTGCAGGGTTACAGTGCTACAGATTTGGGCATGGGAGCATTTTGCTGTGACGAGACCGGCGTGCCCCAGAGTTAGGCCACCAGGCAGGCCGTATATATATATGTATGCTATGTTCCTTACCCAACCCAAGATGGGCAAGGTAGATTACTGGAGGCGACTACTGGATGACATGGATACAGTTGTATAGTGATCGTATCTCGATTGCGAGCCATGGGCCACAGATGATATAGAGATGTCGTATGTATGCATCCCTCAGTTCCTGATAGGGAGGACTCCTTTCATTTTGGAGAGATTTTTGGCATTGCGGGTACAGAGACAGTTTGGATTCACTCAGGGGATGCCGCAGGGGGTTGCACATTATGCCCGAAGCAGAGATGAGGCCGGATGGGGGCCATGTATTTCTTACCAGATAGCATATACAGAGTTCCAGACCTTAGCGCCTGAGGATTGGGATGACAGGCGAGATATTATTGATGCTGGGATGTTTGATGAGTATTTGGCATATTTCCACACGCATCCTTTTCCTCGGTTCACCAGTCCTGATGAGCCAGCATCGATTTTGGTAGCACCACAGCCAGGGGCAGTGAGACAGGAGGATGTGGCCAGCGGCGAGTAGGGAGCGGTCGGAGGAGAGGAGGTGGCGAGCGGAGATGAGGAGAGCTCAGATGATGACAATGATGGAGATGATGGTGGGGAGGGGGGACATGTGCTGGGTAGGTCAAGACTGGATGTTCTGAGGGGTGTCCAAATTATGCGACGGCCGAGGACAGGGATAAGACGACGGACAGTGATCCGGATGGCATCCTCCTTGCAGTAGGGACATATTACTACACTTTAGGCCCAGGTGCAGACATTACAGGGGCAGCAGGGTTAGCTACAGAGTCAGTTGGCGCAGGCATAGGGGTTCATTGTGCAGCTACAGACACAGCTGGCACAGGCACAAGCACCTGCACAGGCACCTGCCCCGGACCCACAGTTAGCCCAAGTGATCACAAAGAGGGATGCATTCAGGCGACGGGCAGTAGAGGCTGAGGGCGTTGCACAGAGGCTGATGGGCACTGTAGAGAGTGCGTCACTGCGGGAGGCCATTGCAGAGGGTATGGAGATGGCGCAAGAGGCTGAGTACTACAAAATGAGATATGAGGAGTTGTGTCCTCCAGAGCGCAGAGAGCCATACCCGCGGTCCCATAGCAGGACGAGGAGCAGATCACGGACACATACCCAGAGTAGGGGAGTGACGGGGCCTCGGCAGGACCCGGATGTAGGCACCAGTGGCAGACCACCTCCTTCCAGACCAACACCATCAGGAGCCTTTACCAGCTAGACTTTGTGATGTATATTATTTTTGGAGCATGTATATGCCATTTTTGATGTATTGGACATTTTAGTTTCATTGGACATTTGGACATTTGTATCATTTTTTATGAGCGATGATATGCAACGACGATGATTATTTTGATGTTGATCTGATGTGGATTTATGATGTGGTGATGTGATATGCATTTATTTCTATGTGTTTATGGATTTTGGTATGCATTTGAATGATTTTGATGACTACCACGATATGCAGGATTATTTGATTATGATGTTTTATTATGATGATGATGATTTGATGATGTGTACTAATGATGTCATGCAGGTGAATGATTTATGAGGTGTATATGGAATTTTTTTTATTTTATTTTTTTCAATGCAGATAAAAGATGAAAAATGAATGTTGTGTTCATGATATGCATTATGATATGATGTGATGTAAAATGATATGAGTAGATAGCGTATGATAAAATGTTATGACATGAGATGATAGGAATACTGTTATGAAATTGAGATGAATAAATAGTGATGTATGATAAAATGATATGTGATTAAATGTAATGGTTTGTAATAAAATGACATGATAAAAGGGTTGGATGTGTAATGATAATGATAATGATATGATATGATGAAATGACAATACTGAGATGAAATAAATGATGATAATAATAATAAAATGAGATGATATGAATGAAATGGATGATAATGATAATGAAATGAGTGATGATGCAAAAAAATGATAATGATAATGGTAAAGAAAATGATGAAATGATAATGGTAACGTTAGATGATAATGATAATGAAATACTAAATGATGATGATAATGAAATACTAAATGATAATGATACTAAAATGAAATGTAATGAATGAAATAACTATAATGGTAATGCGATGGTGAGATTATAATAATATGATAATGAAAGGATATGGATATGAAATGAAGATGATAAGGAAAAATGAAATGCAAATCGAATGATAATGGATATGAAATGATAAATGGAAATGAAATGACTATAATATAATGATAATGAATGAAATGATAATGGAAAATGAATGATAAATGAATGAAATGAAATGACTATGATAATGAATGAAATGATAGTGGGAATGAATGATAAATGAATGAAATGAAATGACTATAATATTGTAATGCAATGATAGGATGATAATGAGAATAAAATAAATGATAAAGATAACGAAAATGAATAAAATGAATGGAAAGATGATAATGGTAATGAAGCGTATATGAAACTAATATGAGTGATAATGGTAATGCGATGATTTGAATGATAATGATAATGAAAATAAACTGAAATGAATGAAATGATTATAATGGTTAAGATGATATTAATGAAATGATGAAATGATAATGATAATGATATAAAGCGGAATTTGTTAAATGATAATGATAATGAAATAATAATGAATGGCTAATGAGATGAAATAAAATGATAAACAATATGGAATGATAACAAAATGATAAATGAAAATGAAATGCAAATGGAATATTGATGAAATGATAATGGAAATGCAACTAATATGAAATGATGAAATGATAATGGATGCAACAATGAAATGATATGAAACTAATATGAAATGATATAAAATGATAACGAAACTAATATGAGATGATAATGAAAATGCAATGATGATAAAATGATATGAAACTAATATGAAATGATAAGGATATGAAGCTAATATGAAATGATAATGTCATGATAATGCAATGAAAATGTAATGATGAGATGATAATGATACAAATGTTTGCATTGTCCTCCGCAAATAGTCCAAAAAAAATGACAGCCATTGACCTTTCAAAAACTCTTGGGGCAAATCCAATATGCAGTTATGTACAATGACCTAAAATGAAATGCAACTAAATGACACTGACCATTTTGTTGATCCTTTTAGTGAGCCTGCTTAAATCATCATAGAGCGTTTGAAAATGTTGGAAGTGTGTACAAGCATCATAGGGGAAATTAGCACCAATGATGACCTGAGTACCACTTTCATGATTTTTGATATAGAAAGTGAACACAAGCATCTAAGTATAATTGAACCGAGACGACTTGAGCATTTTTTGCATAATCAGACAAAGACTAACCACCATCTGATGCAAATTTGGAACTGTCATCAATGATAAACTTTGGAAATCATGTCTCGCGACATACTTGCAACAGATGAATGATTAACCTCAATACAGTAGACAAAGAAAAATCATCCTCTTTCCTTGCCACTCTAGTTCAGTACATCATCGAGTGTGCTCCAGAGAAATGATATTGAAAATTAAACAACCATTGTTCAAAAAATGAAATACTGTGATTCCAAACATTATTCAGATGAGAGATCATCCAGATATGGTTCATGATAAGGTACGCAACTGAAAGTTACTGTGATACGGATCAATGATTGGATGTTTGATTTGGTTGCTTTGTTTGCGTGATTGGTTTCGATGTCATTGTCCTACTGTTTTGGTAAAATTTGAAAGTTGATTGCCCCTAGTATGCTCGTGTTTGCCCTTGGTATTGACACAACTTGCTGAAATAAATATGTACAATAATCAAGCCATGGTAAGACGTTATTGCTCGAGGCAAATGATGATAGCATGGTGCTGTTGTGACCCTAAGATAATGGAAAAGATACATGAAAATGAAGGCTAAAAAGTTAAGCACAGAACATGAACTAATAGATGGAGAGCTTCCAAATAGCGTCTGTTTGCCAGATTTTCACTATTTGTTTTTATTGCATTTTTCTTGTCAATAGACTGCCTGTTTGCCAGGTTTTCACCCTATGACCTTTTTTTCTTTTTCTTTTTTAAGGACTTTTTCTGATTTTTTTGTATTTCTTCAGGTCTTTTTCTAATTTTTTTTGTGTATTTCTTCAGGTCTTTTTCTGATTTTTTTTGTGAATTTCTTCAGGTCTTTTTGATTTTTTTGAATTTTTCAGACTTTTTCTATTTTTTGAATTTTTCGGACTTTTTCTGATTGTTTTTTTTGAATTTTTTCAGGCCTTTTTCTGATTTTTTTTTTTGATTTTTTTTTAGGACTTTTTCTGATTTTGATAACCGCCTTAGACATAATACTTTTTCAGGTGCATGTTGTTGATAGGTTCATCAAATAGGTCCCCTTCTGGTGTTGATAGCTTGTATGCTCCTGAACCATAGACTGCGATAACCACATAAGGACCTAGCCAATTTGGTTCAAACTTTCCTTTCTTCTCTCTGTCTTGTTGATTGCATGGGTTCTCTTTCAGAATAAGATCACCCACCTGAAAGGTACGTGGCTTTACTTTGTGGTTATAGCTACGAGACATCATCTGTTGATACGATTTTAAGTGGTCTGCTGCTCTTTGTCTCTTCTCATCTAGGAGTTCAAGCTCTTGGAGTCGGGAAACTCTGTATTCATCATCTGTTGTAAGACCTTTCAATGATACTCTGAGTGAGGGAATCTCCACTTCTAAAGGCAATATGGCCTCTTCTCCATAGACAAGAGCGAATGGTGTTGCTCCTGTGGGTGTGCGGACACTGGTTCTGTAGGCCCATAGAGCAGGATTGAGTTGAACGTGCCAATCCTTCCCCGATTCATTCACAGTCTTCTTCAAGATTTTCAATATTGTTTTATTTGAGGCCTCTACTTGGCCATTCCCTTATGGATAGTACGGTGTTGAATATCTATGTTGTATGTGAAATCTCTCACAGAGTTCATCAACATCCTGATTTTTGAATGGACATCCATTATCTGTAATAATGGAGTTAGGAATGCCATACCGACAAATAATATAGTTAAGTATGAATGACGATATTTGTTTGCCGGTAACTTTAGTAAGAGGGACTGCCTCAATCCACTTGGTAAAATATTATGTTGCTGTGATGATGAATTTATGTCCATTTGATGAAGAAGGATGAATCTTGCCCACTAGATCTGACCCCCATTGAGAAAATGGCCAGGTTGGCGTGAATGGTTGAAGTTCTTGTGCAGGAAGCATGAATGAGATTCCCATGAATCTAACATTTTGAGCATGTTTTCACGAAAGTGAATGATTCCCTCTCCATTGTAGGCCAGTAGTAACCCATTCTAATCAATTTCTTAGATAAGGTTAGTCCACTCAAATGAGTACCACAGATACCGCCATGAACTTCTTGTAAAGCTTTGTCAGATTCCTCACGTTCAAGACATCAGAGTAAAGTACCATCAAGACCACGGCGGTAAAGGGTGTCAACGATAAGGGTATAACGAGCGGATTGGCGGATAAAATTGTGTTTTTGGTTACGGGATAAATCGGGTGGTAAGATGTCGTCTTTGAGGTAGGCAAAAAAAAATTCATACCAAGGTGAATCGGATCCTACCAAATGGAAAATGATTTGGCTTTCAGGTGTATCATAGGCAAGTGTAAATGATTGTTCCACCATAAATTCATAACGATTTTGAGTTTCTGGGAGCTGTAACAATGATGCGATTGTAGCCATGGCATCAACTGCTTTATTATCCAGCCTTGGGATTTGTGTGAATTTGATGTCCACAAAATATTTCTTGAAATCATCAACCATCTTTTTATATGGTAATATTTTCTCATCTTTGGTTTGATAGTCATTATTGATCTAATAGATGACCAGCTATGAGTCGCCATACACCTATAATTTTGTAATTCTCCATTCCAATGCTATTTTGAGTCTGGTGATTAATGCTTCATATTTGGCTATGTTGTTGGTGCATGGAAACATCAGCCTATATGATCGAGGAATGGTGTGTTCTTGAGGGGTGACGAAAAGTATGCCTGCCCCCGATCCATGTTGAGTGAAAGAACCATCAAAATATAGGGACCATGGTTGTTTAGATTCTGCATTAAAGACATCAGCATCTGGGAATTCAATGTGCAGGGGATGATCTGCTTGTAGTGGTGCTTCAGCTAATTGATCGGCTATAACTTGTCCTTTGATTGCTTTGCGATCAACATAATGTATGTCAAACTCACTCAGAATCATTACCCATTTTGCTAACCTTCCTATCAATGATGCTTTGCTTAACAAATACTTGAGTGGATCAATCTTTGAAACCAGATTGATTGTATGGGTTAGCATGTAATGCCAAAATTTTTGTGAAGCAAAAACTACTGCCAGGCAAGCCTTTTCAATAGAAGTGTAGTTGAGCTCATGACTTGTTAGTGTTCTACTGATGTAGTAAATTGCACGTTCTTTTCCTGTAGAGTCTTCTTCTGCTAGCAGTGCCCCCGGAGATGTTTCTGTTGTAGCAATATATAAGATTAGAGGTTTGTCTGGATTTGGTGGTATGAGAACTGGTGGAGTCATCAAATATTGTTTGATTTGTTGAAATGTTGATTCACATTTTTCATCCCACTTGAAAGGAACATTCTTATGCAGTAGATGTGTGAAAGGTAAACTTTTGTCGGCCAATTGTGCAATGAACCTTCGTATAGACTGCAGTCGTCCCTGTAGTGATCTTAATTGACTGATGTTCTTTGGTGGAGGCATTTCCATAATTGCATGTACTTTTGCAGGATCTACTTCAATTCCTTTTTATGAAACAATGTACCCCAAGATTTTTCCAGATTTGACCCCAAAAACACATTTCTTAGGGTTGAGATGAACTTTGAATTTCTCTAATCTTGCAAATATTTTGGATAAAACTTCAAGATGTCCTTCTCTGGTGTATGATTTTGCCAATATGTCATCTACATAATCTTCCATGAAGACATGCATCATGTCATGGAAGATTGTAGTCATGGCTCTTTGGTAGGTAGCCCCAGCATTCTTCAGACCGAAAGGCATGACGTTCCAACAATAAGTTCCCCATGGACATGTGAAAGTTGTTTTCTCTTGGTCTTCAGGTGCAATCTTGATTTGGTTATAGCTAGAAAAACCATCCATTAATGAGTACATGGCATGGCCAGCTGTCAGATCAACTATAGTGTCGATATTTGGAAATGGGAAGTCATCCTTAGGACATGCTTTGTTAAGATCTCTGAAATCTGTGCATATTCTCATAGTTTTATCTGGCTTGGATATAGGAACAATGTTGGATATCCATTCTGCATAGTCAATTGGTCTTATGAATCCCACATCAAGGAGTTTTCTCAGTTCTTCCTTAACCAATAATGCAACATGAGGATGCATCTTTCTGAGTTTTTGTTTTATCGGCTTGGCTCCTGGTTTGATGGACAAGTGATGCATGATAAGATCAGGATCAAGACCAGGCATATCAGCGTAAGACCACGCAAAATTGACTTGATTTGCTTTCAAGAATTCCATGAACTCTGTTATTTCTTTTTCTGTCATTGATGTAGCTAACTGTAAAATTCTTGGTTTGTCAGAAGTCTCAAGATTGACAGCATTGGTAGGCTCAATCAGAATAGGAAATTGCTCATGGTAGTGCTCTGGGAGAGTGTCAAGATTCCCATCGTCTGGTGCCTCAAAGATATTTTCACCATCTGATACGCTCTTTATTTTATCTTTTGTTTGATCTAATGCTGCCAAATTCTGGTTTTCACCATTAGATCTTTCTTTTTTGTTTTTACTTTTGCAGCTGGGAGACTTGACACTCTCCTGATCAAAAATTGTATGTCAAAAATCACTAGTGGAACAATCATTTGTATCATCTGCGGAAAGGAAGTTTACGATAGCTTCATCACTTGGAAACATAGGTATATCAATAGGTTCAGTTGAATCTCAATCAATGAGATCAGGATGAATTAAAGGTAGAGGATCATCAGGTTGTGTGAAATTGGCTATGGTTATGGTCATAACGGAGTGGTCCGTAGGATCCGAGGTATGAGGTGGGTCAATGATGATACTGTCCTCATGATAGTCTTGTTCGTTTAGATTTGACTCAGTATCACTAGAATCATAGTCGATTTGTGGTTCAAATTCTTGTGGTTGGGACCCTGAACCTTGACCTTCAATTAGAATTCGGGCGTACTGGTGTATTACATCAACCTCTTTATCTCTCTAGAACTCATCATTGTAAATGGTGTCCCATTCATATTCAGCGGAGTCTGTATCAGAATTGTTATCCAAGAAGTTCTGAATTGTTGTCAAACATGCTTCTTGTGAATCTGGACTTTCTTGTAATGCGAAGACAGTGCTATGTGGTTGTTTTTCTTTGGAGTGAGTATCATAACCCAATCCAGTTTTCTCTTTTGCAACAAGTCCGCGGAGGTGAATGGGTTCAACTACTCCTTCCTTCCTTTTTCCAATAGGCCCTTCATCATAACCCATCTTCTGCATGATTGAATATCCTTTTCCATATTTGTCTGTGGGTAATTTGATATTAGAGACTGCTTCATCTTCATCTTTATAGAGCCAGTTTAGAATCTTTATATCCTTAGGATTTTCCATGGGAAATTTTTCTTTGATGAATTGTCCATTGAATTTTGTGATTGGCTCTATTGGTGTTTGCTTTGATGTTGATGCTGCTGATATTTGATGTTCCCTGATAGACGGTTTTCCATGTGATCGAGGTGATGTAGGTAAATTGGCAAGACAAAGAGAGTATTCTCCAACTCCATGATCCTTGAATTTCATCTTTTTGTCAAAACTATTGGTCAATTGACTAATTTGTGTTTCAATCTTTAGAGAAGTCCTAGCATGAGCTTCTCGATTGTTAGGGACCAAAGTATCTTGACTGGCTTTTATGTTGGCACAAGTTTGAATATTGGAATTATCAGCAGGTATCGTGATTTCCTGTCCATCATAAGGAAACTTAAGACATTGATGATAGGTTGATGGGACAGCTTGCATTTCGTGGATCCAAGGATGACCCAACAAGATGTTATATGCAAGATCACGGTCCAGTACTTGACAGAAAGTATTCTTTATAACAGGGCCCACTCTGATTGGCAGCATGATTAGACTCTGATTGGCAGCATGATTAGACCCTTGGATGCTCTTTCTTCATCATCATAAGCTTTTATGGTAATCTTTCTTCTGAAATCAATGGAGTCTTTAGAAAATCCTAAGACTTTAACCAACTTCATGGTATAGATGTTCAAACCAGCACCTCCATCTATTAGAACTCATCTGATACGAAACTTATGAATCATGACTTCTAAGTACAATGATGAGTTATGGGGATGAGTTATGGAAACGTCATCTTTGTCAGAGAATGAAAGGCAAGTGGGTGAGGACAAGTGTCCTACCATGGCTTGAAATTGATTCACATCCATGTCAGTGGATACATTAGTTTCAACAAGGGCTTTTTCAAGAATTTCCTTATGGGCTGGGGAAATCTTCAATAGTTCTATAATAGAAATTTGAGTGGGATTTTTCTGAAGTTGGTTGACCAAATCATATTGATGTTGAGGTGGAGGTTCAGTGGTTTTTGAAGAGGCACCTTTTAAGACAACTTTTTCTTGCGCTCTTGTTGTTGCGTTGACTTCTCTATATTCCACCTTCTTGTTGACTTTAATGACATTCACCCGCTCGTCGTCTGCATAGAGATGGTTGATTATATGATCATCATTGATATGATTCACATTTTTTTCAGAAGACTCACCCTTTTGATAATTAGGCAATGGATTGCGGAATGCTTGGTGGTCTGCGTTGGTTTGTTGATTTCCTTCTATTGTGATGATGTCATTGTCGATTAAGTCTTGAATTGCATTCTTCAAGGCTTGGCAGTTGTTTATGCGATGACCTTTACACCGATGATAATCACAATAGTATGCCTCATTCCATGATGGAGGCTTTACACTGGGTTCATAATTTTGTTGAGGCGTCAAAGTAATGACATTTTTGGCCATCAACTCTTTGAATGCGAATTCTACAGATTGACCCAATGGAGTAAAAGTTCTTTTATTCGAGAAGAATGAAAATCTTTGTGGATTTGAATTTGAAGTGTTCCCTAAAGAATTTTTATTGTTATTGTTTCCTCGGTAACCTTGGTTGTTAGAAGTCCCTTGGTTGGGAGTAGAGTATTGATTTGTGTTGTTCCTCGGAGGAGAATTATTTCCATGATTTGCAATCGAGTTGACATTGTTATTGCGAGTGTTTGGAGTAGTGAGGACAAATGGTTTGGTCGAGGCATGATTCGCATCAACAACACCATCGTTCACCATATTTTTGTTGCGAGTCCAGAATTTGGACTTGTCCTGATTATTATGATGGTTGGATGAGCTAGGATTTTCTTTGTCATGTTTTATTATGCCTCTTTTGACTAAAGCATTTTCAATGGTTAAGGCATCTTCAATCATTTTCTCAAAAGAAGAAGGACAATGTAAGTTCAAGTGATAGCTCATTTCTAAATTTAAACTGTTGATGAAAGTAACCATCTTTTCTTTTTCAGGAATAGGACGTGGGTATCTGGCAAACATTCTTCTCCATCTCTGAAGAAACGTAATGAAAGATTCACCAGGTTTTTGTGCAACTTTGCAAAGGTCTATCATGGTGATCTGATGTTGTATGTTGTAAGTATATTGTGATATGAATAGGTTGATCAATTCTTCAAATGTCCTAACGGCAGGTGTGATCTTAGATAACCATTCCATAGAGTGTACTCCAAGACTCCTAGGAAATAGTCACATCAAGTAAGTATCTTCGTGAGCGAATTCCAATGTCATGTTTCTGAAGTCTCTAATGTGATCGATTGGATCCGTTTTCTCATTATAGCGATCAAATTTTGGCATTTCACAATGCTTGGGAAAAGGAATCATGTTAAGACTTCTATCAAAAGGATAAGGACAGATGTCCTCCAGAGTGTATTTCTTGGTGGTTGTTCCCCCTTGTAATTCTCTAACTTGTCCTTGAAGTTCCTTGATTTGTTGGGTCAAGGCACTAAGATCTGAAAGGGGTGTCTCTTCAGCTTTGTTTTTCAAGTTTTTAGTGTCAAAGTCGTGAGGTAATTTAGCCCCTTGTTCGACTAGATAGCGAAAATATTTTTCCTTATCTCGCTGCAAGATCTTTTCGATGGCTTTATGGAATTTTGGATCTTGCTCAGCCTCCCTAAGATGTTCCTCATCTTGTTCCTCATCACTATCCACATGGTTTTTATCTCTGTAATTATGAAATGGGTTTTCTTCTCTATTGTCCATGTTGTTGAAAAGTGGATTTTGATTTATGCTGAAAATGGGATTACTACTTTCTCCTTCTTCTTGAGTGTTTTGAATATGACTTTCTTTTTGGATTGTATCCTTCAGTTTATTGTGTTGGGATCTTGTGGAGATAGGCATATGATTTTGGAAAATTCTTCTAAACTTAGACCCTAGTTTTGACAAGTGTGATGGTGATGATATCTTGATCCAATAAGATATGGAATCTTATGATATGATCAAGGATGCTCCTAATTTATTGATTGTGGCTTCCAATTGATGAAGGATTTCAGAATCTTGTTGGGGAAGTTGAACCAAAAATTAGAAAGTTGTTTTGAAAGGTACACTCTAAAAGATTTTGATCTTCATTTTTAAAGAAATTCTCTCAAGATCTTTGAAGAATATGGCTAGGGTGTGAAGGATATTCTATGGAAGGTTGTGGTATGTTGTCAAATTCAAGAGGTTGGTTATGATTATGCCGTTGTGATAGAGCTAATCTCTAATAATAAGCTCGAGAATCCAAGGGATCTATAGCATATTCATCAGTGAATCCTCTAACAAAATCCTGATATCTGTGAAGAAATCCTCGATAGTGAAGCAAGACTTGTCGACTTTTGTACAAGAATTTTCTCTTTTGCAGTGTTTTCTTGTATCCTAACGGTTTCTTGGGTTTTCTGATTTTTTAGACAATGATTTCTTGGGAAACTTTGTTGACTTCCAATCTCTAAGCATGGGAAAAGTATTGGGAGTGTTTTTGAACCAATGGTATGAAAAACTCTTAAGTGGCTTTCAGTTGTTGTTCTTCATGTTCCTTTTGGATGATCTCTTTATCTGAATTAATGTAATGGAAGACACAACAAACATTTTTGAAAACAGTTGTTCTTAAAGCCCTATACTAACATGAAGTGTTTGATCAAGAAAATGTTTTTTCATCAAATGTTTTCACAGGTTTTGCACATGAAAGACAATTCGGACAGACTCACTCTTAAATGCTCAAGTAGGTCATTCTAGTAATCAACAGCCCACATCTTAGAATTGCGTCGACTCACACAGCCATGTCACCCCCGAAGGGGCGCCCATGTTTTTGTCTTTTCCAGGCGCGTACTTAGAGTTACGGAAGTGGATACCGGATCCCCTGAGCAAATGGTCCTTGGCAGTTATATGGTGAGTATCTGGGGGGCAGATTCTTCCCTCCCCTTGCACTATGATTATTAGAATGTTTGGCAACTGACTCGGCTGGCCACTACACTAGGTTCGTAGTAAGGATTTTTGTTTGGTGCGGCAATAATAAACTCCCTCAAGAGACCTCCCAACCTTTAGAACAAAGGCTTTGGGGATGGTTATCTTGCACACTACCAGAAAAAGAGGGTTTCCCCAAATTTGCTTTAAATTTTATAGTGGGGCGGAATAGCTTGGCTTTGGCTTGAACCCACTTGAGTCGTTCCCGTAGGGTGAGTACTTTTTCCCACTACGGCAAGCTCTCTAAAGGATGTAATTGAAACAATAAAATTGCATGAAAACTAAAAAGGCAAGTCTAGTATTCTGATCACCCAATTAAGGGGAGAGCATAAACCTATTGCCACATTCAAAGCAAGCAAATGTTCTTTTTTAAATTCCAAATCTCAATGATCTAATCTAAGTGAAGATATTGCTTCACCAAAAATAGATTGTTCAATTTTAACTGCATAAATCATTGTTTGGTGACTATCCTAGATTGCTTCATTTTAATCCAGATGTGGCTACCCTAGGATTGCTTCATTTTAAAATTTAGAAAAAAAGAAAGAGAATTTTGTCTGCGGAAGGCGTCAGACTTAGAATTCTGTATTTTGTTACAGTCTATATGCGCCCGAACAGAAGCTCTATGCACCAGAAGATATAAGCACCGGAACATAAACTAAATGCGCCAGAATAGATGTTATATGCCCGCCAACAAATGCAATATGCTCCTAAACAAATGCAATATGCACGTAAACAAATGCAATATGCACCGTAAGAAAGATTAAAATGCTTTAAAAGATTTCCTGTGTATGCCAAAAGAAAGCTTCTATATGCGCGTAAACAAAAACTAAATGCGCCTAAACAGTCATGATATGCACTGGAACAGTTATGGAATGTGCCTAAACAGTTATGGGATGCGCTCCAAAATCCTGCAATACAAAAAGTTAAAAACCTCGTATGCGCGTCAGGAAATTTTGAATGCACCTAAACGTCAAAATTTTCCCGAAAGCTGATTCCAAAACGCGGAAACTGTCAACAAAAACTTACAGAAAATATTAAATTCGTGGGTTCGAGCCCCACGGTGGGCGCCATTTTATGTGTGTGTGAAATATTGGATCAATTTAAATAAAAATCAAACACATATTAATAAGACATTAAATCAAAAAGCTAAAAAGGAAAACAGAATATGCAAACCGTTATCACAGCTTCCCGAAACCGTCTTATCTTCCTCTATCTTCAGCATTTTGTTGTTTTCCAGATAGCTCTCAGATCAACAAATCAAGCTTCAACAAAAGGACAGCTAAAGAACGAGATTCTAAAATGCACACTATGCTGAAATGCAAAGGCTATGCTAAGAAGTTGAAAATGAATATGGCTACGATACTGAAACTGGTATGAATGCAATGTTGATTGCGTGCATAAGTGAGTATACGAAGTGTAACCAAAGCTTGGATTCGTGCCGGATTTTATAGAGTTTTCGAACGGATTTGATTGGATAATTTGATCGATGGTCCGGATTAAGCTTGTTTCGAACGGACGGTGGGATATTTTCGAAAGTGGAAGAGAAGGATGGAAGGTTTCCCTTTTCTTCAATTTTCGTCATTGAGTTTCGACGGGAAACTTCCATTTCGAAGGATGAGATGCGAATTTGGAAGGCCGAGTTAGCATGAGTTAGAAATTAAATAAATATATTTATTTAATTTGGGAAGTGGAGATGAAAATGGCAACCTACATAATTAAATAACTCATATTTAATTATGTTTGAAAATGAAATTAGGGTGATTAAATATTAAATAAAATATTTAATATTTAAATCAATTATGGGATGGAGAATATTCTCTTAGTCAAATATTCAAAATATTTGAACTTTAGAATAGAATGATAATGAAATATAAATAAATTATAAAAATTTATTTAATTTAATCAAGCGGAAGATAGAAATGTTAGTAATTATGGGATGAAGAAGATATTCCACTTATTTAAATATTTAAAATATTTAAACTTTAGAATAAAATGATAATCAAATATAAATAAATTATAAAAATTTATTTAATTTAATCAAGCGGAAGATGGAAATGTTAGTAATTAAATAAAATTATTTATTTAATTTAAGGTAGAAGAATTTAGAAAATGAACGATATAAATAAATAATTAAATTTATTTATATGTAGATGACATTAGAGGAATTAATTAAATAAATCATATTTAATTAATTAACAAGCTTAATCATGACCATTTTTAGACATATACAAATATTAATTATTAAAGTGACTTTATAGTTTAATGTTATAATTATACTATACTCTTTATGTTTGGTTAACATGTGTGGAGAGGAGGATATAATTGATAGGATGTGACATGGTGGATGTACAAGAGTTAATTTGGTTGAAGGGACAAGGTAGCTTGAAAATGAGCATGTAATAAAATATGTGAGAGATGATTTCTCCACTATGATCTAACATCATACATGTGTTCCTAAAAAATAATGCATATTAAGCGAATGGTTGATGGGTTCCCAAATTGTCCTCTAATTGCTACTTTTCAACTTGTTATTTTCCAAAGAACAATTCAACTTTCATATAATCTATGACATTTCCTAGCATTATGTTAATATGATGCACTACATAGCTTTTTTTGGATAACTTAGAGGTATCCCCGTGACTCAGCCCAACGCCCAACCCGCCTTACCTTAGGCTTATTTAATGCCAAGTTTGGGTTTAGGAAGGGGTGATCTGAGGTGAGACTAGTCCTTTGAGGATGAGAGAAACCACCTCCAAGCCACTCACAGTAGTGAGCTCGGGCCTCAAAGTTGAACCCAAGACCTTGGAGAGAAAACTCAAATACATGTGTAGTTTGATGCACTAGACATAGTTGTTAATGTTTTGATGAAATATTTACATGAATTTATGGTTTTTTATTAAGATGTGATGAAATAATGTGATTAATCTTGATAAATAAGTGTTTTTGTAAAAGAATAACTTATTCTATAATAGGAAAGGAGAAGAGATAGTCATCAATAGAAAGCATGGAAGTACCTATAGCTGAGGTGTTTACAACAAAAGTGGGATTTTTTTCTTGCTACCAAGAGAGGGTGCAAATTTATAAAGACATGCATCATGTAAACTAGTGTTGAGTTGGCCATGGCTAAGGATGATTGATTAGTTGCAACTAGACTTCTATTACCAACAAATGACTGTTGAATCAGGGACTCTTATTCTACAGTTAATACCATTTTTTTATGTTACATGATTTTATCACTTGTCCACACATGCCTCTATGATTGGATTTTCTCTTTAATGTTAACAAAGTTATGATAGCACTTTATTTCTTAGTTCTATTTGTCCGAGTAATAACTCTCTCCCTTCTTAATAGAGATGAGCGGCATATATAGTGATGAGTCCAAGATTAGTTAGGACTAGTTAAGCTTATATGTATTGCAAAAAACATTGGAGTGGTAATAAATCAAAAATATATTCTCTATATTTTTTATTTTCAAGTAAGCAATCAAATTCCAAAAGAAAATCATTTGTGTGAAGTAATTTGCATGAATCTTTGATTGTTGGTTGATTCTCTAGTGTAATGAGTGCACATACTCAACTTAGGGCCCACTTGAGGTATGGTGAACGGGTCCTGGTAGACTTTCCCAAAAGGCTCTGAATCAAAATTTGAGTTATGTTTTAGACTTTTCATGACAACTAGGAGGATTTTTCACATCACAACCATAAGCTAAATTTTGATAATCATGAAGGGCTATACATAATTGTGTAAAGGATGGGAATTTCAACATATCAAGTTTGGTTTAGATTTTTCTTTATAAATTGGCAATAAACATTCATTGAATGTCGAAATCAAGTATCTTAATTTTTATTTGTGAATAGAAAATTTGATAGTGCACTATAAAATCAGTAACCTTTTCATCATGCTTTTGCTTACATGTCATTAAATCAGCTAGGGTTATCTTGGGACCCATATGAATGTGAAAGTGGTTGTAAAATGCATCAATAAGCTCATTGAATGAACCAATTGAGTTATTCAGTAAAGAGTAAAACCAGTCTAAAGTAGTATCCTTCAATGACCTAGGGAATAGTTTAGCCAAGAGCTTATCTTCAAAGATGAAATCACTACATAGGGTTTTATAAGTGGAAACATGGCTAACAAGACCTCCTTTTGCACCATATTTCTCAAATCTAGGAACCTCTATACCTTGTGGCATTTGTGTTCTCAATATCTCCAGGGATAACGGATTGGTTTTGATGTATTGTGAAGGTTGACCATTGTTGTTTTCATTTAGGATGGTGATTTGTTGTTGAAGGGTTGACATGGTTTGCAAAAGTGTGTTAATGATGGGATCATTGTTGTTATTGTAAGGTGGAGGGGAATAAGGTGGAGTGTTGTATGTATGTAGAGGGCAAGTGAATTATAAATTTGTGATGGAGGATGGTTGAGGAGATATAGTATTTGAATGCACAAAGCTAGAAGGATTCCCTATGGAAATACCTAAGGAAGTGTTGGCATTTCTAGTAGGTTGGATTTTTTTGGTAACTTGAGTACTAGTGTATGTAGGAATAGAGATGGGAATTGTAGAAGGAGGAATTGAAGTTTCATCTTGGCTTTGGGTATACCCTAAATCTTGAGTACAACTATTCATGGTAGGGACATTGTTGTTAACATCATGCACATTGATTGTAGGTAAGGAAGTCATTGGAAATGAGGTATGCATACTATGATTCATAGCGGGTTGATTATCAACACTACTAGAAAGAGAGTTAGAAAACCATGAGTCTCAAACTATGTCTCACAATAATATTGATAATAGGAAACCAAGTTTTAAAGCACATACAAGTTTCACAAACTCAATTCCAACCCAAAATGGAAAGAAGGTAAAGGGCAATGTAATGACCTAGAATGCAATGTGTAAATGCAATTTTCAGATTCTATACAAGGTAATTTTCTGATTACACTATGCAACAATTTGAAAATGAAGCCT
Organism: Sequoia sempervirens; assembly: GCA_007258455.2. Taxonomy (NCBI): domain Eukaryota; kingdom Viridiplantae; phylum Streptophyta; class Pinopsida; order Cupressales; family Cupressaceae; genus Sequoia; species Sequoia sempervirens. The sequence goes on along the minus strand of VDFB02000016.1, from coordinate 5,798,146 downwards.
TGTAAATAAAATTTTGAAATCACACAATGCACTAAATTTATCCAATTAAGCTAGATATGATGAAATTGATGAAATAGAAACTCAACAAACAATAACAGAAATTTAAAAACAAATAGAAGTGCATAAATGAATATTTTAATGCCCAAATTTTTAGATTATGAATTGATCAAGGACTCATTTTCCCTAGGGTGAATGGGTCCTAGATTAGGTATTTGAAACAAATTTTTATAGATTTTTTAAGTATTTTATAATGGTTTTCATATTCAAGTTGGTTACAACAAGTTTCAGTTTGATTTTCTATAAAATTCAATGTAAAACACAAGTGCAAAATGTGACAAAATGATGACCTAGAACACCTAGTTTGATATGCAATTTTGTTTCAATTTTCAAATGCAAGTTAATATGATGTAAATGATATGCAAGATGAATGATTTTTTTTGTGTTTTTCATATTTAAAGAATGCAAAATAATGCAATCTAAAACCCTAGATGCAATGAAAAGTTAAATGCAAACAAGACACCCTAAATGAGACCTAATTCAATGCAAAGATATGCAAATGAATGCAAGATCTAAACCTAGGATGAAAATGGACTCCAAAATCCGAAAATAACAATGCTCAAAAGGTTAGGTTCACCATAATGAAACATAGAAAAATAGGGGTGACCTGCAATGGAACTATGTGATACACCTATTCTTCTAATTTCATTCAAAATGTGTGCTATAATATGCAAATGAGAAACATAAATTAAATCTGACCCAACTGACAATCAAAAGGTAGATCTGGAAAGGATAAAATGTTATGTACCTATCACCAAATATGCTTTTTCATACCTCACTGAGGACTCATTCGCCCTATGGCGAATGGATCCTAGTTAGGGCTCCAAAAAATCAGTTTCTAGGTTTTGTTCTTCTATGTCTACACTCCCATAAATTCTAGTTGGTCACTGTTGGAAAGCTGAAAATAAATATTGTAGCTCAGTTTCTCTAATTTGAAAACTTTGCTTGCAACTTTGAAAACTTGTAACTTTCTCCAATTTTTCTCTCCAATTGATCTTCAACCTAAAACCTGGAATCACACATCAAAGAGAGAAAAATGTTGATTGTTAGGGAATAGGGGTTTTCCTTAGTCAAACCCCATTTTGGTAATTAAACCTTATGATGAAACAATGAAACATGAAGGCTGAAACATGAAACATGAAACAATGATACCTTGCGTGAAACCTTGGATAACAAATCTACAAACTATCATGAAGTGGCCTCAATAGATATAGATCTTGATCATGAATCTTGATGTGAAACAATGCCTTTGATATACTTGATTGATCTTGAACACTACATCACCACATTAGCTCAAACAACATGCATGATGCACTAAATATTTGACATGATGGGATGGATCTTGATTATTGTAGTAATCTTCAATAATCTACCCTTGAATGCCTTAGAAGTGCTCTTGAATGCTCTTGACCACACTTGCTCATAAATTTTCTAGAATGCTTTAGGACTTGAATTTGCTAGGTGAAACTAAGTGAAATAGCCTTGTATTTATACATATCTTAACATTAATTCCTGAAATTCAAATATCACAAGCCGACATTGAACTATGGATTTCAAATCATTAAAATATCACCAAAAAAATATTTCAAAGAGGGGTCCTAAGTCTAAGTGAGGACCCATTCGCCATATGGTGAATGGGTCGTAGGCCACTTACCTAGGACAAACATCAAACAAGGTGAAATATCATGTAAAAATAGGGTTCTAGGACCAAGTGAGGACCCATTCGCCATGTGGTAATGGGTCCTAGGTCACCTACCTAAGACACACACCTTCCAAAATTAAGTGTTGTGTAATGGCATTTATGAATGTCGGGTTTTATCTCTCAGAATTTGTAATTAATTAGGCTTGGATTTGAATTAAAGGGGAAAATTAAGGAAAATTAACCTCAATTAATTAATCAATCCCTAGATTAATGTGAAAGTGTAAAGGTACACCCTACAACACCAAAAACAAGGCATAATTAAGTCCATTTCATTAAAAAGGGCCCTAAACTTAATGTGAATATGAAAAACATATTACAACACTAAATCAAGGCAACATTAGGCTCATTCTAATATTATTTATTCACAAATTAAGTGTGAATTGAATAGTCAATTGAATACACAACAACAAATAGAATTAATTTCTATGTTGCAAACCCATCAAACAATATTTTCCTAGAACTATCATGACATGAAAGGTGTGGACCCTAATTTGTGTCCTCGTGGAATATACATCAAAGAGGATTGTAGACCAATCAGATAGCCTTAGAGAAGAATGAACCCTGGTACTCTAAACATTGTGAGTTGAATTACAAAATATTTTGGATGTTGGTTTTATCTACCCTATATCTGACACTCAATAGGTCTCGGCTATTGTGATAGTTTCTAAAAAAAGGTGGGAAATGGCGAGTCTATGTGGATTATAGAGAGATTAATTTAGCCACCATAAAGGACCATTTTCCTCTACCTTTCATTTTTCAAGTGCTTTATTTTCTAGTTGGGAAGAGATATTTCTCCTTTCTGGATAGATTTAGTGGTTACAACCAAATAAGGATTGCACCAAAATATCAAGATAAGCAAAAATTCACCTATTTATGGGGCATCTATACTTGTTCAACACTTTCATTCAGACTTTGTAATGCCCCCACTATATTCTAGAGGGTTATTATAAGCATATTTTTAGATCTCACTCACGATTGTATGGAAGTGTATATAGAAAATTTTACTACATATGATGATACTTACGATGAAACATTGAAAAATCTTGAGAAAGTATTGCAATGGTGTCAAGACCATAATCTCTCCCTTAGCAATGAAAAGTGTTACATGATGATGGAAGAATGAATAGTCTTGGGACATTATATTTCACAATATGGTATTTAGTTGACCCAAGTAAAATTGAGGTGATCACAAACTTTCTAGCGTCACAAAAATAGAAGGATGTTAAAACATTTTTAGGCCATGCAGGCTATTATAGAAGGTTTATCAAGGATTTCAACAAAGTTTTAGTACCTTTACTTGTACTCCTAACTAAGGATTCCAAATTTTATTGGACAACTTGTCAAGAGGCTTTCCAAGCCCTTAAGGACTCCTTAACAAAGGAACTAGTACTACAATAACCTAATTAGAATATTCCATTCCATATACATATTGATTCATCTAATTTTTTTGTTGGAGTAGTCTTGGGCCAAAAAGGAGCAATAGAATCTGCAATTTATTATGTTATAAGAATCTTCAAGCTACTGAGTTGAACTATATTGTTGTTGAAAAGTAAATGCTAGCAATAATTTATGCTATCAATAAATTTTGGTATTATATTATAGGATATCTAGTTTTTGTGCACACTGATCATCCTACCATTAGATATCTAATGAATATACCTATTATCAAAGGGAGGCTAATCAAATGGTTATTATTGCTACATGAGTTTGATATCACAATAGTGGATAAACTAGGGAAAGAAAATGTTGTTGCAAATTTCCTTTCTAGATTGACAACACCAAAACCTGACTCCATTATAGATGATTCCTTCCTAATGAGAATTTGTTTACATTAACATTATAAACTCCCTGGTATGTTGATATTGCTAATTACCTTGTTACAGGGAAAACACCCCCTCATTTTCACCTAGATAAAAGTATAACTTGGTTGAAATAAGCTTTCTATTTTCACATATAACTAGTTATCTTTTTTATATTGGCCCAGATAATGCCATGTGTAGGTGTATAAGAGAGGATGAAGTGTATGATATTCTACATGCCTAACATGATGATCCATGTGGAGGTCATTTTTTGTAGAAATAATTACTTTGAAGATATTGAATACAAGCTATTATTGGCCTACTCTAAATAAGGATGTAGTCAACTACACTCGATGATGTGATAGATGTCAAAGGGTGGGTCGTCCAACTCATAGTGATGAGATGCCCCTATAGCCACAATTAGTCATCTCACCAACCAGAAGAAATATATTTTGATATACATTGACTATCTAACCAAGTGGGGTGAAGTTTGTGCCATGAAACATGCTCAAGACAACAAGGTTGTTGAATTCTTGTATGAGGAAATGTTCACTAGATATGGAGTACCCAAAGAAATTGTTACTGATCAAGGACCCCAATTTACATCTAAGTTAATTCAAGCACTGGTCAATAAGTATAACATTATGAATAAGAAGTCTACTCCTAATCAACCATAGTCTAATAGTTAGGTGGAAGTGACAAACAATAATATTGAAGCAATCTTGACAAAGACGGTTGCCTTTCCCAACAAGGAATGGGCATCTCATCTCCTTGAATCAATATGGGCCTATAAAAAAGCTCGGAAGAACAAAAATGGGATTTACACCATATGAGATGGTTTATGGGATAGAATTTGTACTTCCAATTGAATTTGAATACAAAAAATTAAGGACAACACTCCAATCAATTGGGTATGGAAATATCAATAACACAAAAAGAGAGGTTAATGCAACATAATGCTCTAAATGAGATCTACAAATAATTTCTCCATCACACTAGGATAGTGTAGAAATAACAAATTAAGTGGTATGACCACTATATTAAGACACAAATGTTTCATAAAGGTGATTGGGCTCTCATTTATGATTCACAATACATGGATAATAAGGGTAAGTTACAAACAAGATGGTTGGGACCTTATGAAACTGATGAATTGTATCTAAATGGTGTAGTGCATTTATCCACCATTAACCCAGTTAGGTTTTTCTTGTTGGTCAATGGTCATCGAATGAAGTTGTACCAAAATCCATCAAACAAAGCAACTTTTTGCAACAATTCAATACAAAGAATACAGTTCTAAGACACATAGCATTTAGAACAAAGCTTAATTGCTCAGTCCTCAATGCCTCATAGGTATGAATTCTACCCCAATATTTTCTATCATAGTACAGTTCCATCAATATTTCTTTGCAAACTATTGGGACAATCCATCACAGTAATCATTAAGACATAGAAGAATCTATGACTTTTTTACTTGCAACTATTAGTCATGACACTTATGGGACCTATACATGAAGCCACTATCTAAGGGACATGTGTAATCTTACACTGCTACATCATCATCCATACAACCATTCACGACCACACAATAATTTTTTATCAATTCATGATTTTGACCATCATCTCTTTACATGTTGTATCTTTAAAAAATATTTATCAACCTATCCAACTCATACACCTATTTTTTCTATCACGATTAGTCACAATAATTCTTACGTTCTTTAATTGATTTCAATTTTATTTTATTTTATTTCTCATAACTATAGCAATTATGAATAGTTCACTTAATCTCCACTACAAGTCTCTCTACACAAGCTAACATATGAGGACGCATGTTCTTATTTAGTTGGGGGATGGACTACTATAGAATATCACTTCAAATCTAGGTGCCAAGCTATGTAGGTTTCCTTGCTATTATGAGAAATGTGCTTTGAAGTACATTTCAACATACACTCAAGTTTCTAATTGATATGATATTGAGTAAATAGCTTTCTATCTACTTTTGAACTAAATCCGTAGCCAATCATACACATTTTGCATGCCAAGTCAACCAATCGATAATAAAACATTCTTTTAAGACAAAATGTGGAGTTCTACTACTAGTTCAAAGGGTTGTTCAACAGAAAATAAGGAAAGGGATAAGGAAAATTTCATCACAAAGAATCAAAGGTAAGCTACAAGCTTTGAAGTGTTAGAGATGGGTGGTGACCCAATTAGAAGAGAACTGATGGATCATACAATAATCCTAAATGATGGGGATTTATTACCATTTTTTTGACAAGTAGTGTTGATGAGGTATAAATAACCTCATGATTATAATAAGCCAAATACCCTTCCTTGTTTCTACCAATCACTTTAACCTTGCTAATATTTTATTTTACGATTAATAATTGCTTACTTTTTGTAAAAAAAATGTATAAAAATTTATTTCCTAAATCTATTGAAATCAACTAAGTAACGCTGATATAACGGTGTAGCTTTCAATCATGTATATGCACGACCGAGTGGACTTCAAACAGTTGAAGATAGAGCATTTAAATTCTAAGCGTCAAAAATTCTGGAGTGCATAGTGGAACAAGTCCTTTTAATGCTTTATGTTTAATTTATGTTTAAAAACTTTATGGCTCCTCTCCGAGCCTTTAATATATTTTATGTTATGGACCTCAGTCGGTTGGTTAGTTGAAAATTTTGTTAGAAGAATTTTTCAGTGGTGATCTTCCACCCTCTAAAATTTAGGATTTTGTTAGCAGTTTAGTATATATATGTAACCGCCAGAAATTTTGTATACTGGATATCGTTATGTTGTCATAATATGCTTTGAACTATGTCTCTTTGTTACACTTTTTCTTATATAAATAAAATAAACTTTTCCATTCTTATTTTGAGTTACTAGTTTTGTGTAATGGAATTATCATGGATGGATTCATTTTGAAGAAATGGAAGTACATGTGATCTAAGTTAAGTGTAGAAACGCCTGAGAACTAGCCACTCGAGGGAATCTTGTAGAGTAGATAGATAAGTATTTTTCATTTCCAATTTTGTTACTTTTATACTATACATGAAAAATGTGGATGAATGTTATTTGTATGTGTCAAGCTTTGTCAATTACTCTTGCAATTCATAGTTCAGGTTCACAATCTTTAGTTTTGTTTATTTGAAATTCTGGAGTACCCACTCTGGTTGTTAGTTATAAGTAGTTAAGTTTACTTTATGTTAACAATTAGTTGTTAGTCATTAGTTGTTTTCATTTAAATTTTACAATTTTACTGCAAGTGTTTCCTCTTAGGTAATTTTGTTCATGCTTTCTAGTTTAATCATCTTATGCTTTATAGCTTAACAATTTCATGCTTCCTAGCTTAAAAAACTTTACGCTTTCTAGTTTAATTGCTTTCTAGTATAACTTTTGTTTACAACCGTTTCAAGAATTTAGAAAACCTAGGGAGTTAGCCAAGATGTCCCCTATTGCATACAACCTTTGAACACTATCGGTCGATATAATTGATGCATTTTCAACTAAAGTGATAGGACCTCACAATAGCATGTCACTTTTTGGCGTCATTGTCAGGGACCTTCCTTTTCTAGTGTTAATAGAAGATTGCTTGAATACCTCTTTTAGAAAAAATATATATATTTACCAAGCTTCTTTTTCTACATGGTCAGAAAACGAGGCCCCCACAGAAGATTCATACCAAACCCCCCCCCCCCAAAGAGGTTCCAACCACAATCAGGGAGGATGAAGTCTCAACTGAAGAACTTATCAAAGAATTGATCGAGCAGGATCAACCTGAGACCTCCTAGTCTACCCTAGAAATTCACCCATTAGAATAAACATTTGTAGAGGAAAGCATTCCTCTACATACCCCAAAACCTCAATTTGTAGAGGAAAGCATTCCTTTGCATACCCTAGAACCTTAGCCATTAGAGAAAACTTTTGAAGAGGAATGCATTCCTTTCAACATCATGGGTGACCGTAGAAATGGCGCTAACCCAGTAGGGGGAGCGCAGACATTTACTTATCCTATTGCTATCGATCAAGATGATGACATACCTATAAAAAACATTTCACTAGCCTTCTTACCAACTTTCAAATGTTTATCCTCCAAATATCTTGACCATTTCCTATTTGAGTTTAAAGTTTTGTGTCAGACATATGACTACAAGAATGATAACCAAAAACTAAAAAAAAATCCCTCCACCTTGAAGGACGCTGCAATGCGTTGGTTCATGGGATTAGCTTCAAGGTCGATAACCTCTTGGGATGATATGGAGTCTTCCTTTTTGGAAAAATACCATAGTTACTGTAGAGTCAGCGATAGGAAGGAGGAGTTGTCCAAACTAAGGCAAAACGAAGATGAAAGCTTAGAAGATTACCTGGATAGGTTCATCTTCTTATCTAAACATTGTGGTGGAGAAGCCATAAGTTTGGAAATTTTGAAGACCATATTTCTCAAGGGACTTGATGAAGATGCTAGGAGAAGCCTAGATTTAATGGGAAAAGGAGATGTGTCCCAACTTGGACTCAATGATATCACTAAATTATGACGGAATTTCTCTCACACTCGTGGTGGTATTCGTAAGTCTACTCTTTTTAGAGGTTTCAATGAAATAGGAGAACTGTGTGAGGAGATAGAAAATCTTAAAAATGATGTTCTCATTCAACTAAACACCACGTTGGATGAAATACAAGCCAAAACACGTAATCCTAAAACCTTATCCATCTATTATCCTAGGTGTCAAAACAAACATCTATTAAGAGAATGCCCATTGGACAAAATTGACATTTTCCAAGTTTGTGAGAAGATTCATGCCACTAATCAATGTGAGATCCAAAATGCAATCAAGAATTCCAAGAGAAAGACCTCAGGTTGAGGAGGAGGTCAACTTTGTAAACCAAAGATCTGGAGGGAATTTCTCTTATGGCCATAACTCAAATCTCGTCTAGTGACCCCCAAACAATTGGAATAATAATCAATGGGTGGAACTTTGGCCTCAAGCACCACCTAACTGGGGAGCTTACCCTTGGGGACCACATGAATAAACAAATAAGTCCTGGGGAAACCCCCAATGGCCAAACCAAAATCAACAACAATGGTACCCTCAAAATCTTGCTCCTCAATGGAGTCAACCTCAAAATCAATTTTACACTGGGCCAAGGAGGATGCCTAATCCATAGCAAAACCTTTTACCAGCTGCTCAGAACCCTCAACAAAATGAGTAGGTCAACCAACCACAACTTTCAGCACAGCATGTCCCTAATCCAAAGAATAATTGTCAAAACACCCCAATGTATTCTACGAAACAAGAAAATGTGACTTGAATCAATGCTATCCATTGTGGAAACCTATAGTTAAGGTCAGGAAAAACACTCCAGTAGCCTACTATAGTTGAGATCCTAGACGAGCCAATTAAGGAATCTGTTGAAACAACTAAGACATCTTCCAGACCTTTAGAGCAAAACCCAGTGAGTAATCAAGATAAGACCCTTCCACAATCCTCATCTAGAACTTCTGAGTTACCTCAAGAGGAGGGTGCTCAGCATCCAACTGATCCTTTAAAGAAGGAATCCACCTTGAAAGAGAAAACTCAAGCGCATTTTCCGGAGCATGAGAAATCGATCGCCATGAAAAAACTCCAGAAATGACCTTATCCACCAAAATTGCATTGATACAAGATATTAAACAACTTTAAATTGAGGTTCCCTTGTTACAAGCAATTAAAGAGATTCCTAAACTAAAACAACTAATTAAACAGTTGTGCATCAAAACACCATGAAGGAAACCAAAATGGATTAACATTGTTCACATAAATGGATATCTAGCTGACTTTTTGGTTGGAAAGACCGTAGCTCCAAAATATGATGACCCTGGTAGTCCACTTATAACAGTGGAAATCAATGAGATAGCAAGACCTAATGCACTTGTGGACCTAGGCACGACCATTAATGTGATAACGGTCAATGTTATGGAAAAGTTGGAACTCGCTGATTTACGTCCCACAACTACAATGTTACAGATGGAAAATCAATCCATAACTATTCCCAAAGGTGTCATAGAAAATGTTCTTGTTAAGGTTGACTATTGGGAATATCTAGTAGACTTCTAAATAATCCAGTCCCTCACACCAAAGGACAGTTATCCGATAATTCAAGGAAGACTATGGCTAGCTATAGTTGCAACCAAGATTGACTGCAGGGAGAGAGGAATGACCATTTCACATGGTCCTAATAGTAAACATTTATTCTTGTATCCCCCCACTAAACCTACGGAACATAACAAAGTTTGGGTTGATGAACCAGATGGTCCCAACGAACAAGAGAATCTAGCCTCACTTGCTATGGTAGTCATCAAACAACATGGTGAATATTTGGAAGATGAACTAGAAAACAACATGGAAAATATTACCATAGACTCAAGTGATGAGGAAATGTTAGATGTAGAAGAGATTCTAGGGAAGCCAATCAACGTCGATCACACTGAATTTGATTACACCATCTTCATGGGATTACCTTGTCCCTTAGCTAATATCATTCCAAAAATGGATCACTTCTTCGAAGATATTGTCAGACTCCATAGAACCATACCACATAGTTGTCCTCTCAACACTTTGACTAGAGAAATTTATACTGTCACCTCCAACCATCCAAGGGTCAAAACCATCATGTTATTAACAGGAAAAGATTTGAATATCAGCAGTTGGTTGACAGATCTAGAAGAGCACAAATTGTTTGATGTTTTGTTGAATAGATCTAAATCTTTTTCTTGGGATTATACAGACATGAGAGGAATACACCCAAGTGTTTGTACCCATCACATCTATACTAAGGATGTTATACCTGTTCATCAACCACAATGAAGACTTAGTCCTGCCTTGAAAGATATTGTTAATTAAAATAGAAATTGAGAAACTCCTGCATGTATGATTCATTTATCCCATTTCTGACAACAAATGGGTTTCGCCTCTAGTTGTGGTCCCAAAGAAAAAGGGGAAATGGAGAGTGTTTGTTGACTATAGGGAACTCAACAAAGCTACCCATAGAGATTACTTCCCTCTACCATTTGTAGACCAAGTCTTGGATAATTTGGTTGGAAGGAAGTATTTCTCATTCCTAGACGGATTCAGTGGATATAACTAGATATAGGTAGCAACAGAATACCAGGACAAAAAAAAATTTACTTTCCCATGCAGAACATTCACATATTGAGTCCTTCCCTTTAGGCTATGCAACGCTCTTGCAACATTTTAGAGAGCTATCCTACCATATTTTCTAAGTTAGTGAATGAATGTGTGAAAGTTTACATGGACAATTTCACCATGTATGGGTCAAATTTTGATGAAGTACTTCAAAATTTGGACAGAGTGTTGAAGTGATGTGAGGACCATCGGCTATCCCTAAGTCACAAGAAATTCCTAATAATGTTGGGACACCACATTTCAGCTAAAGGGATAAAAGTGGATCCTAAAAAAATTGAGGTAATCCAACAACTTAAGACTCTGAAAAACCAAACTGGGGTTAGAAGTTTCTTAGGACATGTTGGATACTACAGGAGATTCATAGAAAATTTTAGCAAGATTGCAGCCCCTATGTTTCCCTCCTCCAAAAGAATGTAGATTTTGTCTAGACAACAGAGTGTCAATCATCTTTTGAGATCATTAAGGAGAAACTCATCTTTTGCTCCTGTCCTACATGGACCTAATTGGAACCTTCCATTCCATATTTACGCAGATTCTTCTAATGATGCTATTGGAGCGGTTTTAGGTCAAGAAGATGAGAATGGGGAAAAGTATGCTATCTATTTCATTAGTAAGAATTTGACTCCCACTGAACGAAATTACACCACCACGGAGAAAGAATTTTTAGCTGTAGTACATGCAATCAAGAAATTTTGACATTATATCACTGGGTACAAAGTAATTGTGTTCATAGACCATTCAACTATCAAGTACCTAATGAAAAAACCTGTAGTAAACGAAAGGATAATCAGGTGGTTATTGCTTCTAAAAGATTTCAACGTGACCATTATTGAAAAACTTAGAAAATTCAACGTAGTTGCAGATTTCTTATATCGGGTCAAACAAGATAATGGAGATGATGCTCCTGTGCAGGATGAATTCCTAGATGAAAATCTATTTTCCATCTCCATTAAAACCCCTTGGTTTGCTGACATTTCTAACTACTTGGCCACTTCAGAGTTGCCGCCATATTTTACATCAAAATAGAAGAAACATCTCATTCGAGAAAGCGCTCCGTTCAAATGGATTAATGGAATATTATTTCGATGCAGTCCTAATATGGTTTTACAACATTGTGATAGGGTAGATGAAACATATAGCATCCTTAGAGCTTTCCATGATGACCCCTCTGGAGGCTATTATTCTGCCAAGAGGACGTCCCATAAGATCTTGGGTGCAGGATATTACTGTCCCTCTATGAATAAAGATGTAAAAAAATATATCTACCATTGTGATGAATGCCAAGGATTAGGGTGACCTACTACATCCAATGAAATGTTAGAGTAAAGGTTTTAATTTAATCATGTTGATTAAATTACCTTTATTCCTCTCTTAAGATTTCACTTTAGTTTGCATTTTGTGACATTTAATAATTATATTAATTATTAAATGTCTACCTATTAGGGTTTCTTTTAGGGTTGCACAATATCCTTTTATAAGGATTCATCATTGTAATTTATCTCTCTCTTGGATGAATACATTTTTCAGCTTTCAGAGCACCCTTGCTTGTTTGTCTCCATCTCTTCTTTTTGTGACAGGTTATTTGCATGCAGGTGATCTTCGGGGTTTGTGAAGTTGGCTTTCTCAACTTCTACATGGTATCAGAACTCCAGACCTGCTACTTTCTGTTCGTCTTCTGAAGAATTTGGAGCTACGAGGGTTAGATCTGGCTTTCAGGTTTTCTAGTTGATTTTTTTTAGGATCTGGGTAACTCCATTTTTTGGGTGCATTTTGGGCCCAAACGGACCTCACGGTTGGATTCAGAGCGGCCAAAAACCCATATTTTCATATATGGTTTGCCCAGTTTGGCTACTGTTGATCAGGGAGGCAAAAAATTTTAGCCTTAGGGCCGTACGGCCCCAGGCACGTTTTTCGATGCAATTTTTGCACGAAAATCAATAAAAAATCAATTTTCTCCTAAGTTTTGGGCGCGGCCAGTGTAAAAAAAATATAGCCACTGGGCGGCCTCCGCCGCGCCACCTACTCCCATCCGCCACCAGCTCTACCGCCGGTCCGCCGCTCCCACAGCCCCTTCGGCTCCTTAGCTCCAGGCCGCGGTCCTTTGGAGGACCAGGAGCCCGCGCTCCAGCCCCGGATCAGACCTTAGCCCCTGCCGGTGGTCACAGATGTGACCAGGAGCTCCGCGCCCTGACTCTGTCCGCCAGCCCCCTGGTCCTGCATGCGACCAGGGGCCCTGTTTTTTATCCCCTGAGGGCTTTGGGGACCTAGTTGGTCTTTTTGGAGCTGTTTTACAAAATTGGGTGTAACTTGGGCACTTTTTCTCCGTTTTTCGAATGGAAATAGGCGTTGGAAAGCTGGTTCCAAGCCCGATCTAATTGATGCAGGTCTTTTTTTCTGATTTTTCCGTTTTGCAGCCTTTTTTGCCAGTCAAAGTCAGAACTTGTGTTTTTCACTCCTGGGGGTGTATCTTTTGCGTCCGAACTCCGTTTTTCGCAAACGAATAGGCGTTGGAAAGGTGTTTCTGTGATATTTTCAGATCTATCATTTATTTTTCTAGAATCTACTCTAGGTACTTTTTATTCAGTATTTTGTGTTTTCACACATATGTCAATTACTTGGACGTTTCAACACTTGGAAATGATTTGTTTGCGTGGGATGGCTTTATTTGATCTGATTTATCAGTATTGAGGTCAGTTAGTCTCAGATTTTTAATTTGAAGAGTTATCATGGGTTTTTCTACTCACCCTTCAGTTATTTTTCTGGAACGGGGTAATTATGAGTCATGGGCAAAGGGTATACTTACACATTGTAGGTGGCTAAATTTGTTGCCTTATTTGTATGATCTCATACCTGAACCAACAACTTCAGAGGGAAAACTAGCTTGGGATATCATTAGAAATCACATAGTAGGAGTTATTTTGTCTAGTGTTGATTCTGACACTGTGTGGGCTATATCGGGCATTGATTGTCCTCACTCACTTTGGACACGTCTTTGGGAGATCTATGGAGACCTCAGTCTTTCTCCATTCCCAGAGGATCCTGCTTCAGATTGTCTTGTACCCATTGGTTGGAGAGAGAACACACCCTTTGATCATGATACTTTAAAGGAACTTTAGTATTTAGACACCCTTACATATTCCGATGAATTAGAGGATTGTCTCACAGTTCCTACTCTTCAGACTGAGATTATACTTGTATCAGCATCTTCTCCTGTTGTTCTTGATCAGTTTGATATTGCCTCTTCTTTGGCTCCTATTGATTCAGCTAAGCAGGACATCATACATCTTTCAGACATGGCTACTTGGGATTCTTATCTTGCAGGCATTTCGTCTTTGTTTGTAGAGTCCTATATTGCAGATCTGGAGGATTACTTTGAGGATTTTCAGCTCCTCTTTGTTGACAGCCATATTCCAGCTATTAGCCCACCATCATCTGTGCATTCAGAGGTTGCAGTTTTTGAGTCTTCAGTTCAGTTTGGATTTGACATCTTTTGTTTCAGTTCAGACAGAGAGATTCTTCAACATCCTATGGCACACATCTTGAGACATTTTGGTTCTTCTCTCTTCACAGGGTTTCTTCATCTTCGTCCTTTGGATCCATTTCTTCCCAAGGGGAGGAATATTATATGCCGCTTCAGGATCTCTTTCTGGATTCTACCTCAGGCATCCATATGTGCGACAGGAGTTTCTTCATTGTGGGGGGGCCTTCTAGTCTCTTTCTTTTTCTCCTATGGAGACCATTGTACATGTACTTATATGATAGAAGTTGTCTATGGGGGTCTTATGTTATCCACCTCCTATCCTTCTATTATTAGTGCATTTATTTCTTTCATCTCTTTTTGGAGTAGAGTTTTTCCCATGAGGTTTTCTCTATTTCTCCACTTTACAGAGATTTGGTTGTAATTGGGTACCTGATCAGGCCTTGTTGCCGGGACCCAAGTTTACTTTCTTGCATTGTAGTTACCTTTGCTTTCTTGCATATGTTTGTAGCTGCACTTTTGCTCATCTTAAGGGGGGGTGTTAGAGTAAAGGTTTTAATTTAATCATGTTGATTAAATTACCTTTATTCCTCTCTTAAGATTTCACTTTAGTTTGCATTTTGTGACATTTAATAATTATATTAATTATTAAATGTCTACCTATTAGGGTTTCTTTTAGGGTTGCACAATATCCTTTTAAAAGGATTCATCATTGTAATTTATCTCTCTCTTGGATGAATACATTTTTCAGCTTTCAGAGCACCCTTGCTTGTTTGTCTCCATCTCTTCTTTTTGTGATAGGTTATTTGCATGCAGGTGATCTTCGGGGTTTGTGAAGTTGGCTTTCTCAACTTCTACATGAAATGCCTCTACAACCCTAAGTAGTTCTTGAACCATTTGAAAAGTGGGGATTGGATTTTATTGGTCCTATAGACCCCCCTTCACAAGGGAAAGAGTACATTTTGGTCTGTACTGACTATTTGACCAAGTGGGTAGAAGTTTAAGCTCTAAAAGTTGATAGGGAAGAACAAGTAGTTGACTTCTTGTATAACAAGATTTTTCTCCAATTTGGGGCCCCTACAACAATTGTCATAGATCAGGAACCCCAATTTATGCCCAAAGTTTTGTTAACCTTCACTCATCATTTCCAAGTAATCCATAAGAATTCATCACCCTATCACCCTCAAGAAAATAGTCAAGTAGAAGTCACTAACAAGGACCTTGAGAATATTCTAACAAAAACAGTTTCATCAAGGAGAAAAGATGGGGCCAAAAAACTACCTGAAGTTGTTCGGGATTATAACACAACTTGGAGATCAACCACTGGTTTTAGTCCATACAAGTTAGTTTTTGGGAAGAAACCACTTCTACCCATTGAATTTAAACTTCAAACCCTACGAACAACAATGGAGTTAGGCTTAGATCTCAAACGAGCCCAAATTGAAAGAGTCCTACAACTTAGTGAATTAGATGAACTCCATTTAGATGTTGTCCACCAAACTGAACTAGTTCAACACCAACAAAAGGCCTGGCATGATAAACACATAAAGGAAAGAGAGTTCCATAATGGGAATTGGGTGTTGTTATTTGATTCCTGATATAAAGATCATCAAGGGAAATTGAGGACTCATTGGCTAGGTCCATATGAAATTTCTGAAGTATTTTCAAACGGAGCAGTGCAACTCAAGCCCATTGATGGTGACACTCGAACTATGTTAGTCAACGGACATCGATTACGAATCTACCATAAACCAGTTAATAGGGAGGAATTTACAAGAATGGTAGAAATGCAAGGAGAAGTACAATGCATTGACTCTACTATGACAAAGCCAATGGAATGTTTGGATTAATAGTCACCTAGTCTTAAAAATAAATAAATAAATAAATATCATAAAATTACATGTGTATGTAATTGTAATTACTTCAAGTATTTCTTTTGAATTTTTCATCCTTTGGACTTGGCTAAATTTGTTTCTATTTTGTAGGACATCATGATTAATCAAATACAAATTCTGACACATCTTATTGTGATGCTCTAGAACTTATTAGCTCAATTGTTGTGGTGCTCCGGAACTTAAACGCCTGACTGGTGCCATTCCATGTTTTATTCCTGCAAATTGGTGCATCTTTCAACGACGCTCCAAAAATTCTAAGTCCAAAGTCCTTCATTCTGCTTCCTTCTTCCGGCGGCATCTTTCAGCGATGCTCCAAAAGTTTTCTTGTTGCATTCTAGCTGCATCTTTTTAGCGATGCTCTAGAATTTTGTTGTTTCTTCCTTCTAGAAACATCTTTCTAAAATACTCTAAAAATTTTGCTTTCTTCTTCCAACGACATCTTTCGGCGATGCTCCATAAATTTTGTTGTTGCTTCCGGCTACATCTCTCAACAATGCTTTAGAAATTTTGTTGCTACATTCCAACGACATCTTTCAATGATGCTCCAAAATTTTCCACTACATTTTGGTGGCATCTTTCAACGATGCTTTGAAATTTTCCTCTTCACTCTGATTGCATCTCCCAGTGATGCTCCAGAATTTTGCCACTTCACTTTTTCGTTTTGGGCACATCTCTCAGCATGCTCTAGAACTTTTCATTCTTCAACTTGGCCACATCTTCCAATGATGCTCCAAACTTTTGTAAATTCCCTTCCTTTCCAAATGCTTTGATATTTCCAACATCATACACATGCTCATTGCTAAATTTTACCATTACCTTCGAAATCCACGCCCTACATTGCCATCTCCCATCATAATAAATCAAAATTATTATGGATATTTTTCTGTCATAATAATTCCAACATTAATTAGTTATCCCATCCTCATTTATAATAAATTCATTACCACCCTCTCCATCCCATCCAATTATACTGTTACATCATCAAAGTTATGTGATTTTCAAATTGATGATGGGATGTAAGGTATGTACAGCTTTTACTTTAAGTAGGTAATTATTGTGAATATAAATAAATAAATTGGCACAATCCACCACCCCTTTCCAAATTTAGTAAATTATGTGGATTGTACATTTGCTTGAGGTGGGGCAGTTTATGTGCTTTTTCCCATGCAAAGTAATAATGAAAGTACAACGAAGCCCAAATGCAATAATTAATTCATGTCCCATTGGATGTATCAAGTACAAGTGATTGAAAATTTTGCATTTTCTTTATTTTTCATCATAGTTTTGTTTAAATATTTTTTGAGCACCAGCATTCAGCAGAAACTAAGAAGAATCACAAGAAAGGGACAACATGGGAGGAGCCAAGCAAAAATCAGAGCTGACTTTCGTAGACAAGTTATTGGCACTAAGTAATATTTCAGAATTGTTTTAGATGGTTGGGTGGTTGCAGTTTATGAAGAAATTTGAGGGGCACAACAAGCGACTGGTAAAAGAATTTACAAAGAATTTCTTAGATGGTCAGTCCATAGTATGTGGCAAGAGATTCAAGGTAAGCCCTCATATCATTTCTCATTTATCTAGTATTAGAAATGAAGGTATAAATTTTTCAGAAACCACCAATATTTCCTATCAAAGAATGGTAGAACTTTTTAGTCGAGAGGGAGAACCTAGTCCATTGCTTGTTGTTACCACCCAGGGGCAGAACAATGGATTTCAAAGAATGTCAATTCCGGAGCCATGGAGAACAATAGTGGCTTGGATTATTAAATATTTCACATGCGAGAGATAATGTGTTGTCATAGTAGGTCCACCTTTCTAGCTCCTCACTCATTTGTGCCATGGCATTGGAAACCCTGAATTTAGGGTTAATTTGCTTGCATTTCTTAGTGACTTTGTTGTTAACATGATAGAAAGGTTCAAAATTGGTTCAAAGCCACTAGAACATCATGGCCTCATCCATTTAATCTATAAATATCATTTTCAAAGAAAAACGGAAAGAAAGTGGCAAAAATTTCTTCAAAATTTTGAAAACCCATAGCCCATAAGACACTTCGAAGAAGGTGAGTCATCTGGGCAGGCGGCTCAAAATTTGGAAGAGCTTTCCCCTGAGCCTTGAGATGCTTCTAAACCCCAACATGCCAAAATAGCTTCTAATGGCGAAGTGATGGAAATTTCACCCAATATTTCAGAAACCCCTGGTAATCAAGAAAATGTAGACATAATAAATTCAGGACGTGAGGATACTCCTCCTTGCAAGAAGAAAAAGAGGTCTAGAATAACATTGCAAACACCTCCTCCTTTAAGGAGAAGTAAGCGATTGTCTACTGAAATTAGTGGTGCAGTAGCTTATGGTCAATTGAATGCCCCTAGAAAGAAAAGGCATGACCGACAACCACATAATATTGAAGCCCAGTCATTAGAAACTGAGGTTCATCCTTGTGAAGAAGCAACAAAAGAAAGTGAAAAACAAACCAGTAAATCCCCTGAGGTCGAGAGAGAGGATATGCCACTTCAGTCAGGACAAGTCGATAGGGGAACAATTGCCACATTATTTGGGTGTTGAGGATGAATTTGTGAAACAATTTTCTCCCCTTGTTGCCAATGTTACTGAGAAAGGCTCATGTGAGGTGCATAATGAAGATAATATAACTAGTAATGATGTAGAAATTCCTAATTTTCCTTTTTCTACCAATATAGAGGTTGAAAATTTTGATCAAAGAGAAACAGAGTTAGAAGAATTAAAAGTAGAAATTATTTAGTTGAGATGTAAATTGTAGAAAAATGAAGAACAAATCAATCAACAACAGGAGGAAATAGATGTACAAACTATAGTTTTGAAGAAAAGAGATCTAGACTTTCTATAGTGGGGGGGGATGAGAAAGTTTCTACCGGGGAACTTTTCTTAGGAGTGGGTGGGTGGCTAGCCTAAGGGGGGGAATGGCATGTTACTCCACCCCTTAGAATAGTAGGGGCCTCCCACCCAACTATGATTCCCGGGCCCCTAAGGCACAACTATAATGGGGGGGTGGGCGCGAAGCGCTGGTAGGCCCCTTAGAATAGTAGGGCTAGCAGGCTAATGAATTAAGAATTCTCAACCCCCTTCGCAACTACTATAGCGGGTCAACTATCTATAGTTGGGGTGGGTGGGACATGTTACATAGAGAATCGAGAAAGCAATAAATTGCAACTTTTAAGATTCGAGTAGAACAAAAAGATAAAACTATTGAAGAACTACAATTTCAGGTGCAATAATGGAATGAGGAAAGTAAATGGTATTTGACAAATTTTTTTGAAAAAAGAAAAACAAATTAAAATTTTAACTGATAATTTGATGTAATCACTCACAACTTTTGTAAAAGAGTAGGAAAAATAGAAATCTGAGTTCAATGCATCCTTGAGCAAAATTGTTGAGTTAGAGCAAGATTTGCAAGAAGTTAAGATAAAGCCCAAAATGGAATCAAAGGAAATATAGATTGTGCCAACCAAGATGGAGTGGTTCCAAGTCCACATTCCCCCAATGCTGACAAAATGGACGAAAAGGTGTTATTTCCTGAAACAAGCAGGGGCAAAAAATGCCAGGTTAAAGAAGGAAATAGTTTTATTAAAAGAAACATATGATAGGCTTTATCGGGCTAAAATAAATGCATGCCAAATTGAGGAATTTTTTTTTTTGATAGTTAAATAGCTGCTATATGGGGCAACACCCTGTATTGCTTTGAAAAGAAGATTACATTCTGTAGTTTTTTCTGAAAATGGTCTCCGCAGACTAGACTCCTACCTCAGATACATCTACAAAAAAATATGCCTTAATTACCATCTACCCAAAATTTCCAAGGCAAGCTGCAAAAGGCCTAGAATAGTTACATTTTTACACACCTGGATTGAATCAAGACGAGACTGACACCAAGCAGACTTCATATATTTCATAGGCATATTTCCACGGGACTGACTCACATAACCCTTACTGTTAATGACCAAATTAGTTTGACAACTCAAAAATACAGACACCAGACCCACCAACCTTATTCATCAATGTCTTCTTCTGAGTCATACCTCTTCTACCAGGCTTTGAAATTGGCAATCATAGGATATTTTGGGTTGCATTTGGCATGAGTTGGACTCTTGGCCTTTTGTTCAGGGTCCCTTCCATCATTTTGATGTCATTCTTCCCCCATCCCTAGCTTCCCGTCTTCATCATCTCCAACCACAATCTCATTCACCAATTCTTCATCTTCCACATAATGCAGGGCCCAACTACAAGGCAAGTTGGTGACCATCTTCACAGCCCAAAGAAAAAAGAAAATGTTGCACTCACGAACATCCCATAGCTTCTCGAATATTTCAGGCTCTATGGTTCTAATCAATGGGAATTTCATCACCTCTCGACCATGCATGTGAATCATGTAATAATTTTGTGGCATGGGTATCATCTTGTTCTCATCAACATTGTCCAAGGCCGCATCTATATCTACTAGCCACACATGATCAAAAACCATCTGAGTGAGCTTTTTGGCTCCCTCCTTCAACACCCCCATATGTAAAAGGAATACTAGAAACATGGTCGGGATCTTTGAATTGGTCCTCACCCTGTGGTAGGCCCTCAAAAACTCAGGACCCAGAACCCTTTTTGTGGCCCAAAGGATTACTAGGTGCGGAGAAGAAAGCAACCCCTGTAATCATTTATCTGTGATCTCCCCTTTGAAGGCCTACAGTTTCTTGACTGTGTTAAGTGATAATGGTGTCTCCATTTTAAGCTATCTACAAGTGGCTTACAACTGCTAGCAATCTATAGCGTCCACACTCCACCTGTCGCTCTTGTTTTTGTGAATGTTATTCTTTGAGAGGCTTCGTTTGAGCTGTTAATATAATTATTCTAGGCTTTAATTCCAAAGCCTGTCAAGCCATTACTTCAAGGCATGTTTTTTTGCCACCCGCTTGTTATGAATAAGTAATTTTAATGGATGGCATGCACAACCCAACTCATCCTCATTGATGAGTCTTTTGCAAATGACCTTCCCCACACTTCGCACGTAGTAATCCTTTTCACTTCTGTTCTATTATGCCGGTGGTCGGTAAGAATGGGCTTATCTCCCATTTCCCGGTATGTCCACATTGGACGCCACCTAATCGGCATCCAAAGTCTTGCTTGCCAGCTCTTCCGACTCTATAGTACCCGCATGTACACATGCCTTTCTTTGGATTGATGACAATTCACCTAAAATGCTACCCACTCAACTCTTTGGTGGTACTGATTCTAATTTTTTGTCACCTCATGTTTCCATGAAGGATAGAATGTGGCACATTTGTTGACCATCATGCTCATCAAATGATTGTCTGGATTTTATTAGAATTCCTTCCTTTAGGCCCTCCACATATTCTTCATTAATATTTTTCCACAGCTTCTTTCACCAAGTTGTGTGCTCTTTGGTTTCCTTCTCTATAAATGTGTGATATCTTGAATTCCTCAAACCTACCTAGAAGTTGAGATATTGGTTGAATCCAATGATTCAATTTCCAATTGGGAGAATTTTTCTGTCTTATCGAGTAGATGGTGATGAGTGAATCTCCTTCTAGCAGAATTTTCTTTACATCTATGGCTAATCCCATCTTGATTCCCATTAGAGCTGCTTGGAACTCTGCCTCATTGTTTGTGCAAATTCCTAGTGGATTAGATTTCTTTGCAATTGTCTCCCCCTTCTCATTCCTGGCCACACAACCAGCACCTCCTGGGCCTGGATTGCCTTGAGCTGCCCCATCAAATTTGATCTTGATTTAGCCTTTTTTTCGGAGGTTCCCATCTGAATTCCTTTCTTTTTTGTTGAGATATACTTTGTCCCGTACCTACTATTTTAGGTATGATCAGACCCTTAAAAGCTTGTTTCATTTGGTCATCCCAATTTGTGTAAGTTCCTTACTTCCCTGTGTTTTATTTTACTGCTTCATTCACTGATTCAGTAACCATTCCTTCTATCTTTTCGCACAGCCTTTCTGGCATCATTTCCTGATTTTGGAAGATCCTTCTGTTGCGTTCCTTCCAGATTTCCTATATGATTATTGACAGGGCTATAGGCCAAATGTTGTCAAATACTACCTATCTTCTTAGATGTGGCCACATATTGAACCATGTTAATAAGCAATTTGGCAAAGGGCTTTTCCACCTAAGTTTCCTCATAAAATGCTTCCAACAATGTTCTGAGTAAGGGTAGTTTAGTAGCAGATGGTCTATATCTTCATTATCATTTTTGCACAAAAATACATCTCCCAGGGCCCTAGATTCCATAGGTGGATAATCTATCCTCTGTAAGGATCCTTTTTTGAATTTCCAGCCAAGCAAAAACCATTGCTTTTGGTAGACAGTCCCTCCCCCATAGTAGTTTACTTGCCCAATTTTATCTTACCCCTACCTATTCCTTTATCTTGTAGCCAAGTCTGACTACATAAGCCCCTATTGAGGAGCCACACCACCTAATGATGTCTTCTTGGTTAGAAGGCAGAAATTTCCTTTCCTTTAAGATTGCAGCAAGGGCATCTTTCTGGTTTTGTGGGACTTCTAGATTTTGCAAGGAGTTCCATTCCCATTCTTGCACACCCTCCTTCTCTATTATCCTTCCATAATTGCATACCTTCTCTCCCCAAGTTCTTGTAGTTTCTTCTCTAATTTGGTCTAGGTTGGGTAGCGATACCAAAGCTTTATTGCCATTCCATGAATCCTTCCAAAAAGATGTTGCTTTACCATTTCTCAACTCTCATGTCACATGCTTTGTGATTATGTCCCTGCACTCCAACAAATAGTTCTAGATGGTTGATCCTCTAGGAGGGTTCTCAGTTGTTAGAATTCAAGTTAGAGAGTCTAAATCCAAATATATTTTTTTCTTAAAATCATGACCCAGCAATGCTCTCCTCTTGCATACATGTCCCAGACCAATTTTGCACCCATTGCCATGTTCATCAATCTTAGTTGCTTAATGCCTACTCCTCCAGCCTCTTTGGGTGTGCAAAATTTTTTCCATGCTACTAGGGGAAATTTTTGTTGATCTCTCGTACCACTCCAAAAGAAATTTCTAAATATTTGGTTGAGCTTCTCCTCAATTGTTGTTGGGATCTTTAAGCATGGAATTGCGTATAGCGATATGGCTGACAGTACTGCCTTCACCATCTGTAATCTCCCTACCGATGATAGCCATTTCCCCTTCCATGTTCCCAATTTATTCTTGCAATTGTTAATTAGCCTTTCCCAATAGCATTTTTTATTGATGCCCACAAATAAAGGAGTACCCAAGAATATTCCTAGAAAATTTGCCACTCTCAAGCCCAAAATTCTTGCCAAGTCTCTCTGAAGGCTCGGTTGGGTGTTGAGAAAGAAGACCCCTGATTTATGCCAGTTTATACTTTGTCGTGATGCCTAGCAATACTCATCCAAAAAAAAATTTATGGTTCTTGCTTCTCTTCTACTTGTCATGCCAAACAGAGTTGTATCATCAACAAATTGTTGATGCGTTGTATTCTCAACACCATTGGAAACTTGCACACCTTTCCATTTGCCTACCTATCTTAGAGTTGTTATTCCCCTTCCCATTACTTTCGCCATGATGATGAATAGAAAAGGGGATAGGGGATCTCCCTGCCTGATCCCTCTCATGGATGAGAAGAAGCCTTGAGTTGTCCCATTTACTAATACTGAGAATTTTTCCATGGAGATGCAACTTTTCACCCATTTTACCCAATTCTCCTAAAATTTGAATTTCCTGAGTACCTCCAGTAGAAATTATTTGTCCACCAAATCATATGCTTTAAGTATGTCCAACTTGAAGATCATACACGGCTCTCTTGCCTTTTTGGTTGAATGCAGGGTTTCACGAGTTGTTATTATGCCTTCAACAATTTATCTGCCTGGAGCAAACCCACTTTGTTCCTCCGAGATTATGTTCCCTAATACTCCCTTCAGCCTGTTTGATATTATTTTCATAATTACTTTGTACACTGTATTGCATAAAGCAATTGGTCTGAAATCCCCCATCTTTTTCGGGTCCTTTATCTTAGGGATCAATGCCAAGAATGTATGATTTGTTGCTCCCAACATGGTCATCTTTTTTATTGATTCTTTTGCTGCCAAGTATAAGTCCTCCCCCACTATTTCCCAAAATTTTTGAAAGAAGCATGCAGGAAATCCATCCAGTCCCAGGGACTTATCTAAGTTTAGTTGAAAAGTTGCCTTTTTCACCTCCTCTTTACGTATTTGCTTATATAGCATTTTGTTTTTGTTCTTCTCCTATGATCCTTGGGATTGATGCCAACAGTTTATTTTTGACTTCCTCATTGTTCCCAAATGGTCTATTTAGAATTGCTTGGTAAAATTTCATTGCCTCCTCATTGACTTCCTCCAACGATTGTGCTACTGAGCCATCCTCTCTTTTTATGGATGTTATTCTATTCTTGCTTCTATTGGTTACTGGCATTCTATGGAAATACTTCGTATGTTTGTCACCTTCTTTGAGCCACGTCTCCTTTGATTTTTGTCTCCAGAAACATTCTTCCCTTTTTAAGATCTCTGTTAGTTCTTCTTTTAGGGCCTTTTCTATTTCAAAGTCCACCATATTCATTCCTTCTTCTATAATGTGTTCATTGAGTGTGCTCAATTCTTTTTCCACCCAATCTTTTTCTTAGAAGATGTTTTTGAAATGTTCTCTATTCCATTCTCTGAGTTTAATCTTCACATGATTCAATTTTTTGTTCAGTTTATATAGGAAAGAGTGATTTCCTAACTATAATTCCTGCCACCATTCCTTAATCAAATGGGGGATCTTTTCATCTCGAATCCACATTTTCTCAAATTTGAATGGACAACCCACTGGAGTGGCATCTGGTTATATTTGAAGTTGTACTAGGAAATGATCTAATCCCACATAGGGCAAGATAGTGGCTTCGTGTGTTTGGTTTATTCTTCCCCAATCCCCAAACAAGAAAAATTTGTCCAGCCTTTCAGATATGTTTGTAAATCCTTTCCTCCTATTTTTCCAAGTAAAGGTACCACTTCTCGTTGTTATGTCCATTAAGTGGTTGTTATCCACAAATTCTTGAGAGTCATGTTGAACTCTTGTGACTCTCCCTATCCCACCTCTCTTTTCTTGACAATTTAGGGTTGCATTGAAATCTCCTGCTAAGATTCCTTTTTCTCCCCTAATGTTCAATATGGCTTGAGATATTTTCTGCCAAACTTCTCTTTTCTCTCCTATCTGGGTAGGGTCATATGTGTTAATTAATGTAAATTGCTCATTTCTTTGTAACACTTTGCATGTTATTGCTATCCAATTCCTGTTCATGCCAAATTGTGGAATTATTATTAGCTTGTAGGAGACCATCCAGGTTGTATTATATGTTTTTGAATGAGCAATTATTAAGATGGAAATTATTGAGAATTTCTTACAATTTGCCTCATGATCCAGATGATGAGGAATTTTTAAAGGCATTTAAAGAGGTAATACCTTCTCAACACAACTTACTGTGTGAATTCTTTATAAACAATTTTTTTTTAGAAAGACATATTGATTTCTTTGTCAATCTCTTTGTTGGGGAAGTACAACTCGGAGCATTCATGTCCACTATGCAAAATCAGATTTAGTGGCAAGAAAGGACGAAAGAGTATTTGCAGGCAGAAAGGATTGTGGGACTTCAGATGACCCTAATAGAAAAACCCTCTGCCTTTAAAACTAATTCCAAATCATTAAGAGTTATGAAGCTATGAGAAATAAATATAATGATAATCTTCGGATTTGTTTTGAGCATTTCAAAGTTCAAGGCCCAGAATTGATAGAAAAAGCATGGAGTGCCTATGAGGAGAGGTACACTCCTCTACCTATGTACCTTAAAGGGAGGTGATTTCACCTACCAATATTAAGTGTTCCTACAAAAGGGTTGAGGCATTGGCAAATATACTGCAGTAGCTTAAAACTGAATGGATAGGGATGGCGTATAGACCTCCATTACTTCTTCAGCCACCCCCTCTAGTACTTGTCACCACAGAACATAATCTTGAGAAATTACATTCATGGGAAGTAAGGGTTAAATACAATGAGGGTTTTCTTATAAATCCTGATGATTGGGATAGAGAAGCAGAAGATTCATATGACCTTAGTGCTAAATACAATGAACTAAATAGGAACAGGGATATGGAAAGGAAAAGGACACAATAAAGAGCAGGAGGACCTGCTCAAGCCTAGGAAGGGGAGAGAGTGATGAGGTATAAATATCCTTGTGATTATAATAAGCCAAATACCCTTCCTTGTTTCTACCAATCACTTTAACCTTGCCAATTGTTTATTTTTTGGGATTAATAATTGCTTACTTTTTGTAAAAAAATGTATAAAACTTTGTTTCCTAAATTGATTGAAATTAGTTGACTAACGCTGATATAATGGTGTAGCTTTCAGTCATTGTACAGGACATTATGTACAACCGAGTGGACTTTAAAGTGGACTTCAAACAGTTGAAGATAGAGCGTCAGAAGTCTAGGCGTCAAAAATTCTAGAGTGCATAGTGGAGCAAGTCCTTTTAATGCTTTCTATTTAATTTATGTTTAAAAACTGTATGGCTCCTCTTCGAGCCTTTAATATGTTTTATGTTATGGACCTCAATCGGTTGGTTAGTTGAAATTATGTTAGAAGACTTTTTTAGTGATCTTCCACCATCTGAAATTTAAGATTTTGTTTGCAATTTAGTATATATATATAACCACCAGAAACAATGCATACCAGATACACCACTATGTTGTCATAGTATGCTTTGAACTATGTCTCTATGTTACACTTTTTCTGATATAAATAAAATAAACTTTGCTAGTCTTATTCTGAGTACTAGTTTTGTGTAATGGAATTATCATGGATGGATTCATTTTGAAGAAATGGAAGTACATGTGATCTAAGTTAAGCGTAGAAACACCTAGGAGCTGGCCACTCGAGGGAATCTTGTAGAGTAGATAGATAAGTATTTTTCATTTCCAATTCTATTACTTTTATGTTGTACATGATAAATGTGGATGAATTTTATTTGTATGTATCGAGCTCTTTCAATTACTCTTGCAGGTCATAGTTCAAGTTTGCAATCTTTAGTTTTGTTTATTTGAGATTTCGGAGCACCCACTCTGGTTGTTAGTTATAAGTTGTTAAGTTTACTTTCTGTTAACAATTAGTTGTTATTCATTAGTTGCTTTCATTTAAATTTTATAGTTTTACTGCAAGTGTTTCCTCTTAGGTAAATCTTTTCATGCTTTCTAGTTTAATCATCTTATGCTTTCTAGCTTAGCAATTTCATGCTTTCTAGCTTAAACAAATTTACGCTTTCTAGTTAAATTGATTTCTAGTATAACCTTTGTTTACAACTGTTTCAAGAATTCATAAAACCTAGGATAGTTAGCCAAGACATCCCCTATTGCATACATCCTTCGAACACAACCCAGTTGAAATAATTGATGCATTTTCAACTAAAGCGATAGGACCTCACGATAGCCTATCAAATGTGGTTGGATTATTTTGAATGACTAAGAAGGTATGATGATGTAGCCAAGAACTTTCCCTAGAAATCAATTGACAATGTTGTAATGGTAAAAGATATGTATGATGGATGGATTCCTTTGAAGCTGCTATATAGAGGTCATTGGATTACATGTTGTAGGATAAGTCTTCCCAGAACACCCTAACGCAATTGCAACTCGAAATGAATTTACTAAGCTTGATGAGTAATTAGAGTCTTCTTCACAAGGCACAAAGTGCCTCTCATTTACTTAGAGATGGGAATGCACTACAATTTACATTATAAAGTATTTGACTTGTGAGAGACAACATTTTGTGTTGTATACAATTCAATTCAAATTTATCAGTCATTTGAGGCATAATCAATATCTAAACATCCCCAACTTTCTCTATCACCTATTATCACACATGGCCACATAATTCTAAAAAGGTAAAGCTACTACATTATCTCATCACCATTTAATTTAAATGTTGGTTAAAAGGAGTTTGAGTATTCAATTTCCAAATATAGCATGGGAAGAATTTTTTATAGTAAAAAGGTTAAGAGGGGTAAATATTGGGCCTCATGGCCAACCACTTACATTTAAACAAACAACAAGAATGGGTGTAATATGAGGGAAGCATGGGTGGAATCGCAACCTCATCTGTCCCTACAAAATACTCAATTCTAGCTTATTTTGCACATGAAGCATCCCTGAACACTTAGTTTCTTCAAAATCTCCTACACCTCTGATCGGAGATGCTTTTGCTAAAAACCCTAGTTCAAAAAAAATTCAAAACACTCACCTTATTTTGAGCCTATGACCATAACTATAACCACCTCAAGAAAAAGAAAAGAAATTTAATCCCTTGCTATGGGTAAAAAGAAAAGAAAAGCAGCCTCAACCTCTACCACAAGCAAACAAAAGACAAAGGCTCCTCTAAAACCCTCCAAATGATCACAATGCCTGAAAAGGAGAAAGGCAACCACCAAAATGACTTCCACAAAACTACAACCACTTATAATAGAGTCAGAGACCAACTTTGAAAGGGAGTACATGTTTGTGGAGTGAGAATGCCTAGTCTAGATTGTGCAGTCCTCATCTCTTGAAACCAATAGTAAGGGGAATTCATTTAATGCACCAATTATAGGTTGGGAAGATCAACCAAAAAGAATAAAAATAGTCATGCCCACAACCAGAGACTACAAATAGTGGGAAATAGCTATACAAGGAGTAGTCAACATACCTGCAATAGTCTATCCTAGAGTAGTTGGCCCAAATGGATGCCATTGCAAAAGGAGAAGATAATAGAGAAAGTCATCCAAGAGCAATATAATTGACTCCTAGTTTTTCATGGCCAAAAAAATCCTTGGAACTATGGAATCAAGTGCAACAATTTAAGTTGTAGGAGAAGTGGAGGAAAGAGAAAGAATAAATGTAGTCAAAATTTGATTCAGATATCCAATGGAAGGATGAAGGTAGAATTGATCAAATGACTCTCATTACACCTCAAATTGTCAAATGTGGGCTACCTACAAAGGTTTATTCCTTGTTCTTAAGAGAACAATTTCTAAGTTTACAATTTATGTCGCTATATTGTGATATACCATTCTCCATGGCTATCCTTAGGTAGTTCTTCAATATTTTCCAAAACTCCAGTATAGAACTGCAGAATACCCTCCATGAACTTTATTTTCACAATTATGTTATGTCCTATGACATTGAATGGAACTCGTTGCTTTATATGGGGGATTTGTAGCTGTTGGTACCTCATTCATCTAGAATGAAACCAACAAAGGGAAAAAAATGTGTGAGTATGGGGAATTGGAGAAATCAATTTCACTTAAAACCTTAGGCTAGAATCACAAAACCCATATAAGATGTTAAATGTTTGGCTTACCATTGTTGGTAGACCAAACATTTAGGATCAAGTTTTGGCATAAAAGAATTCAAATTACATTGTGTTTGCACATATGGATAAAACTGTAAGATGAGAGGCTTTCTGATTCATTACAAGGAGGTGGCATGAACTGCTAGATGAATTAAAAAGAAAGGAACCTCATTCCTTGTATAATTACCATGCAGTAAATCAAAGATCACATAAATACACAAGGATCATAGGGGACTACAAAATACTTTGGATACCTATACTATTTCAACCACCATTACTTTGGTGGCCTATTCCACATTGGCAAGGGATGATGCCTTATGATGACAAAGCAGAGGAAGCCAAGTGGAGAAGATTAGAGAGGATGAAGGGATTTTACTGGAATCCTCATAATCAATGTACTAGTATCACAACCCTATGAGACTTTAGGGAGTTGGTTTTGATACACAATCAAATGCCATCTCTTGCTTGAGGGTGTTGGTGTGAATATGGATATTACCTAACTAGTTCGACTGTTAGGTCCCTTTCACATCCTATCACTTAAGTTTACTTAGGTTTCACATAGGATTTTATCACTTTATATCTCATATTATAAGATTAAGACACTTGTCATAATCTTATGTTGAATTTTATCATTATGTCCTAGGTGGTTCATTATTAGTTGTGATGTGTCATAGGATTAAGACACTTGTCATGATCTTGTATAATCCTATGTCTCACCTTGGCTATATAACCAAGGGTCTCACATATTGTACAACCTCAATTGATTCTATGTGCACTCATTGATAGGAATACAATTTATTCTTGTCATTTTGGTCTTTTGAGTATTTTGTGCCTTCCATAGACCTTTTGATCTTGGGTGGCTATCTCCATAGCCAAATATTACATGGTATCAGTTCAACTTGAGTGCCTTTGGTTAGTCTTTTCAGAGATCTTGAGTGCAAATCTTGTATTTTCTTGGAGTATTGAGTATGCTCTTCTCTTGCATCTTTGAATGATCTGGAGAATCAAAAAGGTGTGATGGAAATACCAGATTTTGGGGGATTCCTTTTTGGATTTATATTGCAGGTGCATTTTGGGAGCTTGTTGCATTAGATCTGAGTTCACCATTGCATTTGGAGTGTCTGAGAAAGTTAGATTTTCCTTTTGTTTCGTCCCAGTTGGACATTGGAGGCCAAATCAACAAAGGTTTGAAGTTGGGTGTTGGTTGCCAAATCTAGAAGGTAGCCATATTTTTAGAGCATTTTGGGTCAAATACAGCCTTTTCATCATGCTCAAAAGGCCCAAAAACCTATAAATTGATTATCAAACTGTCGATTTTGGACAAGTTGATATCGAAGGAAAAAAATAGCAAGCAGGCCATACGGCCCAATCTACACAATGATATGATATATATATATATACATTTTTCTAAAAAATTGCAATTTTTTTAAAAATAAAATAAAAAACAA
Organism: Sequoia sempervirens; assembly: GCA_007258455.2. Classification (NCBI taxonomy): domain Eukaryota; kingdom Viridiplantae; phylum Streptophyta; class Pinopsida; order Cupressales; family Cupressaceae; genus Sequoia; species Sequoia sempervirens. The sequence continues at coordinate 5,767,179 of VDFB02000016.1, read as the reverse complement.
AATAATGTTAAATCGCAGATTTAAAAATAAAATAAAAAACAAAACAAAAAAATTATGTAGCCTACATAGCGGGTACCCATAAGGCCCCGCACCCCGTAAGGGTACGGACCCCATGGGCTGCTCCTTTATTAGCCCCATTACGTGGGGTGATTTTTATTTATAAAACTTTTTTAAAAAATCTTTAATTTTTTTAACTAAAGTTTTTTAATTTTAAATAAATAAAATTATTTTTAATAATGTTTTTAATTATTATTTTTAAATAAATAAAAGTTTTAAATTTTTTTAATAATTTATTATTAAAGCTTTTAATATTTTAAATAAAACTTATTGTGAGTTTTTCTTTAATAAATTTTTACTAAAGTTTTTAATAAATATGTTTAAATTAAAAAATAATAATATTTTTTTTATTTTTAATAATAAAGTTTTTAATAATGATGTTTTTAAATTCAACTTTTTAATTAAGTTTTTTTAAAACAAATTTCAAATCAATAAGTAAATTTGAGAAAATTATTTTCCTACCTATCGCACTTTGTCTTGCATTGTTCGCTCCTTCAACAGGCAATCAAAAGGGATCAGTTGCTCCTACTGACATCCAATTGGAGGGCATCTTTCATAGTCATCTGCTTTAGGGAACATTTTGTGTGGCTTCTTCATCAGTAATTTTAGATTTGCATCATCATTGTTGTAGTCCTCTATGTATGTGTAATGTTGTAAATGCACTAAAATAAAGTGCCACAATCTTGTTATTTTACTGTACTTTATTGTATTGCATGCTTCTTTGAATTGATCTATGTATCAAGTGTTAGTTCCTATATACATAGCGAATGTAGTGGCTAGTTACCCATGCATTTCAGTGTGATGGACTAGATACCATATAAACACTCCTATTATGTAAGCAATCTACCTACAATCAGAAAGTTGGGTTCTACATTTAGAACTTGGTACTTGTCTCTAGTTGAGATAAGGGATATACCAATCTATCAATTAAGAGTGTCCAATTTATACTCATGCAATTGTCTCCTTGATTTTGACCTTAATCCTATTGCAGTGTGGATTCATCTATAGTTCTTCATCGACAGATTTTGCAATTACTCATGAGTTGACAATTTCAACTCTCTCACCATTTGTGTTGACATCTTCTATAGTGGTACCTGATTCTTTCTATCAGTGTTTGTCAAAGTTTGGCATTCTTTTGGAGCAACATTTGGAGGACTCATCATCATTTTTGCTCCATGCTCTACAACAATCTTCACATTGTTCTTCATTGTCCCTACTTCGGTCAATATTGGGACTCTTGACATTGTGGCATTTGAGCAGAGACTTATATCCTTCTTCCCTGATATTCCTTTTAGGAATGGGAAGCAATCTTACATGTATCATTAGTTTTATTTCTTCCTAAGGGGAGGATTGTTGTTCAGCGATCTTGGACCATCTTTAGAGTTCCATATCGAGCATCCACCATTAGTGCCACTTGACCTTCTCTCTTCATTCTCTCTTATGGGGGGAATTTGTCCTAATATGGAATTTTGTCCTTTACAACTTCTAGAGAGCATTTTTTCTTTTTTTTCTCTCTTTTGGGGAGGATTTTTGTCCCACTGAGTTTTCTCCTTTTCTCTATTTGGGAGAGATTGCATTTGTACATGGGTACCTCATTAGGCCTAGTAGCCAGGACCCATCTTTGCATGTGTGCATGAGTTTTGTTCCCCCTAAATTGCACTTAAGAGGGGGTGTTGGTGTGAATAGGGATATTACCTAACTAGTTCAACTATTAGGTCCCTTTCACATCCTATCACTTAAGTTTACCTAGGTTTCACATAGGATTTTATCACTTTATGTCTCATATCATAATATTAAGACACTTGTCATAATCTTTTGTTAACTTTTATCATTATGTCCTAGGTGATTCATTATTAGTTGTGACATGTCATAGGATTAAGATACTTGTCATGATCTTGTCTAATCTTATGTCTCACCTTGGCTATATAACCAAGGGTCTCTCACACATTGTACAACCTCGATTGATTTTATTTGCATTCATTGATAGGAATAAAATTTATTCTTGTCATTTTGATCTTTTGAGTATTTTGTGCTTTTCATAGGCCTTTAGATCTTAGGTGGCTATCTCCATAGCCAAATCTTACAAAGGGCGAGCAATAAATTAGGTTGGGGGGAATAATAGGTTCCCAAATTGTCCTCTAATTGCTACTTTTACTTTGTTATTTTCCAAAGAACTAGTGAAATTTCATACAATCTATGACATTTGCTACCATGTTATGTTAATATGGTGTACTAGACATTAGTTACTATTTTGATTAAATATTTACATGAAATATATGGTTGTTGATTAATATGTGATGAAATAATATGATTAATCTTGATAAATAGGTGTTTTTTTGTAAAAAATACTAACTTATTCTGCAAAAAGAAAGGAGATGAGATAGTCATCGACAAAAAGCACAAGAGTACTTGCAGTTGAGTTATTTACAACAACAAGGGAATTTATTCCTCTAGCCCAGAGAGGGTATGGTTTTACATCAACATGCATCATGTAAACCAGTGAAAAGTTGGCCTCGACTAAGGAGGATTGAGTATTTGCATTAGCCTTCTATTACCAACTAATGACTGTTGAATTAGTGTCACACCCCGTCTTGTTGTTACTGATTTACTTTTACCTTCACAAGTAAATAGGATGGTAAATGCAATCATGATTTTGATATGTTTGTTAAATAAAGGGAATACTAAAATAGGTATTAAGGTATTATTGCCTTGGAATAGTAATTATGTTTACATTGATGATGAACATGTATTGTTATATCATTAATGTAATTATGTTTACATTGATGATGAACATGTATTGCTATATTCTTTTCAAATTGAGCGATGGAGCAAGCGAGTGGGAAGGAAAACGAGCAAGGAAATTTGAATGCCTTGATGGATAGCGATGAGGAATCAGAGGATGACAATGAAGATCTGGATGCTTGGTGGGGCGGTCTGGTTCTTGAGGGTACGACTGGCTGGATTCAGACCTTTTCTCCCTTCTTGGTGTTGGGATGGAGCAGAATGGCCCTTTCCACTTTCTTGTGTTGCCCTTTCCGCTTTCTTGTGTTGCTTTCCGGGTTAGAGGTCTCTTGGTCTATGAAGTATTGGCGTTGGAGTTTTGGCTCCTTGGTTTTCTTTTCGTCTAGCAGGGGATTTTCTTTCTTTGGTGGCCTTATGTTTTTTGTGGCGGGATTTTGGTGGAGAGGCTTGTGGTTCCCCTGTTCTAGGTGTTTTTCCCTCTTCTTTCTATGTTGAGTGTGGTCCTTTGAGGCTACTTTGCATGGGGCCCTCGTTTTCACTGGTGTTTGCTTTCCTTGGTGCGTCTTTGTGGGTGTTACGGCTTCTAACGCACCTATGTTGGTTGATGGTTTTATGGTTGTCGTGGAGGCAGATGAAGGTGTGGATGGCTGTCGGATGAAGGTGATTTTCCTGTTGGTTGCTCCGTTTCCCTCTTTTCCTGTCTCTGAGGTCATGGGTGAGGGATTGGATTTATTATGAACGTCTAACTACCATGTATTGCTATATGAATATGAATATGCTAAAGTTTTATGATGTGTATGGATTTATTATGAATGTCTAACTACCATTGCAAATGTGTTGAGTTGGTTGCAGAGACAAGTTCAATCCTCTAGAAGGGAGGGGAAGCATCACTCAGGAGAAGTGATTGGTCGGATAACCCTAAATGAAACCTATTTGAGCTCACACACACACTCACAATAGAATGGTTGAGTCAAGTCATAGTATTGGGAATTGGTAAGTCATCCTTTATTTAGTATGATGTGTTTGCATTAGTAAGGATCCTGATTATTATTGAGTGCATTCTTGGATGATGCTTATATGTTTGGAACTTATGAGTTCTTCCTTGTATTACTATGCTTGATTGATGAGTGGATATACGTTGAATATATATATATATATATATATGTATATATATATATATATGTATATATATGTATGTATATATATATATGTATATATATATACTATATATATATATATACATACATATATATACATACATATATATATACATATATGTATATATACATATATATATATACATACATATATATATATACATATATGAATATATACATATATGTATATATACATGTATATATGTATGTATGTATATATATGTATGTATGTATATATATATATGTGAATGCATGTCGATGATAGACCATACACATGGAGTAACATGTGCATGAGAATAAGCGAGTATATATGAATGATTATTTAATGAAAAGTGTGTACTGGAAGTATATGTATATACAAATGTCAATATACATGTATATGTTGACACGATGACTGGCTATTTTAGTATACTGATATAGGTATAAGTATGCATATGTGTATATAAGTTATTTAATATGGTATTATTATGAATATATCACTTAGTCATAATTGTTCGATTATCAAATGGATTATTGCTATATTGCTTTGAACAATATATATATGTATATATATGTTTCTAGTTATATATATACACATATACACACATGAGCATTAATGATTATATAGAGGAGTGTGTGTATATATATAATATTATTATATTAATGTAGGTCGATTTGTATATATGTTATGCAAAGCATTAAAGGCTAATTAATACATATTTTTGGCATGAGATAAAGGCCGATATAGAATTAAAAAGCCATGGGTGATATCATTCTAAATGCATCACTATTTTGAAGTGGCACAATACTTCAAACTTGGAACCTTAGCGCATATAAGGAAGTTAAAGCTAAAACGAGGAGTAGGCATAGAGAAACCCATGCATTGCCAAAGTATGCATTGTTTGACATGTGTAAAGTGCATGGAATTATCTACCTTGTAGCACTATAAACATATAATGGATAAACGTAATTAAAGAGGGATGAGACAATGCTAGCATTGCATATGAAGTGAACGTTGTGCTCAACATGGAAACAATGGTATGGGCCAACACGTAGCCAACTATAGCATGTCTTGAGCCATGCATGGAAGAGTATAAGCCACCGCTTGAGATATTCATTAGCCTGCTTCATAAAGTATTTTGAGTGCATGATAATAGGAAAAGAAAAAAACAAGTCACGTGCTAAGTCAAAGCACCATTTGAACACTGTAAATTGGGGAGGCGACTCATCTTTGCTTTGTCCCTCAATGAAACTATGACCAGGTCGACTTAGAGTGTGTGTTTCCTACAAATAGAAGATTGTTTCAATGAAATCAACCATGTCAAAAGAATAGGAGGTTGATTAATACCTAGCACCAGAATATGAAAGCTCTATTTTCTGTAGAATTCTATTATGTTGCAAGTCAAATTTCATCATTTGGGCATGTGCACATTTGAATCAATCTTTAGTTGTTGTCAATGAAAAGGGTCAATCTGTAGTATATTATGTTGAGTTTACACTCAAATTTTTGCCACCTTTTAGTTGTATGTTGTGAGTCGACCTACATGCATTAGAATTGTCGACTTGCATGCCTTTTCTATAGGTTGTAATGTCTAAATTTTCTGTATATATAGAGGGGCAAGTCCTCTTATTTGAGACACACATTTTTGCAAATCTTTTATACTGCAAATAATCTAAGAGTTATTTTGTAAGATTGAGAATTACTTTATGAGATCTTTGAATTATCTTGTGAAAGAGGACATTGTGAAGTATTACAAAGGGAAGCCTAGCAAGCTGCCATTGGAGGGTTGAGGATCAAGTTAGTCAATTGGATCAAGAATATTACAGGTATGAGGATCTAGTCTTCTCTTATTTATCTTTATTTATAAAAGAATAATATTTGAATGCTTGTTTGGAATTGCTTGGGGAATTCTTGCAATAGATAATCATAGCATTTGCTTATGAAAAGGAAAAGAGGTTTTTTTATGCTTTTCTATCAGAGTGTTTGTATATATACTCCATAATAGGAGTGTTTATTTATCATTGGTATTATATACTAGGAATGATGAAATAGGATTAGCTTAAAGGAAGTGTCTTATTACTCCTATTTACCCTATACAGGAAGTAGATAATGATGATTTATACATAGATAGTTTAGACTACATGTATAATGTGAAATATGTCAATGTCATGAAGCAACTTGGCACTATTATCTAATTATGCTAGAAATCCTTTGGGATGATAAGGTTTAGCTATATAGCCATAGTGAAGGTATGAAAGATATGGCAGGATGTGAATTCATGCAAACCACATCAATAATCTAAACTTGTATTATCACTTGACCATTACTTTTCACTCGATTGAAACCATGGGTTCAAAATAACCTATTTGAGTCGAGAAGTTTATTTGATTTAAGAATGGAACCTTGGTTTGGGTTATGTACTAGACAACTCTTTGAAACCTATAGGTTGAGAATAACCCACTTGGTTGGGTTTGAACACTGTTCTTGATTGGAACATATAGGGTTAGATTAGCCTATATAATTGAACTAGTCATTGGTTGATGACTTTATCCTAATATTAGGATGTATCAAGGCTAAAACTCACCTTTGTGATTTAGCTAAATCACTTGATTTAATGAGATATTATATGATTGGAGACATAGGTGGGATTACCTATAGAGTTGGAGTTGCTACTTGATTAGTTTCTTTACACTCTTGAGATGAAGTCATATTGTTGACAATATTCTACTCTTTTGAACAACTCTTTTTATTGAGATTATATTCTCAAATGGAATCATCTATGGATATGATTATTCTTCAATTGAGGTCATTCATTGACATGGATATATACTTGATGAGAATCACTTATTAATGTGATATATTATCAATTGATTGGAGTTAGTTATGAATATTTAATCTATGAGTAGATAAAGCTTATGTAGCTATACTTTAGATTATAAAGTAATACTTGGGACTAGGTTGTCTTTTGAAGTGAATAGCTTGTTTATGCAAAGTTAATTTGTAAACTAGAAAAGCTCATATGTTATACCTAGGATTGAAATATCCATTGAAGGGAGTAACTTATGTTTAGGCTATATTGGTAGAGATACCTCTGTGTTTTTGTAAAAGGGAAATAGGTTATTTCTGAGATTAGGGATTACCTATGGAAGGAAATTACCTAAGCATAGTATATGAATGTTCATAATCCAAATCGAGCTATAGAAGTGTATGTGAATAGGATGACTATCACTCGAAGTACAGGGTGAGAATACTTTGGCCAAAGTAGTGTAAGTAACCACTGTTTACACAGTCAATTCACTCGGTTCTTTTTATGCATTCTATTTCAATATTTTCATACTCGTAGGAAGATCGATCGTATGAATAGGTTTTGGTTTGTAGGACACAACACTAAGGTCAGATAGGCTATTGTTATGAGGTTTACCAACCAATCTCTTCGTTGAAGGGTAGGGCCATCTTGTCATATGTGACAGATGTACGAGGGATCGCATTTGAGTCCGTGGTTGGCAGAAAATCACTCAAGTGATGCTTCTCCTCATCAGATGGCGATTGAGGTTTGTGGATGTTTGCACCAGCATTGGGGACAACTAGAGTGTATGCACCAGCAAGTGTAGACATCCAGAATGTATGCACCATCGTGACGACATTAGGACCAGTTTGTATATCTATTTCCAGATGAAGCTCATAAGAACTATGTATGTATCATGTACCCATTTAAATGGAATAATGTATTCATGAATGATAAAATTGAGCTTATTCAATATGAAATCTATGTTATGAAAAATATTTGTGAAATTACAATGGAATGCAATGGAAGTTTGGAATTAGTATTATTTTGAATGTGCATGTAATTTACATTATGAAAAGAAGTTTTTTTATTGCTATGTTATGGCATCATGGAATATTCACTTAACGTGGAATATTTGGAATTTTACTAAGTAGAACACCAGGGTTGTTACAATTAGGGACTCTTATTATATAGTTAATGCCAATGTTTTTTGTTACATGATTCAATCACTTGTCCATATATACCTCTACGGTTAAATTTTCTCTTTAATGTTACATAATTATAATAGGAATTTATTTCTTATTTGTATTCTTCTAGAATATAATAACTCTCTCCCTACTTAACAGGGGTGAATGAAAGATATAGATGAGTCAAAGATTAGTTAGGACTAATTAAGAAGCTTAAATGTATTGCAAAGAACAATGGATTGGTAATAAATAAAAAATGTATTCTCTATATTTTCCATTTTCAAGTAAGTAATCAAATTCCAATAAGTTTTATTCATTTATGTGAAGTGATATGCATGAAGCTTTGCCTGTTGGTTGATTCTCTAGTGTAACAGTGCACATACTCAAGTTAGGGCCCACTTGAGGTATGCTGCTACTCAGAATTTCATTTTTTTAATATTATTCAATTTGGTTGTTAGTTAACTATAGGTTAAAAATTCTATGTAGTAACTATTGATTAGTATTTAATGTAGGACTTTCAGTTGAACCCGCCATTTACTTGTAGTTGTGATTTGTAAGATTAATATTTGTAGTACTCTTTGATCCTTTAGTTAAATTTTAATTTAGTAATACTTAACTTTTGATTTTTGTAATGAATGAAATTATTATAGAGACCCTAGAAATCTCTTAGTGTACAAACAATACAAGCTTCATCTCAAGTGTACATCCTTGGTTGATAATTCAATGTATCCTATTACAATTGATGGTTGCTCAATGTAGGATAACTCTATCCTTTAAGTAGAAGTGCATGACCATACTGCTCCAGATCATTAGTCAAATAGGAGATCAAACAATAGTCATAGGAAATCAATGGATATAACAAGGGAATGCTAGAATGATGGGAACATAGCAATAGTGGAGACTTGGAAAGGTGATAACACTAGCCATTTGAGAATAAATCATGTGCTTTGACTTATTTACCCATTACCTATAAGTAGTAAATACTTAATTATAACCTATAATTTTAATGATTTTTGTGTGGTTATAATGAGTGACACCAAAGAGAATATTATTGTTAGTTGTTGTCATTGATGTCAACACTTGAGGATATTTGTTTAAGATTGTTGGTAGTGGTTTCCATTGATGTCAACACTGATTGTTGGTTGTTATTGATATCAACACTTGGTGAGATTGTTACATATGTTTGTGAGTTTGTTGATAGTGGTTGATGGCAACACTTAGTGAATTGCTTGTGGTTCTCATCATTATCAACACTTGAGAAGTAAGGAAGATTGTTGCAGTGTTTGTTGCTTGGCATTGGTTATCATTGTTAACAACATTCAGTTTGAGATAACATTAGTGTATGATGGTTTTGTTGAAGTTCATGATTGGATGTCATGCCTTGCATCAGTTGTCATTGGTGACAACATTCAGTTTGAGTTAACATTGATGTATGGTAGTGTTGCTGAAGTTCATGGTTGGATGTCATGCCTTGTCCAATGTATGGTGGTGTTGTTGAAGTTCATGGTCAGATGTCATGCCTTGTCTAATGTCAATCAAAGAAATATTAAGTATTTTTGTTGTTAGTAGAGTTGGTTTCATAATGATATATTAATATGAGGATTAGAAGTGTTGTTAATAGTGGAGATATGTTGTTGAAGGTCTACAGTATGTTGTATGCTCTCTCTTGATGAAGTATGTGTTGCTAAAAGAAATTTCTGGCCTCTGCAAGTTTCTTAAGTGTTTCTGGTATACAAAGTTGCTTTAAAATTTGTTTGGGAGAATGCTCTACATTCCTCTGCTATTGAAGATATAGTCTTGTGGTTTGGGATTCAAATTTAGTGTTCTGTGGATGTTGCACTCCTATCTTTTGAGGTGACTAGTGTTGTTGAGTATATTTATGTGAATTACAAAAGGTTGGCAGTGTTGTTGGATGTCTGAATTGGTCTAGAAAATTCTCCACATTTCTTTGCATTAATGTCTCTGCTCCTGCGGCTTGGTGAATGTGTTGTTAACATCTATGTAGTATCTAAGTTCCAATTTCATGTGTTGAAGTGGTTCACAAGTTGATATTTTTATGTTATATCTCTTGAATGAATTATATGTGCTTCCTAGATGAAGTATTTTATTCCTCTTTGATTTGTGGTGGTTTTTAGTGGCATGATAGTATGAAAAAAGTTTCTAAAAGTGTTGTTGGATGTTCATGGAACATCCCCATGTGATCCACAAGTTGCTCATTGGCCTCTTTGGTGTTGCATTGCATCTTGAGTTGGCTTTTTGGGTTACTTGTGGATATCTTGTTGACATGGCTTATTCCTTTACTTGTGTCATGTGCTTGGAGGTCTGCTCTAAATTTTGAAGATGTGCTACAAGAAATTCGGGTCTTGGCTTATCTTGTTGGGGACCACATCAAGTTAATTCAATTGAAAGTATGTTTTTGGGTGGGACTAGTTATGTGCTTCATGTTTTATCTACATGTTTCCTTGATGTCGACTTAGATTGATGTGTGTCAATGTGTGAATTGGTTTGTATCACTTTGGAAGATGTAATAAGATTTTATTTTTTCCTCTCCATCTTCTAGATAGGACTGCATCATGTTTGTGTGGCCAATTTGTTGAATTCATTGTTTATCTTCTTCTTGGCTGACCTAATTGAAGTTTTGAAGAGTTGTGGTGGATATAAATGCAAGAACATTTTAAATGTAAGAGGTATAGAATTCTAAATAAGTGAAAAGAAGTGTGAATGTGGAATACATTGAGTATCTAACATAAAAAGTGTGTAAGTGTTTGAAAGAAAGATTAGATGTGCATGAGTGCCTCAATCAGCAGAGTGTTGTGTTGACAAATATTGTAAATTTCTCTAAATCATTTTGTATTTTGCTTTGAGATAGTGAATCTCATCAAGTCCTTATATCTTACCCCTGAATTTGTGTTAGCTTTAGTTCAGTAAGTCCTTTGTATCTTACACTAAGGTAGTGCACCTTAGTTTGTAAGTCCTTTTTGGCAATGAGCCTTTATATTGTGAGTTAACTCTCATCGTGGTTTTTCCCTCATTAGGTTTCCACGTAAATCTGGTGTCATCTTGTGGATATGTTTTCTTGCCTCTTTTATCATTGTTGTTGATCTGATTAGAGTTAGAATTGCTATATCTTTCATTACTGAAGTTGTCGAGGGTTTAAAATGTTTTATCTTTCTACTAATCTGCTTAAGGGTTTGAAGTTTTTATTGTGCTAAGGAATTCAAGTTCGGGAAGGGTTTAAGTTTTTTAGTAGACTGATTCACCCCCCTCTCAGTCTCCAAGTGTGTTAAAAAATTGGTATCAAATCCAAGTTCCTCTAAAGAAGCTTAATAGCTTGAGGCAAAGATCCAGGATGACATGTGATGGTTCATACAAGGGTCCTAGGTTTTATGGGACTAATTATGCTTTCTAGAAAATGAGAATGGAAGGTCACCTAAACTCTCTAAGGTTTTGTGTTTGGAAATCAGTCAAGGATCTTTATGTTGCTCCTGCTACTCCTCCAATAGACCCTGTTGAAATCAGATTATATGAGTGCAATGCCAAAGCTAAGAATGCTCTCTTGTGTGGGTTGGTCGATTCAAAGTTTTTGAAGGTAATGAATTACAACTATGCTAAAGATGTTTGGGGAAAGCTTATCAACATTTATGAAGGTGATACAAAAGTAAAGCAAGCCAAGATACAGATCTTTAAAAGCATATTTGAGACTCTAAGGATGAAAGAGGATGAAGATATTACAATTTTATATGCTTCGGGTGTATCAAGTTATTTATGGCATCACTGGTCTTGGTGGAGAAGTAAAAGAAAGTAAGATTGTAAAGAAGGTTGTGAGGTCTCTTACTAAAACTTATAGTCATAAAGTGTATGTTATTGAAGAATCCAAGGATTTGGATCAATACTTTGTTGATGAAATGTTTGGTGCTCTTATTGCCTTTGAAATGAGACAATTTGATGTAGATGCTCCAAAGAAGGAAGCTACATTCAAAGCTAACAAAAATATTGAAGATGAAGTTGTTGATCAAAATAATGAATTTGTTGAGGTTGAAGCAAACTTTGTGAGAAGATTGAAGAAAGGCATTAGCAAGTACAAAGGTAAATTACCTTTCAAATATTCCAATTATGGAAGGATTAGTCATTTTGCATCTAAATGTCCTTATAAAGAATTAGATGATAGTAACAAAATAGATAAGGTTAAAAAGGGTCTTTATTCCAAGGAAAGCAACGGTTCCTCAGAAGGTGAGGAGAATTATTCAAATGATGAAACTCTCTTTATGGCCTTGAATGCTAATGATAGAAAGTGTAATGTTAAAAAATGTAAGGATTTTGACTCCTTGAGTGGTGAAGATATGTTTTCCTTTGAACCAGATCTAGAGTTAATGGAACTTGAAGGTTGGTACTTTAATTCAGATGATTGAGAAATAGGCTTTGTAGGAAAACTCTAGATTGCTTTAGAAGACCTAAATGAATCAAGGGCACTAAATCAAAAATATGAGAGCTTGCTTAAAAAATAAAAGGAAGAAACTAACAAACTGAAAGCTAAATTACAAGAAGGTAAAGAATATGAAGTCAAACTAAAAGTGGCAAAAGGTGTGATCTCTAATTTGAAATATACTTGTTCAACAATAAGGTTGCTAAATGCTTAAAACTTGAGGAAGAGATTGTCACTCTGAGAAATGAATTGGAAAGAGAAAAAGAGAAAATTAACAAAAGAAAAAGTCTAGTCCTATTAGCTCCAAATTAGATGGAAATCTCGGGACAAAGGAAGAGAAAGTCTACACTAAATATTCCAAGAAGAATGCCTCCAGATGCAAAGATTGATCAAGGTGGCAAGAAAGGAGATGGAATCATCCCATTCTAGAGACAAAAAGGATTCAGAAGTCCACCTACAAGGTAGCATGCTCGTACCAAGTTCAATCAATCTTTTCAAGGTTACTAGTTTTCTTCAATAAATTTGGGCATAAGGCTATTGATTGCAGATCTAGACAAGGAGGGTATGATAACATGAGTAGAAGATCCTTTGTGCCTCAAAGAAACAATGCTATTTCATTTCATGGATATTTTCATACTTGCAACAACTTTGGTCATAAAGCTATTGAGTGTAGATCTAAGGTAAAGAGGAACAACTTTGTTCAAGAGCACAACATTATGTTCTAAAAATGCAATAAGATGGGACATAAAGAAAATGGTTGTGGAAGTGGTTTTGTGAAGCCACCAGTTTAGAATTAGAAAAAGGATGAAACCCTTAATCCATAAAAGAAGGGTAATGAAAAGGTTTGTAAGGAAGAACAAGCTCAGGTAAATGAGAAGGATGATCCTACACTTGTGCATTCTGCACTAGATCCTAAGAAAAACTGAGATAAATCATTATCTCAGGGGGAGATTTTATTTGCAGAACTTTCAGCCTCAGAAAAGGATATGATGCTGAAGACTTCAACATGAAAGAAGAATTAGATCATAAGAGTTGGTGTGCAGATCTGCAGTGCAAGGATAAACCTTTGTTGAAGGTTTTGGTGCAAATAAAAGATATGAGGAGGTAGGTTCACATGTTTTGATTGATATCATTCCAGGTTGGTGTACCACATATAGAGATAAGTTTCAAAAGTTGGCTAAGACATTCACAACATATATATCTAAGGCAAAGTCATGATGTTTTGGTCTGCATCCCTCTATTGAGCAAGATTTAGTCATATGGTTGAGAAGATAAGTTTCTCAAGATGTGAAGGTGTTACATTCAACTTTCCATGTCCTTACAATTTCTAAAGTAAAAATATATAAATGATAGAAGTTCAGTCTGTCTGAACATAATATAGTGGTGTTGAAGGATTGTTGGAATGCTTTGTATTCCTTAGGAAAGGATGATTTTTCCATATAGTTTTGTGGACATGTTTAGGATTGTTCAATACATACTACTTTGTTATATCGAGAAATTTGGACATCTGCAAGTACAATTTTCAAATGACAGTATACTACAGATAGTTCCAGATGACTATTTGTTATGGCTATTGTATACACTTAAAAATATCTTGAACGATATCATGCACTTGAATCAAGTATACTAACATCATTTTGTCCTAAAATCCATCCTCTTTTTGCTTAATTGATTAAATTGTCCTAGCTATTTAATTAATTATATTTTTTGCATCTATTAACCTAATTAATCTAATCAGGTTAATTCACCCACTTTCATGCTAACATTTCATCTTATTAAATTGAATAAATCTAATTATTTAATTTAAATCCATAAGTCTTCTTATTTAATTAAATAACCCTAAGTTATTTAATCAAGTATCATTTCACTTTCCCCCTTTTTAATTAAATCACTTTATTTAATGAATATCATCTAATTCCCCTAATTGCATAATTAAACCTTTATTTAATTATCAATTACTAATAGGGGTTCACTCGCAGCGTGATGTCAAGTCACTTGGCCTTGTTGATAAGAAGTCACAGGTTCGATCTGCTCCAACTTCCTTAGGCAGATGGAGGAAGGTGTACGGGTGATACAACTGCAGACATATTACAGCGTGGCGTTGGAGCGTGGTTGTCGAGCCTGCCAGAAGGTGTTTGGAGGTCAACAGGGGGAACGGAGGAGGACTCCCTGCAGCAATGGAGAATGGATGTGTGCACTGGCAGGGAAAGGCAAGGAGGGGTTAGATGTTGGAGAAGACGCCGTCGGGAGTATGGGGAAGACAGAGGTGAAAAGGGAGGATAGAGATGATCGGAGGTGAACAGAGGTCGGGAGAAGAAGCAGATCGAAAGTCGGGGGCTGGAAGAATGAGAGGATGGAAAAAGAAATCGGAGTACGGAGAAAGGTGAGCCGCAAGGATAGGAGAGAATATCCAGGAGGGTGGGTGAAGATGGGAGGTCGGGAGTAGGATGGGAGAAAGGAGTTCAGAGGAAGGGAGAAAGGACAAAGACGGGAAAACGGAGAAAAGGACGGTGCTGGTAGGAGAACGGAGGAAGTTCACTGGCAAGAGATCGGAGAAAGGAGGATGGTGCTGGGCGGAGGACGGAGATTGGTGTTGGAAGGCAGGAAGGAGAACGAAAATCGAAGGAGAGTGGAGAAGAGATGATGGGTGATGATGGAGGAAGCCCGAGGAGGAAGGAAGGATAAAACTGCATGAAACAAATCAGGGATGAAATTGGGGATGGGGTCTCCCATTGTGACCCCACTGGTTCATAGCTTCAGTCAAAAGCGATTACCGATCAAAAATAAAATAAAATTATCAATTACTAATTAAGTCTAATCCCCCCACTTGCAATGGAAAATTCCTCCTTTGCACATTCCTCCAAAAGGAATATTCCCATGGAATATTCCTTCCCCTTTTGCACATTAAAACTTTGTTTTAATTTGCTAAATATCTATTTTCCTCACCCATGAGAATATTCCAAAGAATATTCTCTCCTCACTCATTTGAAAAAAGGAATATTCTTCCTTGGAACAAACTTATAAGAATTCGTGTGCAAGTTAACTTACAAGACTTCTTGTGCAAGTTAAATATGTCTTTATTTGAAAGAATATGAGCCCTTGATTCTTTCCTTGATCCATGTGATCATTGATTCTCATCCATTGATGAGAATCCATGATCCATGTTTCATCTTTCCTTCATCCTTGACCATTGATTAACCTTTTAATCTCAACCCTTCATTTATCATTTGTCCTCCTATAAATAGGTCACTATTTGGAGACAAATGGATCCATCTTTTTGAGATCAAACTTATGTTGTTGAAACCACTCACACTCACATCATATTTAGCACTTTTTTAGTATCATTTTAGCTTAATTACTTGCATTAATTAGCTTAGCTCCCATTAATGGCTTCCATGGTAACATAGATGCATTCATGTAGCTTATTTGGTAATTAGGGTTTTAATATTTTTAGCTTAAAATCCATTTAGATTAGCTTTGCACTCACACATCTTGATTGTCTTAACATAAATCATGTTAAAATAGCTTGCATCATGTTAGTTTAGCATTCAACTCATGTTTCATCACACATCTCACAATGGTTTCATCAATTTTTTTCAATAAAATGGTTTCATCTAAGGGATTGGGAAAGGGTCGTACTTCCACATCAACGTGACACCACTCCCTCAATAGGATAAGTTTCAATGGATTAGAATAGGCATTTTTAAAGCTTTTGTATTTTAAAATGTTAAGTTTTAATGGATGCTTAGTTTAGTTTTCATTTGATTGATCTCTATTGGGATTGACGTTTAGTGGCACAATTATGCATCGTATCCTCATGGATCAAGTGTAGTCAGCCCATACAAATCTGTCGGTCACATTTTGGCACTAGAAGGAGGGCTGAATTGATCACATTTAATGGATTTTTTTCTCGAAATCCATTTTTTTGGTTTTTGCAGATACAACGACGCTCCAGGAGATTTCAACGATGCCTTTGTAAGGTGTCGCCATATAACAACGCTTTTCCCATCTAATACATCAACACCTAGTTAAAACACTGGCACTGATTAAAATAAATGATAATGCTAATACTTTTTAGGGGTATCAAGAATTTAAAATTAGTGACGCCACCAAATAGTGACGCTATCGTTGTCATTGTCTTGCTATAGAGTGACGCTATTTTTCACCAGAGCGACATCATTTGATTTATGGCAACACTATCGTGAATAGTGACACTTTTCTCTGGTAAGCAAAAATAGTGAGTGATTTTTAGCATGTGCTTTAAATATTTTATTTTCTCTACTTTTTAAACACATCACCAACTACTTGCTTTTTTAGGCTAACTAGGTTTTGCAAGTTTGGACAATATAACTTGAAGTGAAGAAGCATACTACTATCATTTGAATTGTAATTGTAACAAGTGTTGTGACACTTTTGGGGCAATTATAACCCATTTATCACACTTTCTATTTTACGTTTTAGGACCAAACTAACTTTCAATTGGGTTTTAAAATAAACATTCAAATTGGTTAAAACTGAACCCTCACATCATTTTGCTTGTTGGCTTAAAATTGAACAATACAACTTCCATACTTCGTTTGGTGTTTAAAATGAACTTATATTTCTTTACAAGGTTAAAATGAATGAGTGATTGCTTTTTTGTGACACTTATAGTGTGTATTCACTCCCCTTGCACTTTGTGCGATCTTGGGTGAAGAGAAACACTAAAAGTGTACTTTGTTGCTTTGTGCACTTATAGTACGTATCCACTCCCCTTGCGCTTCGTGCGATATTGAGTGAAGAGAAATACTTAACTACACCTTTATGCTTTGTGTCACCTGTAAGAGAGGGCTTACTATGAGACACACCCCACAATGGAAAACTCATAGGAAAGTTCTTGCAAGCACATTTACCAGCAAGCTATATTAAAGATACGGAAATCATGAGAAAGTACCTTCTATCTTGGACTGTATAACATACTGCACCTAGTAACATGCCTTAAGTGGAACGGGAACGATAGTAAGAGCCTTATTTGGCAAAGCAGGTGTGGGTGTTCTCGGTTTGTATTCAATAAGAACCTTGTTTAAATAGTGGCCAATCAAGTCCAATTCTTAAGCGTATTACAAGGTAGTGCATGGGAGTAGCACCGCACCCAGAAGTTACTTACCATGTTCGATTTTTGATTGAGGCATAAAGAAAATAGGGAATGGACTCCTTTGCTTGGTTTATTAAGATGTTATATTTCCTTGACATAGTCTATTTGTCCACTTCATCTTCACAAATTAATCATCTCTTCTGATGATGGTAAGCCTACCAAAAAATATGTACCTGATCTATCTAGGATTGTAAATGTTTGAGAGTCAATTTAACACTTGCTTGATTCCAAAACAATTGAAACCAAACATCAACAAATTCTTTTCAAATTTTCAAACCCTTTGGTCTAAGTATGGATACCCTTTGGCAAAACCTTGATATTGATGCTTGTCCTAAGGATTTATTCTTAAAGACTTCTAAATACTTTGGTTTACATCTTAATCCATACTTCCCAAAGTAAACCTAGGTAACTATGCCCTTAACTTCATCCTTTTCACAAAATGAACCTTGTGAAATTTATGATGTTCTTAACATATACATTTAATTTGAAACTTAATCAAGACAAGTGTTTGTGGTAAAAAGAAACTCAATTAAGCAAGATAAATTGAAAAATTTAACCCCACATGACCATTTGGCATCCTATCGCTCCAGTGGAACAACCAAACCTTATGCCCACTATCATACAAGGAAAACCTTGTTTTTAAAACATTGAGTTCAAATTCTATTGTCAAAATTATTGGGTCCTATTTCCAAAATTATTTGGGTTCTATTTTACCAAAATCATTGAGTCCTTAGGGTTTGATCACTTTAAAGGTATATCATGTTTCTCATTACCTTGGTCTTTTAAAACAAAGGTTCATTCTAGGTCAAAATTGGGTCAAACATTTCATCCATCCATCATATTCCATCCTTCACTTCACCAAACTTTGCAACCTTTTGAATACACCAACACTTTGAACTTAGACATCAATCAACCCAAACCCTAACTTAGCTACTTTGTATGTGAAATGAATCCTTTTCCATGCATTTGGTTAAGTTAGTAATTATTTGTGGACTATTTTATCTTGAAGGTCACAAGTATACCTTAAAGATTCACAAGTTCATTAAACATCCTTTATCCAAACATCAAACAATCAAACCTATAGTCAAAAGTGTTGTCCCAAAATATTTGCAAAGATCACTTCCCACATCATTCACCTTTTTCATCTCCCATTATCACCATTGCTCCAAAGCGACTTAGAACGTCCCTTCTACCTAAATTTGAGTGAACTAGAGAGTTCAAACATTAAAAATTTCAACACAACTCTTCTATACGTGACCCACAATTTATGGTAACCACAAGATCACAACACAAGAGAATCATGGAGAAAACCAAAGTCTCATCTACCATCAGTGATACCAACCCTCAAGAATTTGATCCACAAGGTCATTCTACCCTGCACAATAAATCCAAGATTTGGTAGGACCTTATGAGGTAGAAGATGTCACAAACAACCCACTTCAACTTACTAAAGATAAACTCCTTGAGTATGAACAAAATCATTTCACTTTTCTTGCGAAAAATTTGACACTAGAGGGTTAACCCAATCTATGATTCAACCAACCCCATCCCTTGTGACAAGTCAACCCTTAACATCTAGTCTTGCAACTAGGATAGGAACCAACCTTGGTATCACTTCATGTCTAGGAACAAACACAACTGTGGGTATTCACAACACAACCATTCCATTAACCGCCAACCTTCCCCGAAACATAAGTTGGACACCAACATTTGGAAAACCACTTACATTCCATGATGTTGCAACAACCTCGATATTTTGAGTGCAATCATCTTCATCCATCACCACAAATACCCCAAGTATGCCTAATGTTACGCAAGGTAATGTGAACCAAGTGCCTCAAATAGGGAAAAAAGGGCAAGTTAACACACACAAATTCAACCCTTGAAAAGTGGTTCCAAAAACCCCATCGACACATCAAAACAAGTGGTTACCCAAGCTACTCAAGTCAATCCACCATCCACATCAAACCCATCTATCATTGACCCAAATCAAAACAACACCTTGGTTACGAATCCCATCAACCAAGGTAATAATACCTTGGCCACATCCCAAACACAAGGAAATCCCCAAAACATTAGTCAAGGGAAACCGTTCAATCAATGGAATCAAGCTCCTAATGCACCATTACCATCACAATACCAAATGGCACCAACATCATCTTTCCCCCTAGTCCCTCACCTCATGAAAAATCAAATGAGACCTCAATCTTACATTCCTCCACCTCAATCCACTATCCTACAAGGAATGTTGAACTAAGGGAACCCCCAACCTCTCATCAACAATCTGTAACCCACGCAAAACATAAACACCCAAAACCCGTCGCAAATGTCCCAACAATAAAATAATCCTACATTGCAAGCACATGCATTATCTTTACAACAAGCACAATAGGCTTATCGGCAAGCTATCCAACAACAGCAAGATTAGCAAGCAGCCCTAGTTGCACAACAACAATAGCAATAACAACAAGCAACCTTAGCAACACAACAACAACATCAATCCCATCAAGAAGCCTTAGTAGTACATCAACAACAACAAGCCCAACAACAAGCCTTAGAAGCACAACAACAACATCAAGCTCATCAAGCAACCTTAGCAGCACAACAACAATAACAAGCCCAACAAGTAGCCCTTGTGGCCCAACAACAACAATAGGCCTTACTAGCTCAACAGTATGCCCAACAACAACAACAAGGTTTCTACTATAACCCTCAACTGAACATCACCAATATGAACATGTTAGGAACGTATATGCCTCCACCATTATCACCTTCACAATATCCATACACACCATACAACACCCCATCATATCAAAATCCCATGTATAATTTGTCTACCATCCCACAATACACAATATATGTTCCTCCACCAAACCCACAAGATATTGTAGCATCGCAACTTAAGGCATTAACACAAGAAATGCAATATATCTAGATGGGAAAATTAAAGAAGCCCCATACACAACAAAACCTATGTCCATATCCATTCAATCGAAACATCACAATGATACCTTTCCCTCCTAGTTTTTGAGGTTCCCAAATTTGATAAATACAAGAGGAGAGGAAATCCTGTGGATCACGTTAAGGAATTCATTGTCATGTGCATGGAGGTGGCCTATAATGATTCCTATTTGATGTGCCTCTTTCCACAAAGTTTAACAGGTCCTTCCATGGATTGGTTTTCACAATTACCTCCACGCATCAAAACCTTCCAAGAAATCATTGATAGATTCATAGATCACTTCTCCTTCAATCTTGAGATGGATATGAACTTAGAAGAGTTATACACACTCAAGCATAATAAATGAGAATCCTTTGCTAATTTCCTACAAAGGTGAAGACAAAGAGCTAGCAAGAGCAAGTGGACCATTCCTGAAGAACAAGTGGGGATTATCATAGAAAATGTTGATACAGATCTATCCTTCCACTTAAAGATGCAATGCATTGCCTCTTATGATGAGCTTGTCCCTAGATCCCTTAACATCGAGAGAGCCCTAATCTCATTGGGAAACACACAAGTATATAGAGACAACCGCCCACCCATTAGTTTTAACGATAAGCCCCACTATTGGGACAAGAACAACAATGTTACTAGTGATGGTGTTTTTGATGAAAAAGTGGTCTTAACTACTCCTAGACAAGAAAACACCCAACCCATGAACACACAACGACTATACGCGTAACCACCAAACAATCAACCAACGATCAATGCTACAAACACTCAACATGGACAACAAAGAACAAATAGTGCTCCTAAGTGACAATTCACTCCCTTAGGGGAACCTATGGAGGATGTGTTGAAGCAGTTGATACAGTCTAATCTTATCACACTCCCAAATTTTTCAAACTATCATGAGCCACAAGTCAAACCTCATAGCTATAGAGATGATCATTTTTGTGAATTTCATCGATACAAAGGTCATAACACACAAAATTGTTTTAGACTCAAACATCTAATAGAATATCTTATTGAACAAGGAGACATTGATGTCGATCAAAAATCTGGAAATGAAAATCTGAAAATTTACACAAACCCTATTACTGATCATACAAAAGCAAAATATTCAAGAAAATCCTCAAACTTAAAAAACGTAAACCATACCCATGATACCACGGTGGGACATACTTATTTATCATAACATGAGGAATTAGATACACATAAAGATACTATTTTAAAACAAAGTCCAAACCCATCAATAGTATTTAGAAATATTTTATACTGTAATGACATCAAGTGGATATCAGATTGTGATATCTCTCCCATATATGACTCAATGATTGGGCATGTTGAAGAAGTTCCAAATGATCTAGAAATATCCCTTTTTGCACCCATACCTACCGACTATTGCGAAGAGTCTTTTACTAATTATCTATCATCCACCTGAGGATCATGTCAAGAGGAGGCTCTTGAGGATAACGAAAGTTACTCCGAACTAAGTCAAGATCAAGAACCCCTATCCCCAGAGTTTCACCAAGAGCTAAGGGACATCTTCCAAACCATTTTGAACTCCAAAGATGTCCCTGATATCACCCCTGAGATGTTTCTTTCTGACGGAAATATAACCGTTCTTCATCCAAAATAAGAGTCTCCCACTCTTGCTATTCCTACACAAGAGCAAGCAATGGTCGAGATTCTTGATTCTTACAGTGATTATGCTTCATCAACATCTTTTGAGTCAACATCAACATCTTTTGAAGCAGTATCAACAACTAACGATGTCATAGAATTAGAGCAAACAGTTCATATTCCTAAACAATAGGAAACCATAGCAATGCCATGTGTTCATGACAAGTCATATTCAATGGATATGGATTAGAGGATACATTATTAGGGAAAAGTATTAGGTATTGATAATACCTTAACAACGTCGGGGGCAATCTTGTCTACAATAAACATCAACATATGGGGCATGAAGGATCCTTATGATGAAAATACAGTCAAAACTACAACTAGCCATAGCATGAGTTGGCATTCACCCCTCATCTTATACACAAATTGGGAACAACGCAAAAAGAAGAATTCCTATCAAAGCAAGGTGAAGATCATCAAAGAAAATGAATCAGTAATGTAAAAGGGACAAAGCAAATACAAATGGATACCAAATAAAAATAAAGAAAAATCATCCCTCTAAAACTCCATTAGTCAAAGAAACTATGGGGAAAAATAAAAAAGGGAAATGTATCCATCATAAGCATCCTCAAATACAAAAGCAGGCTTCTCAAGCAAGGAACAAAGTATGTCTAGTGGTTGGTCCTAATTCCATGAAAAACCTCTATTCCCACCCATCATTGCTCATCTTCCCAAGTTTGGAGAATCAAAGGTTCCAAACCATCAACTAATACATCACATATTCCTTCATGCATGACACCATACACTCCATTCACAATATCTAATTCTCGCATTGACCGTGTGTTGGCAGCTACCCTTCATCATAAGGATCCTGAAGGCACTTTATCATGATGTGTGCACATAGACAAGGTTAATTCTAGTATCCACAAGGAAGATCAGAGTTCTTCAATATTTCATTCAAGTGCTCGTATCTTAGCAAATCAACTTCTTCAAGTAGGATATCGTTGGCACGTTATGACAATGGCCTCTACATCAGTTCCACCAGGTGGTTCAACATGAGGGTAAAACTTCCAAAAAATTAAAAAAAATCAAGAAAATGGTAAAATAAAAATCGTCCTCCAGTGAAAACCACTATGGTGGTGCTTTGGGCAAGTACCATGATGAAAACCTGGAAAACAGATGTCATGAGTAAAATCGAACTTCTATATGATCCTTCTCAGATAGAAGCATCTCATCCTTGTCATAAATCTAACATTCCCTCCATCCATCCAATCCATATTTATCCACATATTCCACTTTATCTTGATCTTGACAAAGATTTAGCGTATACTTCAACTCTACTCATGGCAAACTTTTGATAGGCTCTTTACCATTTTATCTCGTGAAGTCCCATAGCCCATATCTAGCATGATAAAACTTTGTCAAACTCCTCGCATATACATTACCTATCTTGGTTATCCATTGCATTATGAAGAATTGCTAGACATTGGGGGCAAGTTATTGTACTCTTGTTTTCGAATAAATCTTTATCCATGTCGTATATCTCACAACGTGACATTGACATCATGATCTAGGTATCGTTTGACTTAAAATCTAATCAAAATCCAAAAAATCTTGCAAAATCATCAAAATCCAAAAACATCCAAATTCCTGTACAACTAAAATCCAAAAATATTCAAAAATTGTAAAGTCAAAATCCAAAAATCCAAAACACATCAAAATCCCTAAAAAGGTCAAACATTGAAAATCCAAAAATAGTATCTAGTCGAACTACAAGTCTTTGAGCTTGAACGTAGGCAAGGCCATCATTGATGTGTACTTGAGACACCCTAGGTCAATCCTTTAGGAGTATGTCATAATAAATTGGCATCCCCTCAATTGTTCATCTTCATCTTCAATAAGTCAAGTCAGTTGAACTACGTGGTCTCTACATGTATAACGTAGGAAAGGCTAATCTTTGATCAACCCCCGAGGCCCCTAGGATAGGTCTTTTAGGTTAGGTTCTTGGTCGAAATATCAAAAAACCCATAAACATTCAAATATCAGAAAAGGCTTAAACATTTGAAAACTTAGAAAACACAAAAATATTGGTAAAACTCAAAATCCTAAACACTTGAAAATGTAAAATCCCAAAACATTAGAAAACATTCAAAAGACCTAAACAGTATCAATAATCTTGGAAAAAACCCTAAATAGCCCCAAATAACTAAAAACCAAAAACAACCTCAAAATGTTTTCAAAATACCAAAAACATTGAAATATTTAATCCAAAACCATCCATCCCATTTCGCTTTCACTCGCAATAAACCTTCACCCATAATAAATCGATCATCACCCTTGACCTTTGGCAAAACAAATAGGAAGCAAGTAGAGCAAGTCATAAAGTGAGAACCTAAGTGTCAAAATCTAAAGTCTAAATCATAGGTAAATGATTCAGTGAAGTTTGTATCGACGATTTATCATAAACCTTATCCTAATCAAACCATTTGATCAAAATTTCCTAGGATGCATCCTTCCTGTGATGGACATCAGCATCATAAATCACCTTAGCTAAATTAAAATGGCAAGAGATATAGATAACACTGACTATTTTTCTTTGATCTTTTCTTATGATTTATCTTATTGACCCATTCCGATGACCTCTCAATGATGTCTATCAAAATGATTTAGAGAGAAAGGAATGGGGCATCTATCATTATCTTTTGTTTGTTGTGCTTGTGGGTATTCTTGTAAAATAATCTTGGAGCATACTTGCTTAGTTGTGTGTAGGGAGGTCGTTTGGAGTACATTGTTGACTATTGCATATGCTTTGGTTCGATATATTCTGAACTACAAAACTACAATCCAATGAGGTTTATGTATTTCAAGGTGTGAACAAGAACTATCCTATCCATTTGCAAAATAAAATTCCATTACACTAGATACAATGCCATCCTAGTTATCAATACCTTGATGCATTGTGTCTATGTGTTATATAAAAAATAAGGAATGGCAAAAAATCCCAATCCCAAGATATGAGCAAATCATCATCGTCATCTCTCATCACCATCTCTAATAAAGTATCGGTGGATCATGGAATTGTTGGAATTTTTGAATCAATCTCAAAATCAATGGTCAATCCATTCATCTTATTCTTCTTATTCTTCCATCTTTACTAACAATTATATCCAAGTATCAAATATTTGTGATATATCGAGATATACACGAGGCTACCCATAGCTGATGACTATCTATAAATCTTGAAATCTGTCTACATCAATATCTAAGATAGCATGCTAGCAATCCCTCTTCCACTAGGGCAAAGTGGGGCATCTATATCATCTTCAGTTCAACAATCTAAAAGGTTGCAACTCTTTGATTCAAAAGTGACCTAAAATCTCAAGCATCTCAAGCATAAGTCTGATTTTCACCTATCATGAGCCAGATCGAAACACTTTATTCCTTGATCAATATCTTGAGGGGGCAACCAACCATCTTTTGATCATATCGATATCAAATCATCTAACAAACTTTGTTTCTAGCCTTGCTAGCAAATCTTGATCAAATTATCAAATCAATCATCATTGGGATATATCTTTCCCTACCAATCCTTGTGTTATTCAACACAATCCTTGCATTGTTGTGAATCCTCAACAATGTTATCAATCAATCAATTAGATCAATCAACTTTACCTTGGCTATCAACATCTCAAAGAGATCATCAATATCTGTTTTTGCATCATCATCAACATCAAAATCAACATTGAAATTAGCATCAGTCTTTGAACCAATGTAGCAGGTACCTTGCTTCAAAGAAGGGCAAAATGTAGACACTTAAAAATGTCCTAAATGATATCGTGCATTTGAATCATGTATACTAACATCATTTCATCCTAAAATCCATCATCTTTTCACTTAATTGATTAAATTAGCATAGTTATTTAATTAAATATCATTTCACTTTCCCACTTTTTAATTAAATCACTTTATTTAATGAATATCATCTAATTCCCCTAATTGCATAATTAAACCTTTATTTAATTATCAATTACTAATTAAATCTAATCCCTGCCACTTCTAAGGGAATATTCCTCCTTTGCA
Organism: Sequoia sempervirens; assembly: GCA_007258455.2. Lineage (NCBI taxonomy): Eukaryota > Viridiplantae > Streptophyta > Pinopsida > Cupressales > Cupressaceae > Sequoia > Sequoia sempervirens. The sequence continues at coordinate 5,741,064 of VDFB02000016.1, read as the reverse complement.
CATTTGTCCAGAAGGAATATTCCCATGGAATATTCCTTCCCCTTTTGCACATTAAAACTTTGTTTTAATTTGCTAAATATCTATTTTCCTCACCCATGAGAATATTCCAAAGAATATTCTCTCTCCTCACTCATTTAAAAAAAGGAATATTCTTCCTTGTAACAAACTTACAAGACTTCATGTGCAAGTTAACTTACAAGACTTCTCGTGCAAGTTAAATATGTGTTTGTTTGAAAGAATATGAGCCCTTGATTATTTCCTTGATCCATGTGATCATTTATTCTCATCCGTTGATCCATGATCCATGATTAACCTTTTTATCTCAAACCTTCATTTCTCATTTGTCCTCCTATAAATAGGTCACTATTTGGAGACAAATGGATCCATCTTTTTGAGAGCATACTTATGTTGTTGAAACCACTCACACTCACACTCATATTTAGCACTTTTTTAGTATCATTTTAGCTTAATTACTTGCATTAATTAGCTTAGCTTCCATTAATGCCTTCCATGGTAACATAGATGCATTCATGTAGCTTATTTGGTAATTAGGGTTTCAATCTTTTTAGCTTAAAATCCATTTAGATTAGCTTTGCACTCACACATCTTTATCATCTTAGCATAAATCATGTTAAAATAGCTTGCATCATGTTAGTTTAGCATTCAAATCATGTTTCATCACACATCTCACAATGGTTTCATTAGTTTTCTTCAATAAAACTGATTGAAACAAGCTCATTATCCAAGGGATTGGGAAAGGGTCATCGTTCCACATCAAAACGACACCACTCCCCCAATAGGATAAGTTTCAATGGATTAGAATAGGTGTTTTTAAAGCTTTTGTAGTTTAACATATTAAGTTTTAATGGATGCTTAGTTTAGTTTTCATTTTATTGATCTCTATTGGGATTGATGTTTAGTGGCATGATTATGCTTCGTATCCACATGGATCAACTATAGTCATCCCATACTAATTTGTCGGTCATAGGTACTTATGAAAATTGGTGTATAGATTAGTTATATAAGTCTATGTGGACATTTTGCATGTCTTAGTGTGTTTCAGGGTTGATATCATACACGTTATATGTTTGGTTTCCATATTTCAAGTCAATCCTAAGAAATATCATGAAAAAGTTGTGAAAAGAATATTCAAATATTTGAAGGGAACTCTGGATTATGGCCTGTATAAAAAGGATAATAAATATTTTCTTAGTGCCTATACCGATGTTGATTGGGTAGGTTGTGTGGATGACTGAAGAAGTACTAGTGGAAGTGCATTCTTTTTGGGAGATAGATTGGTATCTTGGTTTAGTAAAAAGCAAGACTCAATATCTTTATCTACAATAGAGGCTTAATACATTGTTGCAAAACCCAAGTTCTTTGGATGAAGTTGACCTTGAAGTATGTAAAGGTGGCATATGATGAACCCATTGCAAAATTGTGTGATAATACAAGTGTAATTAGTATTTCCAAGAATCCGATAATGTATTCAAGAACTAAACACATCTCCATCCAGTATCACTTTCTAAGAGAGAAGGTTGTAGAGCATGAAGTCAGATTACTGTATGTGCCTACCAAGGATTAGATTGCAGATATCTTCACAAAGGCATTTTCAAAGGATACTTTTAAGTATCTCCAATAGGAGTTAGGGGTTATTTCCCCTCCTTGTTCTAACTAGATGCATAGATGGTGCATCTTTCTAGGGGGAGAAATTCATGTCATATCCTTTTCTCCTGGATTGATGTATGCTACCACTCAGGGGGAGTTGGTAGTAAGGGGAAGTTTGATGCAGTTGTGCAAGTATTGGGAAGGAGTGTTGTTGGTCAAAGGGGGAGTTTGTGTTGTGAATATCTTTGGCCCTTTGTCTTGAAGTTAGAGAATATGTTGTTTCCTTCCATGTGTAGTTTTGTGTTTCCCTTTTTCCTTGATGTCAAAGGGGGAGAATGAGAAATTTTTTGTTGTCATCAATGCCAAAGGGGGAGATTGTTGGAATTTGTTGTCATTGATGTCAATACTTGAGGAGATTTGTGTAAGATTGTTGGTAGTGGTTATCATTGATGTTAACACTCATTATTGGTTGTTATTTATGTCAACACTTGGTGGGATTGCTACATATGTTTGTGAGTTTATTGACAGTGGTTGATGAAAACACTTGGTGAATTACTTGTGGTTGCCATTGTTTCATAACTTGATAAGTGAGGAAGATTGTTGTAGTGTTTGTTGCTTGGCATCGGTTGTTGTTGTTAACAACATTCAATTTGAGCTAACATTGGTGTATGATGGTGTTGTTGAAGTTCATGAGTGGATGTCATGCCTTGTACTGGTTATCATTGGTGAAAACATTCAATTTGAGCTAACATTGATGCATGGTAGTGTTGTTGAAGTTCATAGTTGGATGCAATGCCTTGTTTGATGTCAATTAAAGAAGTATTAAGTATTGTTGTTGTCAGTAGAGTTGGTTTCGTAATGATATATTAAGATGAGGATAAGAAGTTTTGATAGTGGAGAGATGTTGTTGAAGGTCTAAAATATGTCTTATGCTCTCTCTTGATGTTCGTGATGAAGCATGTGTTGCTGAAAGAAAGTTCTGGCATCTACAAGTTGCTTAAGTGTTTATGGTTTAGGAAGTTGCTTTGAAGTCTATTTGGGAGAATGCTCTGCATTCCTCTACTACTGAAGATATGGTCTTGCAGTTTAAGATTCACAGTTAGTGTTTTGTGGATGTTGCACTCCTATCAATTTGGGTCACTAGTGTTGTCGAGGAGATTTCTATGAGTTGCAGAAGGTTGGCAGTGTTGTTGGATGTCTAGATAGGTTCAAAAAATGCTTCACATATATCCACATTGATGTATTTGCTCCAATGGCTAGGTGAATGTGTTCTCAAAATTTGTGTAGTATCTCGGTTCCAATTCATGTGTTGAAGTGGTTTGCAAGTTGATTTGTGAGTGTTATATCTCTTGAATAAATTATCTATGCTTCTTGGATGAAGTATTATGTTCATGTTTGGTCTGCGGTGGTTTTTAGTGGCATGACAATATGACTTTAGAAGTTTATTAAAGTGTTGTTGGATGTTCATGGAACATCCCCATGTGATTTTCTTGTTGTTGATTGTCCTTTTTGGTGTTGCATTGTGTATTGAGTTGGTTTTTTGGGTTACTCGTGGATATCTGGCCAACAAGGGTTGTTCCTTTGCTTGCATCATGTGTTTGGAGGTCTGTGCCAGCTTTTGAAGATGTGTTATGATATATTTGAGTCCTAACCTATCTTGTCAGGGACTGCATTAAGTTTTAATTCAATTGAAAGTATGTTTTTGCGCCAACCAGTTGTGTGCTTCATGTTTTATCTACACGTTTCCTTGATGCCGACTTAGGTTGATGTGTTCCATTGTGTGAATTGTTTTGGACCACTTTGGAAGATGCAATAAGATTATTTTTTGTCCTCTCTATCTTCTATATGGGACCACATTATGTTTTTGTGGCTTACTTGTTGAATTCATTGTTTATCTTCTTCCTAGCCAACCTAATTGAGGTTATGAAGAGTTGTGATGGATATAAATGCAAGAAAATTTTGGATGCAAGAGGTATGGAAGTTTGAATAAGGGTGAAGAAGTGTGAATGTGTAATACATTGAATTTCCAATAGAAAAAGTGCATAAGTGTTTGAAAGAAAGATCATATGTGCTTGAACACCTCAGTCAACAAAATGTTGTGTTGACAAATATTGTAAAATTCTCTAAATCATTTTGTATCCTACTCTGAGATAGTGAATCTCATCAGTTCCTTGTATCTTTCCCTTGAATTTGTGTTAGCTTTAGTTCAACAAGTCCTTTGTATCTTGCGCTAAGGCAATGCAACTTAGTTTGCAAGTCCTTTTGGCAGTGAGCCTTTATATTATGAGTTAACTCTCACTGTGGTTTTTTTGTCATTGGATTTTCCACGTAAATCTAATGTCATCTTGTAGATGTGTGTTTTTGTCTCTTTTATCATTGTTGTTGGTTTGATTAGAGTTAGAATTTCTATATCTTTCATTGTTGAAGTTGCTAAGGGTTTAAACTGCTATATCTTTCCGTTAATCTACTTAAGGGTTTGAAGTTTGTATTGTGTTGAGGAATTCAATTTCTAAAAAGGTTAAGTTTTTTAGTAGAATGATTCACCTCCCCCCTCCCAGTCTCTAGGTGTATTCAAAAAATATATATTAGTCATAGAGCAATTATTTAAACACTCACAGTTTAAGGTCCTATGAGTATGCTACCAAGAAAAACCTTCCTAGCTTGAACTAGACTTCTTACTAAGGAAATTTTATAATCATTCAAACTATCAAACTATCAAATATCAAATCGATATGGCAAAGAGGACATTTCTTTAACACCGAGATTCTATTTCTTAATTGCATAAAGTATCTCATTCATTCTCAATTTCACACCCCTTCAATATTGGACTTTTTGATCAATTTTTTTGATATGATGTTGAATTATATATCAATCTAATATAATTGATTAAAATAACTATTGATAATTACTAAATTGAAATATAAAACATTAAAATAATCATTTAAATTTTGTAAAACGTGAAAATAATAACTTTAATTATCAATTAATTTTATTTTTAAAATATATGATTTTAATCTTCCATGTCAACAAAACTAGAAAAAGGTGATATATTTGTCAAAACAATGATTGAAATTTCTCAAAATTATAAAAAATTGTTTATATATCAAAAAAATTGTAGTTTACAAGATAACATAGAGCATGTAGGTTTAAACTCATGGGTTGTTCATGCTTTTTGACCATTTTTTTTATTTTTACGCCAAGAGGCATTCTACAATGGCAGCAAAAACCTTTGTCAAGAAAAACTCTTCATGCCAAATTTGGATGCAGGTGGCAGTAGTAGTGAGCAACAAAGCTATGCTGACAACCGCCATCAATCCATTACTGTGTTATGTAACGTCTGCTAAATAAGGCGTTGATATAAGTAACATCTGAAATTAAAGCAATTAAACCACGGTCTAAATAAGGTGGTGATCTGAGTAACATTCGAAATTAATCCATATTGATGCATTTTCAAGCAGCAACAATTTGTGAGAAACAATTTATATAAATCTTCGACTTTCACTTCATCTCGTCTTCATCTTTCAGAACAACACACTTATCATGGAGCTCCATAACCAATGGCCCCTACACAGCCCATGAGAGCCTGCTTCCATTATAGAGCATTCAGCGCCAACAGTCTCTTGAACAAAGGAGAACCCTTCATCTTCTTGTTTTTCATCATTGTATTATTCTTCCTCCATGTTTTCTTGGTCTGGAATTATATGTCTTGACCAACTACTACCATCTCTACTTTTGTATTCTTTTTTAATATGCATGCAAAGACCAAGAAGAGAGGAGCTTTCATGGCTACCATATTCTCCATGCAGGCTATGGGAATTGTGGCCACTAGCGTTGTGGCGATGAGTGTGTGCGCCTATTTTAGAGCAGCGTACCCAAAGCTTCACCCACTACAACTCCCTCAACCCTCCTTTAGCTGTTGTTTACTTCAATAACATAGATTTGCAGAGAGATATCAGATTTTAACCAAAATTGTATAACATATGGAGAAATCATTTATGCTTCTTTTGCTAATAGAGTAATTATATGATGGCATTGCATTTTGCAGCATGGGAATTGACATTGGTGATGAAGAGACCGCTAAAGATAGAGCTTTATGAGTTTCATACCTGACAATTTCATTGGTGCATCCATCATTGTTAACTTAGCCTTCAAGAATACCAAGGATCCCTTCAAACATGTTTTCAATGTTGTCACAGATAAGATGAATCTTGCAGCATTGGAGGTCAATTGCTTTTTTCTTTTTAATTTTTGGAAGTCATTAAGCAATCCTTGCTCGCTTAGGGGTGAATAAGATCTAGACTCACCCTTTTTGTGTGGGGATTTTTGTGAGACAAATAATTTTACCAGTGGATCAAGAGTTTCTTTACCTAATTTTTTTTATATTTTACACTAATAATCAGATTTATGTGGGTAAGTTTCAAAGACAGGTATCCACTCTATTGAATGGGCGGATTGTGTATCGTCTGCGAGATATCAAATATTAGAACAATTGCAGTAGTTTGTCAAATATTATAGTTTAATGCATAAATTTATAATGTTAGCAAAGAGAGTTAAATTTTTAATGTTATTGATGCATGTAATCATCAAAATATTTATCTGTAACAAAAATGTTAGCAAAAATTAGTTCAAATAACTAATTGTCTGTTTTGGGGTTTACATGCAGGCACTAGAGAAATCTATGGAAAATAGATATTTTTACATGATTGGGGTTTGCAACTTTGCATTTAGGCACCAAAGAAATCTATAGTAGTTGTGTGCTGACATAATTTCTTGCCATTATCTTCAACAATGTACTCAATTGGCTCGCCTTTTCTATTCAAATTCCACTCTCAAATACCAAATCTTGAGACATCACTGGAACATCTGTTTTTTCATTTCCTAGAAACTGACAATTATGTTTTAGTTTTTGCATTTGTGATCGAGCCATGAGTAGCTAAATTATCTAGAGCCTCATAACAAATGAAGATGAATCTATTTAGTTAATGAATAAATCTATGGTGGATTTGAAGAACACCCTTATCTATGTTGGATTTGAAGAACACCCTTAAAATCACAATGGTTACCTATATGTCACAGATTATTTAAAGCTATATTATTTGACATATGAATCCTACTTCCCCGAGCTTTGCTTCAATATAATATATGGCAACAACTATTGAATTACTACTCAATAAACCCAAGAGACCACTCTTCAATCCATGATGAAAATATATCCATATATATAATTAGTAATTGTATATTTATTTTAGTCTAAATTTTACTCTTTGATTTAAATTCTAAATTATGATTAGTAATTATATATTTATTTTAAAATGAATATTTAATTTTATTGATTAGATAATCACTATAATTTAATTAATTATTAATTTAATTACTAGATAGTAAATATTTTATGAATTGTACAAATTAAAATTTAGTTTAATTTTAGAATGAAATATAATTTTAGAATGAATTTTAGAATGATTTTAGTTTAATTTTAGAATGAATTTTAGAACGAATTTTAGAATGAATTTAGTTTAGTTGATATATAACTTATTTAGAATTTAGTTTACTTTTAGAATGAATTTAAATTTTAAGTGATATGTAACTAAATTTTAGAATGAAATCTAATTATAATTAGTAATTATATATTTATTTTAAAATAAATATAATATAATATATGGCAAAGACTCTTGAATTACTACTCAATAAATCAAGGAGACCACTCTTAAAATCCATGATGAAAATGTAATTGTATATTTATTTTAGTCTAAATTTTACTCTTATAATTAGTAATTATATATTTATTTTAAAATGGATATTTAATTTTATTGATTAGATAATAAGTATAATTTAATTAATTATTAAGTTAATTACTAGATAGTAAATATTTTATAAATTTTACAAATTAAAATTTAGTTTAATTTTAGAATGAAATCTAAGTTATATATCAAACTTTAGTTTAATTTTAGAATGAATTTTAGAACCGCAGCCTCCTTCTCTCCTTCTTCTCCCGCAGCCTCTTTATCATTCTCTACTCCTCTCCACTACCTCCACTTCTCACCTCTACCTCCACTCTTTTTCTTTACAGCTTTTGCTACCTCCTCTACCTCCTATGCTCCCTCTAGCATCCATCCTCTGCTCCCTCCGACATCCTTCCTCCTTCTTTTGATCCCTCTATTTCTTCCTCGAGCCCTCCTTCTCTCCACCACTCTCTACTGCCTCCACCCCTTCCTCTGCACCCCTTATCTCTCCACTCATTCTTCTTTCTCAAGCGTCACCTATCCTCCTACCACTATCGTTCCACCTCTATTGCCGATCTCACCACCGATCTTGGCTTGCCTTCCCTCTCGTAACCTGCACATCCTTCCTTCCGCCTAACATCAAGCATCACCTTTGCCTCCTCCTGCCACCGTGTTTCTCCCTACTTCCATCTTCTACTGCCATCGAGCCTCCATCATCTATAGTTGACCGCTCGTCGACCTCCACCTGCTGACTCTTGGGCGTCTACACACCATCCCTGATCGCCAATCAATCTCCATCATGCCTCCCTCTCGCAGTCAAATCAACACCGTCCAGCGTTCACCGTCCACCTTTCGTCGTCCTCTGTCCTTTAGTTGGTGTGATTAGAACCTATGTTGCTCTATAAATAGAGCATGTGACTTTACCGTCACACTGTGGGGAGAACCCCAAATTTTAGAATGAATTTAGTTTAATAATTTTAGAATGAAATCTAAGTTATATATCAAATTTTAGTTTAATTTTAGAATGAATTTTAAAAATTAGAATTTAGTTTAATTTTATTATGAATTTTACAAATTAGAATTTATATATTTTAAATTCAAATAAGTTATATATTAATTAAAATTTATGTTTTGATTATATTTATAATTTTTTAATTTAATATGATATATGATTTTAGTTTAAGTTTTAGTCTTTGATTTATTTTAAAATTATAATTAGTAATTATATATTTATTTAAAAATAAATATTTAATTTTATCTAACTGGTTTTTATTAAATAATCACTATAATTTAATTAATTATTAATTTAACTACTAGATAGTAAATATTTTATAAATCTTATGGTTTGGGTTTGGGTTTAGGTTGGGGTTACAATTAAGGTAGGGTTAGGGTTTGATTATGGTTAGGGTTAGCATTAGGGTTTAATTAGTGTTATGTTTAGGGTTAGTGTTAAATTTGTTGGAAAAACAAGGATAGACAACTGAGAGGGGGGGTGAATCAGTTGTCTCAGAATATTTAAACTTTTTCAAACTTTACTTAACTTAATCTCAAATTTGATGAATGAACAGTAAACCATGAACAAACAACACATCAGAAGCACAGAGAACACCAAGATTTTTTTTTCGTCGAAACCCTGTTAGGGGAAAAACCACGGTGGATGTTAGTCTACAATATTATACCTTGTTAAAAGTATAAGAAAAATAATGGGAATGCACATGCATTTAGGCACATTGCCTAAAGCTCATTGCTCAAATACAAGAGGGCTCACTGCCCAACAATACACAACAATACAAATTAGATCCGTAGGGTGTGAATTGAGGAAATAGCTTCTTCACAAGCCTGATTACAGTTCTAATTAAGCACAGAAAAACCTTCTTCACACTTCACTCAAACTTCTTCTCACTTTGCTTTGCAATCGAATGATTTGGACACTATTCACACATCTGCACTTTCTTTGGCATACATTCGCTCTTATGCACACACTAACTTCGCTCAAATAATCGCTCTTATATATCTGCAACATGGAATTACATCAACAACCTAGTCGACCAAAAATATAAACCATATTTTCAATGTCGGCCCAAATTTACAAATAAATTTTCAATATGGATCAAACATCGTCAGCTAATATTATGATGAGACCCAAAACAATATCCTCGAGCATGCCAAACACTCAAAATTAAATCTTCAAGGATCCGCAACACGCCACAACCATCATGTCAACCAAGAACATGAAAACCCGAACATACCGAGAAAAATCTTCGACCATAACCACACCGATCAACACAGACGTGCAACAAAGATAGAGCATGATCTAGAAACATCCACGAGCACCAAGAAACAACAGAGAAACATCCACAACAACTAGAATTACCAAAATTATACCAACCTTAATCAAGAACATTGACAGAGACCACAAAGACATTGTCAGAACACAGATCTTCATAACTCGAACAAATCTTCAAGCGAACCTCTGAAACTTCCAGTGGATGGACTAGATACACTCAACAATAAACCCTTTAGTCCACAATAGTTGATCTTCAACGTATAGAACAAGACACCTTCATGACCTTCACAATTCCATTGGGAACCTGAAACTCTTTCTTTAACAATTTTCTCAATATCCAAGACATATACAACCTTCAATACAATAATGCTAATAGTGTTGACATCAATGACAACCACATATCAACAACACAACCGCAACATCCAACAATCTCCCCCTTTGGCATTGATGGCAACACATGATGTGAAAAACACCATCAACCCAACTCTTAATCAACGCTTACTCCTCCTTAGATTCTGACTCTTCTTCCTTGACTTCTCCTGCATGATCTTCTCCCCACAAGACTCTTTACTCTAGATAAGTAGCAGTTTTTCACATGAATCTTCTCCCCCTTTGACATCAATGGAAAAGATAAGCATTATCTTCCCACATACAAGCTCTGAACCACATATCTGCACATCTGACTACTCCCTCTGAGTAGCAGCCATGAAAACATTAATTCAGATAAGGAAATATCTATGAAGCACACATATTGATGCAAGTAAATGCATCTTTAGTTCAAATCAGGAGAGGTAATTACCCCTAACATTCCTCTAAGATACTCAAAAGTATCCTTTGGCAACGGCTTAGTGAAAATGTCTGCAATCTGTTCTTTGGTGCATACTCTAGTCTGGCTTCTTTCTCACTCACTTTTTCTCTTAAAGAGTGAAACTTGATTGATATATGCTTGGTCTTAGAGTGTAGCACCGGATTCTTTGATATGTTAATTGCACTTGAGTTGTCACAGTATATGGCAATAGGTTCATCATATACTACTTTGATATCTTTCAACATCTATTTCATCCACATCACTTGAGTACAGTTGTTTGTAGCAGCAATATACTCTGCTTCAATAGTAGATAGAGAAATGGAATTCTTCTTTTTGCTCAACCAAGACACCAGCTTCTTCCCTAGGAAGAAGGCACCACCACTAGTACTCTTTTTGTCATCTACATCTCCTACCCAATTCGCATCAGTATATGCATTCAAAGTAAGATCATCATCCTTAGGATACCAAAGCCAAAAATCAACTGTTCCTTTCAGATACCTGAAGATTCTCTTAACAACAGTCACATGAGACTCTTTTCGATTAGCCTGAAATCTAGCAACCATACATACATCATTCATAATGTTTGGTCTGGTCTGAGTTAAATAGAGCAATCCACCAATCATTGACATATCTTGTTTGATTTGCCTTAGAGAATCACCATTTTGTGTCAACTTACATCTAGTTACCATGGGAGTACCAACAGGTTTTGAGTCATCCATGTCAAACTTCTTCAACAGTTCTCTCACATATTTGGACTAAGATATGAAGATCCCCTTGTCTAACTAAGTAACTTGCAATCCCAGAAAGAACTTCATCTCTCCAATCATACTCATCTCAAATTCACTCTTCATTTCATCAACAAACCTCATACATAGATTATCATCTCCTCCAAAAATAATGTCATCAACAAAGACCTTAATAATTAATTCTTTATCATGATCCAATTTGAAATATAAGTTGTTGTCAGTAGTACCTTTACTAAATCCAAGCTTCAGTAAGTATTTGTCCAATCTAGCATACTAGGCTCTAGGGGCTTGCTTGAGTCCATACAAAGATTTCTTCAATCGGAAAACCATGTCTTCTTTGTCAGTCAGTTGAAATCCATGAGGTTGTTCAATGTATACTTCTTCTTCTAACTCACCATTCAGAAAAGATTTCAAATCCATTTGATAGACTTTATAATTTTTATAGCAGCATAAGAAATAACCTTACAGCTTCAATTATGGCAACAGGGGCAAAGGTTTCTTCAAAATTAATATCTTCCATTTGTGAATACCCTTTACATACCAGTCTTGCTTTATTCCGGACCACTTCAGCTTGTTCATTCAGCTTATTCTAAAGACCCATTTAGTACCAATCACATTCTTATCTTTAGGTTTGGGAACAAGTATCCATGTATCATTCTTTTCAATCTGCATCAGTTCTTCCTTCATAGCTTCCATCCAATGTTCATCATTGCAGGCTTCTTTGAAATCTTTAGGTTAAATCTTGGAAATCAGGCAATACTCTTCTGCAATTTTTCTTCTAGTTTGCACTCCTTTATTCTTGTCTCCTATAATTTTATTTTTAGAATGATTTAGCTTTACATACCTCAGAGTTTTAAGATTCTCTCGAACTTCTAATTCTTTTGTTCTTTCTTTTGCACTTGCACTTGTCTCTGCTTCCTGACTATCTTGATTTACTGAAACAAATTGAAGTTGTCTTACCATAACATATGGCACAATTTGAAGTTGATTTTGTGTCTGAACATTCTTCCCTTTGTTTGTATTGTCTTCATCTAAATCATATCCACAATACCTAGATGATCTTGCAAAATCCTCATCAACTTCGACATTTGCACTCTCAACCATTTTTCTTAGTCTTCTGCTATAGCACAGGTAGGCCTTGCTTCTAGTAGAGTAACCTAGAAAGATTCCTTCATCACTTCTTGCATCAAGCTTGCCTATATTGTCATCTCTCTTGATGTAACACTTGCTTCCAAAGATCTTGAAGTATTTAACAGTAAGCTTATAACCAAACCATAGTTCAAAAGGAGTCTTACCAGAATTACCATTTACATTTACCCGGTTCAAAGTGTACACAACAGTGCTTACAGCTTCACTCCAGTAGATGTGAGGCACATTTCCTTCAATCATCATTGTTCTAGCAACATCCATAATTGTTTTGTTCTTCCTCTCTGCAACACCATTCTGTTGAGGGGTTCGGGGAGCAGATAACTATCTTTTGATTCCATGCTCTTCATAGAAAGAATTAAACTCCTTGGAGGTGAACTCACCACCTCTGTCTAACCTTAAGCATTTTATTTTCAGACCTTTCTCATTTTCTTCCATAGCTTTGAAACTTTTGAACTTTTCTAATGCTTCACATTTTTCTCTTAAGAAAGCAACCCATATCATTCTAGAATAATCATCAATAAGCAGCATAAAGTACCTTTCACATGGAAACTTCTGACTCTTGAAGGATCACATAGATCAGTATGCACTAGCTCCAGTAATCCATTTGAATGATGTTGTTTGCTCTAAAAAAAGACTTTGGTTTGTTTTCCCATCTGACACTCCTTACAAATTGTGTTAGCAAGCTTCACTAGCTTAGGTAAATCTCTTATTGCTTGAGTGGAGCTTACTTTGACTATGTTATCAAAATTCACATGGCACAACATTCTATGCCATAACCAACTTTCATCTACTTGAGCAATTAAACAACTTTCACTGGCAGCATTCAGGTGAAAAACATTACCTTTTGTCTATTTACCTGAAGCAATTATATTTCCAGAACTTCCATATATCCTGCATCTTCCATCTTTGAACTGAAGATCATAACCCTTGTCCACCATCTGTCCAACACTCAACAGGTTGTGCTTCAAGCCTTCAACATAAAGAACATCATCAATGTTATGCTTATCACCAAGACAAATAGATCATCTGCCACGAATCACACAAGCATTGTTATCTCCAAATATTACAATCCCACCATCATACTTCTCTAGACTTACAAATTTGCTTTTGTCACTAGTCATATGATGTGACCATCTGCTATCAACGACCCACTCATCCTTTTCTTCAATTCGGGTTGCAAGAGCTTTCTCAACTTTAGCAGATTCAGTAGCCACATGACTATTTTCCTTGATAGCAATGAAAACCCAATAATATTCATTTCCATTTTCTTTATGAGACTCTTCATCAATCACACCTTCTTCAGCAAAATAACATTTCTTTTGGAATCTAGATTTGTAAGGCTTAGATCTAGGAACTCTTTCAGGATACCTTGATGCAAAATGACCTATTTTACTGCAAGAAAAACATTTGATAGGAAAATTTCCTTTATACTTACCTTGTCCTCTACCTTCTTTCTTCACAATCAGTGCTTCCAACTCTTCTGCCTCTCTTTATCTTCAAGCTGTTTCATTTTTTCCTCATACTTGAATGTCTTTCTAGAACTCTCTCCCGGATCATATCTTTACTTGTTTCTTTCAGATATAGTAGCCTTGAATGCAGTTTCAGTCTTAGGAGCAGATTCACCAAATTCGCTCAACTCAAAGGTAGCAAGTTTACCAATCAGTGTATCTCTTGTCACATTCGTTAATGATTTGGTTTCTTCAATAGCATGAGCCTTCGCTTTGTAGGAGGGAGGCAATGATCTGAGCACTTTAGCCACAATTTATTCCTCTTCCAGGGTACCACCGACACATCTAATACCCATCACTATTTCATTTACTCTTTGCATAAGAAAAGAAATATTTTCATCTTCACCCATCTTTAAATTTTCATACTTGCCTTTCAAACTCTGTAGCTTAGCCATCTTCACATGTACATCTCCTTCATACAAAGTTTCCAGCTTCATCCACATCTCATGAGCTGTTTTCAAACCTATCACATTTTTCATTTACGAATCTATTAGAGCACTCAGCAAAGCTTTCATAGCCCTAACATTATTCTCAACCTCTTTAATCTCATCAGTAGTGGAAGGACCATTCTGAGGAATAGCATATATATTCTTTGTAATCTTCCAGAAGGGTTCACCAATACACCTCAAATGACACTCCATCCTAGTTTTCCATAATGAGTAGTTTGTTCCATATAATATAGGATTGTCCTTCTTGTACGATGTCATCTCGGATCATCTCAAGCTTTTAAACTTCTTCAGAGGAACTTGCTCTGATACCAATTGTTGGAAAAATAAGGACAGACAATTAAGAGGGGGGGTGAATCAATTGTCTCAGAATATTTAAACTTTTTCAAAATTTACTTAACTTGATCTCAGATCTGATGAATGAATAGTAAACCATGAACAAACAACACATCAAAAGCACAGGGAACACCAAGATTTTTTTTTGTGGAAACCTTGTTAGGGGAAAAACCACGGTGGATGTTAGTCCACAATATTATACCTTGTTAAAAGTATAAGAAAAATAATGGGAATGCACATGCATTTAGGCACACTGCCTAGAGCTCACTGCTCAAATACAAGAGGGCTCACTGCCCAACAATACACAGCAAAATAGATTAGATCTGTAGGGTATGAACTGAGGAAATAGCTTCTTCACAAGCCTGATTACAGTTCCAGTTAAGCACAGAAAAACCTTCTTCACACTTCGCTCAAACTTCTTCTCACTTTGCTTTGCAATCGAATGATTTGTACACTATTCACACATCTGCACTTTCTCTGGCATACATTCGCTCTTATGCACACACTAACTTCGCTCAAACAATCACTCTTATGTATCCACAACATGGAATTACATCAACAACCTAGTCAGCCAGAAATATAAAACATATTTTCAATGTCGGCCCAAATTTACAAATAAATTTTCAATGTGGATCAAACACCATTGACTAATATTATGATGAGACCCAAAACAATATCCTCGAGTGTGCCAAACATTCAAAATTAAATCTTCAAGGATCTGCAACACACCACAACCATCATGTCGGCCAAGAACATGAAAACCCAAACATACCGAGAAAAATATTTGACCACGAGCACATCGATCAACACATATGTGCAACAAAGATAGAGCATAATCTAGAAACATCCATGAGCACCAAGAAACAACAGAGAAACATCCGCAACAACTAAAATTACCAGAATTATACCAACTTTAATCAAGAACATTGACAAAGACCACAAAGACGCTATCAGAACACAGATCTTCATAACTCGACAAAACAAGACACCTTCATGACCTTCATAGTTCCACTGGGAACCTGTAACTCTTTCTTTAACAATTTTCTCAATATCCTTGACATCTACATCCTTCAATACAATGATGCTAATAGTGTCAACAACAATGACAACCACATATCAACAACACAACCACAACATCGAACAAAATTAGGGTTAGCGCTAGGGTTTAATTAGGGTTCAATTAAGGTTTGATTAGGGTTAAAGGGTTAGAGTAAATTAGGTTAAGGTTTAATGGGGTTAGGTTTAACCTATGGCTAGGGTTAAGGTTCAATTAGGGTTAGGGGTTTAATTAGGTAAGGTTTACAGTAAAAATGAGGTTAGGGTTTGATTAGGATTACCTAGCTTAGGGTTCAATGAGGGTTAGGGTTAGGGATTGATTACGATAAAAATTAGTGTTAGGATTAGGGTTAAGGTTAAATTATGGTTAGGGTTATAATGAGGGTTCTAAGATAAATCTTAGGGTTTGGGTTTAGGTTTGAGTTTTAGTTGGGGTTAGGGTTAGGTTTTGATTATGGTTAGGGTTAGTGTTTAATTAGGGTTATGGTTCTACAATAAAACTTGGGGTTATGATTAGCATTAGGGTTTAATTAGGAATAGGATTAGGGTTATAGTTTAATTAGGGATCAATTGAGATTTGGTTAGGGTTAGAGTCCTAAATTAGGGCACTAGGTTTAAACTATGGTTAGTGTGAGGGTTCAGTTAAGGTTCAATTAGGGTTATGGTTTAATTAGGGTCACATTTAAATTAAGGTTCAATTAGGGTTAGGGTTTAGTCAGGGTTCAATTCAAATTTATGGTTCTACAACAAAGCTTGGGGTTAGGGTTAGCATTACAATTAAACTAGGTTAGGATTAGGTTAGGTTGAATTAGGGTTAGGGTTAAGGTTTAATTAACGTTAAATTAAGGTTTGGTTAGGGTTAAGGTTGGAGTTTTAAATTAGGGTAACTTTTAGTGTTGGGATTATAGTTTTTTTACAGTTAGGATTCAAATAGAGTTCAAGGTTAGGGTTAGGGTTCAATTAGGGTTAGGGTTGGATTAGGGTTATAGTTATGGTTTGTGTTATAGGATAAATAGCTTAGGATTCGAGTTATAGTTAAGGTTGGGGGTTGGTTTAGGATTACAATTCAATTGGGAATCAGGTTAGGGTTCAATGAGGCTTAGGCTTAGGGATAAACTAGGGTAAGTGTTAGTGTTAGGGTTAGGGTCAGGGTTAGGGTTAGGGTTAGGGTTCAATTAGGCTTTATATTCAATTAGGGTTTAAGGTTAGGGTTAGAATTTAGTTAGGGTTACGATTAAGTTTAGGGTATAATTAGGGTTAGGGTTATAATTAAGGTTCTACAATAAAATTGAGGGTATAGATTAGGGTTAATATTAAGTGTTATGGTTAGGATTCAACTAGAGTTCAAGGTTAAGGTTAGGGTTAGGTACTGTTAGGGTTCAATTAGGGTTCAATTAGCTCTAATCCTAAACATAGCCCTATTTCTAAAATTAACACTAATACTAATCCTAATTGAACCATAACCCTAACCCTTATACTAACCCTTACCCTAGTTGAACCCTAACACTAACCCAAAGCTTTATCATAGAACCTTAACCCTTACCATAACCCTAACCTAATTGTAGCCTCATTAAATTGTAATCCTAACCCTCATTTAACCCTATACCAAACTCTAATTGAATCTTAACCCTAGACAAGCTGTGACAGTAATTAAACCCTAAACTTATTTGAACTAGGGTTAGTGTTGTGGGGTTCAATTATGGTTAGGATTAGGGTTAAGATGCAATAGTGTCAGGGTCAAGGTTAATATCATGGTTAGGGTTCAATTAGGGTTAGGTTTACAGTTTAATTAAGGTTACTTTTCACTTAAGATTAGGGTTGTGGTTAGGGATCAATTAGGGTTAATGTTCACTTAGCGTTAGAGTTAGTGTTCACTTAGAGTTAGGGTTAGTGTTCTATAATAAATCTTGGGGTTACGATTCAATCAAGGTATCCTTCTCAAGGCGCCTATTTTTTAATATATATTTTACATAAAAGTGCATAGGTGCCTTGAGAAGGATATATCTCAGCGTTTTTTATATATATTATTAAAAATATATATATGCTAGTTTACTTGCAAAAAAAACACTCACGTTATAACACATTTGCATTATATCTTGCCTTAGGTTTGGATTTTCCTTGGACATCCAACCCAAAGGGTTGGACTAGCATGTTAATGTCCAAACACATGTTCTACAAAATATAGAAAACACTTAAATATTGAGTGTGCTCCTCATTAGGTTTTAATGTTGATTTGAAAAAATGTTATAATAACGTCAAACTCTGCTTACCTTTCAAACCATATAATTTTTTCTACATTTAAAATATGTCAAGGTTTGAATCTTCAATTTTTTTGCATTGTCTTGTTTATGCCAAAATCTCTGTATAATATTTTTAGTATCATTTTTTATCTGTTTAGCTAAATTTGACATAAATTATATTTTTATATTTTAGACTCTATTCTATACACATTCATTTTTTTTATTAGTTTTCAAAATATTAAGGGGAAATACACTCAATTTTTTTAATTTTTCATGATGTGTCCTAAAAATTCACATATTTATTAAAAATTAAAAATTCAAACATAAACTATATGATGTTAGCTAATTTTTCACTAAAATGATTTGTGAAATAATTAAAAAAAGTCAACATTTTGTGTGCTCTTCTATTTGAGTTTTTTATTTGAACTCTACAAATCTTGTTTTTTTCACATCTTTAAATTTTGAATGTGAGTCTTTTTTTCTTTACTAATTTATAAAAATGACCACTTTTTTTTTAGGCTGTAGGAATCAGACTTTTTTCACACCGGTACCACAACGACCAGGGGGGGACTAGAAAACAATGACCACTTTTAACTCCCTCCTTTTTGATCCCCCATTTCCATGCACATACTATACTGTATTCTCTCTCTTTATACATATTTACATGTCTAAAAGTGAATATATATGTATGTAGAAAATGATGAATTCTAATTTTGTATGTATATGTGTATGCATGTATGTATATATGTACATGAATACATACAGATTATATATGTGTATATTATGTATATATGTACACACACATACATATTTTTACCAATATCTTAACACACAAATTGACACACACATATATACAATCATCTAATTAATTCAAGAGAATATCATAACACATTGTTGTATTATCAATTTACAACCACCTCAACCTCTCTATCATTAACAATATAATAGATATATTGTATTATTGCTTGGTAGTCAAATAACAAATTATTAAAGTGTTCATCAACACAATCTATTTTTTAAACATAAATTTAAACATGTCATTGCATAAATCAATTCTAAAAATACAAATTAGAAAAACATATCAAGTGTCTACTAAATTTTTTCGATTATAAAATTATTTTTAGAATACTATATGCATAGAATACTTCATTTTCTAAGCCATAATCTTTTTTATGATTTTATAAGTTTTTAATGTGCGACAGACTTTTTTGTAACGTATTCATTGATTATTTATTGCTTATGTGGTGCTTTTATTTCTGTGTTGTGTGACCCACTTTTTCTAACGTATTCATTGTTGCTTTTACCTACTTCCCTTATAAAATAAAAGCCGGGGATTCGAAATGATGGTTATAATGAAAGTTACGGGTGTAAAGTGAGAATGGGCGGATCCCGAGAGAACATAATATCTAATCCATGGGTATTACCATTATTCCGGCCAAAACCGGCGCCAACGCAAAAGTAACGGGGGCAATCGGCAGTCCATAAAGCAGGAAATGAAAGCGGTTGAGAGAAGAGGATGATGGAGCGATTGGGGTCTCAAAAATGTAGAGCCAGCGGAATAGAGCGAGCGAATTCCGGAAGGGACAGAGAGAGAGAGAGGTCTAGGGGCAGTTGTTGCTGCAATGCACCTGCCTTGGCCTTCTTCGGCGGAGTTTGCCTCTCTTACCTCTTATTTGCTTTCACCACCTCTACTTTTTCATTATACTCACACAAAGACAAACACAGGGGTACTCAATTGCTGCTTTCTTTCTTAATTACTCTGCACAGTGCATTGCACCTCAATTTCTGCTTTATTTCCTTACCCAAATCACACTTGCAGAGTCAAATTTGGGGAAGAGGAGTGGATCATCTCCAATGACAAGGCCACAATATGAGCAAGGCAGACGTGAAGAAAAGAAGATAGAGTTATTACAGTCTTTGTGGGAAGCACATTATCTCAATCTAAAGAATGAGAGTGCTACCGTTTCTAAGGCGGTTGGAGAAGTGCCTAAGGCGCCTCACATACAGAATTGCGAAGCATATGTAAACACCAGCAAACAATTGGACGGTGGTGGGGCACGTTGGAGCATTTGGAAAGGGTATCTGGGAGTAGCTCTCTCGGAAGACCAAAAAGAAGACTCATTGCTGGTCGAGCCTAAAACCATACCTCATGCTCCCTATCCTCCATGGGTAAGTATACAAGCTTCACATGCTCTATCTTATCTTCCCATATGATGATGGACAAAAGCTAAAAATATAGGCGATGGGAATACTTGGTAATTGAGAATACTTTACTTTGAATTCTAAGGGGTTAATTTATAATAGTCACAAATTCGGTAGCGTGGTTTAAACTAACAACCTTTACCCAACTGACTGCAAACTAACTAGTAATTAGTTATTCTAATTATTTTAGCCCCTGTGAATATCTAATTTTTGTACGTTGTTGGTTACAAATAGTCCAGTTCGGAATCGCGTAAATGTAATAGTGCAAATATATCCACAATTTGATCTCGAGTGGGGACGAACTGCATCTGCAATAATTAATTTGCACCTTCTTTATGACTTAGTGGCAATGAACCTCGATGTATTTGGATCACTCATTCACGCTGAGATTCTTCACCATTCGGAAAACACTTTTATTATTGCAGTACATTCTTCGTTGGTTACTCAGAAGGGAAACCCATATCACCCAAGAATCTACAAAGCCGACTTGCTATATACGCGGCTTTTTGTGCTTCCTAGTACTCGGTTTCAGTGAAAGTACTGCTTCCTTACTGAGAAACCGTTCTTGAGCCCATGTCATTAACATACCAAGTAGTTGTCTTTCTCCTATAATTAGATCTTCAGAATGGTTCTTCTGAACATACCTAGCCAGAGTCTTTGTAACTGTATTCTCTGAGTCTTCATAACTGTATTCTCTGAGTCTTCATCACTGCTGCGGATTAGGTCTTCATTATCCTCATCATCTGGAATATCAGTAGACTGTATTGTTTTATCAATACTTTACATTGACACTTTACACAATCCTTTTCAGTCTTTAGTTATAGCATCTATATGCCTTGCTTGTCATAGAATAACCAAGAAAATACCTTCATCAGATCTAGAATCAAACTTACCCAAATGTTCTTCATCCCTTTTGATGTGGCATTTGCTTTCAAATATTCTAAGATGTCTAATTGAGGGCTTTTCCTTTTCACAGTTCATATGGTGTTTTGGCAGTCTTTGGTCTGATTTGAGCTCTGTTCAAAATGTAAACTACGGTCTGGACTGCTTCTCTCCAATACATATCTGACAACTTTGCTTGACTTAACATTGTTTTGGCCATCTCCTGTACAGTCCAGTTCTTCTTCTCAGCTACTACATTTTGCTGCAGAGTTCTAGGATCAGAAAATTGTCTCTAGATCCCATGCAACTCACATAATTCGTCATACCTATCAAAAGTGAACTCTCCACCTTTGTTTGATCTTAGACACTTGATTGTTCTTCCAATTTCATTCTCAACCATAGCCTTAAATGCTTTAAACTTCTCAAAAGTTCATGATTTTTCTTTCAGAAAAGTAATCCAAGTCAATAGAATAATAATCAATAAGCATCGTAAAATACCTATCGCTTTGAATGCTCTTTGTCCTCATTGGCCCACATAGATCGGTGTGAATCAAATCCAATGGCTTTGTTGTAGAATATTCCTTAATAGGAAATTTGGTCCTTGTTTGTTTTCCTTCATGACATGGGTTGCAACTAGTAGACTGAGGCTTCTTGATCTTTAGCATGTCTCTTACCATTCCTTTTGAGCCGATCTTTACAAGATTATCAAAATTGATGTGTCAACTCTCTTCTCTTTGTATTGCAAAACAATTTTGTCCATTTACCTCACTGAGATGATATACATCACTGTCAGTCTTGCTTCCTTCCGCAACTAACTCACTGGTACCGGTCTTTCTGATTTCACAACCTTTAGCATTGGATGAAAGCTTGTAGCCTTTATCACACATTTGGCTTACACTTGGAAGATTGTGCTTTAATCTTTCTACATAAAAAACATCATGAGTTTTTGTCTTTCCACCATCAAGACTCAAAATACTTTTACCGGTAATCTTAGCAACAAAATTGTTACCAAGGGTTACAAATCCTCCATCAAACTTCTTGAAGTGCATGTACTTGCTCTTGTCTTTAGTCATGTGACTTGAGCATCCGCTGTCAATGATCCATAGATTCTTCTCCTTTTGGGCATATAATGCAGTCTAAGCCACCATGGATTTCTCTGATCTTTGCTCCTTTGGTTTCTTCTTCCAAACCTAATCTATTTCATTATTTTGATATTCTAACTTATTTCCCTTTGTGTTCGGTATAGGAGGAATCACAAAACTACTTCTACAGTTTCTAGCAATATGTCCAAAATTGTTGCATTTGTGACAAATAATATTGAAATTATACAAAGGTGCAAATGCATTTTTGCTAACAAAATTATTTCTTCTTGTCGGAGCCTTTCTACAATTCATAGCCTTATGACCAAAATGATTGCAATTAAGACAGTAACCAAAAAAGGAATGATTGAACCCGGTATTGTATCATTTTCCTCTTGAAGCTTGTCTTCTGAATCTTCTATTCTGTCATTTAGCACCTTGCTTTCATTGATTGCTGCAACTTGCTCAAACTTTGAGTTTCCGAAGCCATTCTCTTCTGGATTCTCAACAACAAATTTCACAGGCTGCTTGGTCATCTTATTCTTTTGTATATCAGTGAAACCAAGACTGGTTTTGATATGTGGTGATCTCTAGCTTTCTATTATTTGATCCAAGATCTCAATGCTCTTCCCAAATTTCAACTTCAGCTGATGATTTACTTTTTCAAGGTCTTTCCTTAGTGACATAATCTCTACTTCAAATTTTTCACAATCCTTATCTCTTAATAGCAATCTTTCATTCACAAATTCTTCAATCCTCTTTGCCTCTTCCATTTGAATCTTTAGATCAATGACCATCTTCTCCACATTCTCAAGATTCTGAGATAATTTGCCTTTGACTTTTACTTCTTCTGCAATTCTTTTCTTCAGCCTTTTAATTTCCTTGCTAGCGTAGAGCAATTCTTCCACAAGGTCTACTTCAGCATCATCATCAATTCCGAACTTCATTTCCGCATCTTCTTTAGAGGTTTCCGTAGCCATGAAGAGAGCCTTTTCTCCTTCATTCCCAAAAGTGGCTAGGTCATCATCATTAGATGAGTAGCCTTCCTCATTGATAAAGAAACTTTTCTGATTTTTTTGAAACTTTTGCCCTTTTGAAAATGACTTCTTCTCATCATTGCTAGATTCTTTGTATGGACACTTAGCCATAAAATTCCCTACTTCTCCATAGTTAAAACATTTGAAAGACAACTTACCTTTATACTTTCCAGAACCTCTTTGTAACTTTCTGATAAAGTTTGCTTCCTTCATATTTGATCCATCTTTTGAATCAGAATCAACTTGCTTCTTATACACTTTGAATGCTGCTTCTTTCCTTGCAAATTTGTCATTCTCAATTCTCATTTCATATGCAGCTAGAATTCCATGTAACTCATCCATAGTTAGAGTATTCAAATCTTTAGCTTCTTCAACAACAAATACTTTTGCATCAAACTTTTGGGGAAGGGATTTGAGTACCTTTTTTAGTTCTTCACCAAGACCTCTGATAGAGTTGACAACCTCATCAACACGAAGTAAGAATGTGGCAATGTTTTCTTCTTCCTTCATTTTCAGACTTTCAAATTGACCTTGATGAGTTTGAAGCTTTGTTTGTTTGACCTTGTCATCACCTTCATAGATGTTGTGTAACTTACACTATACTTCCTTCACCGTCCTGCAATGCATGATCTTTACAAACTCAGAGTTAGATAAACCACATAAAATAGCATTTCTTGCTTTGGCATTATTCTCGCAAGCCTTCTTTCCAACTTGATCTCTTGGAGGACTTTCAAGGATCTCATATCCATCCACAATTGATTGCCAAACCTCAAATCCTAGGGCCATCAAGTATGCTTCCATCCTTACTTTCCAAAAGGCATAATTGGATCCATTAAAGAGTGGTTCCTTAATTGAAGACAATCCTTCTTGAGCCACTGAGTGTGCTATCCCGAATCTACCTCAAGCTATTAAGCTTCTTCAAAGGAACCTAGCTTTGATACCAATTGAAGGGCACACACTATACTGAGAGGGGAGGGTGAATCGGTATAGTCAAATCTATTTAAAACTCTACAATTTAACATTAATCACTTCTCCAAACATGAATCTTAAATCATCCAACAGTTAGAGTTAATCAAGCAACATAGATGCACACATTCACACAATGAACACCAGATATACTTGGAAACTTGGAATGGGAAAAACCATGGTGAGAAAAGTTGCCTAGAGCTACTATCCAAATCCAGCCTCACAAAAATAATGAATAACTTACAATCATGAAGTAGGCACCAACCTATTGGAGACACCAATCCCCTACTGTATATGTAGGCACCAACCTACTAGAGACACCAATCCCCGATACAAAAAATTGAGTACCAACTCAATAAGTAAGACAACAGTCCTATCGAATTACATAGATATGATTTACGGATCTTCAATATTGATTACACAACTTGCTCTTGATTTGATCTTCCTTCTGACACTCTCCTACATAGCATATGATATTCTGATAATGGCACACAATGATTGGGATGCAACTCCCATTACATCACTTGAATAATATTCATACTCACTAGCACATCCTGAATGATGATTAGTCATTGAATGAATTCTAGTCATAAATATATACATCCCAGTACATTAACTATGTTTCATGTCAGTCAGGAATCTCTTAACACCATCTGCAATTAACCAAGTCAGCTAAGGTGGACCTAAATTCAAATTGATATGAAACGTGTAGCGGGTCGGTCCTAAATTTGTTGCCGCCAATAGTACATGATGTTGTGTGCTTCCTTCAGAGATCCTTACTTGGTCCTATTTCATCTTCACATGCTTCCTCCAATTAGCACACGCTTCCCTTCTCTGGCGCAAATACTTAGACGTTAGTCACTGTTAGCTAGTCAACACAGACAGTACTCTGTTACCTCCAACTTTTTGTTTGTTAAGACTCCACCCCCGAAACTCTGGAAATTGATACAACATGAGTAGCTTTACTTTACGTCCAAGCCGCAAGGTTTAGCATTCAACTGCAGCAAAATGCAGAGCAAAACACTACTACAGTGTAATACAATGCATGAGTAGCAATCCACAAAATACTTCCACAAACACTTCTAGACTACTCCCAGCAACATGAATAGATACGAGCATGATATTTCACAGTCTTCTTCATAGTGTAGTTCACCCTAGCACGTTGTTCTCAAAAGCTCTAACATGACAGAATCATGACAGAAATACCCCTGATTTCAGAAGCTCGGACATGACAAAAGTAATTGAACTTTAACTCTCACCGATCTCCTAAATTCTCACCGATTGCCTGACATCACTCCTTTGGCATCAAAGAGCACCTTTGACATCAATGACAACATATGTTCAACAATGCTTCCCTTCACAAATCTGCTTATAACATTTCTCCACATATACTCTTCTTGAAAACTACATATACGCACTTTCACACATCTGCATATATTCTTCTTCTTAAATCTCAAATCTGCATTTATTCTCCTTCACAAAGGATGTCTTCTTCAATGGATGACAAAAGTCTTTCTATGCCTTCATAAAGATCTTCTTGTTGATGATATCTTCTTCACAAATTCGATGCAACTATTCTCATGTATCTTCCTTCTTAAATCTACATATATCCCATGTCGAATCTGCTCATACACTCTTCATGGATAAATCTGCTGATGTATTAATGATATATCTTTTTCTTTACACTCCACACACCTATTCCACACAATCTGATTTCCTTTTTTTTATATCTTTATCTCTAAATGAAAAGAGTTACCTTTTCATATGGATGCATTCTTTCCAAGAGAAGCACCCTTCCATTATAGATCTCTGCTCTTTGTTAATAAGAATTATTTCCACCTTTTTAGTTTCTATTGTTGTCTTTAAACTTAATTACTTCCTTCATAAACATAAGCACTGCATATTATATTTTTAATCACTGCCTTATACTAATTGCTGCCTTTATACACATGATTGCTGCCTTTCCATTATCTTAATTGCTGCTTATTTTATGATCTTAATAATTGTCTTAAATGCTTCATTTTCAAATGTAATCACTGCCTTAATAAGCTCCAATGGCTGCATATTACAAAACTTCAATCGCTGCTGTTAATAACCTCTCATATCAGCCTTTCTAATTGCTGCCTCTTTATTACATAGTCGCTGCCTTTTTCTGTATCATCGCTGCCTTAATAGCTGCCTTTAGTCATGAATAAATCGCTCCCTTAATCACTTTTCATTACTCCGCATAATCGCTATTCATCTTCTTTTTACTTGGTCGATTCATATATATATGCATTTAAACTTAGGTGCCAAAGTAAGTTCGGCTACAATAAAATATTCATTTAATGTTTAGTTTTCATATTACCAAGACAGTTGTCCAGCATAGATAGTGTCTTGTATATGATGAAGGCCAATATGAGGGAGGTCGGCCAGCAATAGCAAGGAGTATCTTCTTGGACCAACATTATGTTGCCGTTATGCTCTTCTCACCTTGGCATCAATGTCAATATGTGACATTCCTTCTTGACATCAATGACAACAATAATCCAACAATTTGTTATTAAGATGATATAATAGATTCTTTTGACTTTATATTAATGATATAACAATATTTTGTAAGTAATATCCATATTTGAAATAATTGCCTATAGAGGATCATATAACTGTTATGTTAGATGGTGTTTGTACATTTTGAGCCCTCATAAATACAGTTCAAGTTATCTGAAATGAATCAACACCATATTGTGTTCAATTATTTAAGGTCCTTAAGAGCACATTATGAATATTATAAACTATGTGGAGATTGCAAACAACAAATGCATCTAGCAATATCATTAAAATGATTAGTTGTTTAAAGGCTAGCTATCTATCTATATATTTATAATATTATTGATATGGATGAGTATCTATTGCAATGGGTAATGTCAATAATTGGATATTGAAAAGTATTGTTTAAATTTTATTCAACATTTAAACAATTAAAAGTGAGAAAATAGATAATAACAAAACAACATTAATAAAATATTTATTATTGAATAATGAGTTAATACTAGTCCAAGTATTAAACGATTTATATGAAACATTGAACAAAACATTATATAAATTAGTGGATAGTTGTTAAAAACAAAACATGCAGCTATAGACAAATGGACAACTATTGACAGAAGATCATGTATTAAAGAAAACAGTAGAGTGGCTCTTAAAATAGTTTTTGGAAAGATTTGCTTAATAAAAGAGAATTGTAGGAAAGGAAGAGGAGAGATCAAGTAGAAAGAAGAGCAAAAGGAGGTAGTTGGCAAGCACTAGGTGCATAAAATTGAGATCACTCTCTATTGTACCCAACTCAAAACCTAATTGTGTTATAAAAAACTCCTCTTGATCATTAGTCATTTGTGTATCAAAGTCAAAGTGGAAAAGTTCATTCTCAACCAAATCACAAATTATGTCATAGTTAGAAACAGTCATTTTTTTTGGTCAAGTCAAATTGTTGTGTCCAAATCGAAAAATGTCAAGTTGTGAATCTTAGTTATTTGTTTGCCGATTTTAACTTTAGTTATTAACTAATAGTTAATAAGTTATTATTGATTATTAGTTGATGATTTTAATTGAAGTTATTGTTAATAATATTAATTTTAATTAATAATGTATTAATATTATTATTGTTAGTATATTCTAATTTTAAATTGTTAATATTATTGATTAAAAATAAAAAATGAAAGAGTCTAAAAGTGGTTGCCTCTTTTAAAAGATTTAACCTTTTTCTTTTAGAAGGCTGTTGTAAACTTCAAAGTTTTGGCATCTAGGGGAGAGGGTCCAATGGTTAGGCGGGGGCTTGTTGTTGGTATAGTACTTATGGTTATAGGATTTAGTCTTGGAACATATTTATATTATATATTGTCAATAATTATTCGACATGTAAACCAACAAATGACCAAATGTTTGTCAAGATGGACACTTACATGAAGACATGAGAACTTATGAATGTCATATAAAAGAATCATAAATACATTCATGAGTTAAGACTTGACATTGTGAAGGCTTGGGATAACTAATTCTTAACTGAATTAGCGACTCTTTCGAGATAGATAGGTTCCGTTGTTCAACAAATCTATCTATATGTTGTGTGAGTAACATCCTCATCAACAATCAAACCTTTGCGCGACCGCAATTTTCAAATTTTCCTATGTACCCTTTTGTTTTGCCATGGTGTAGCCTGGTGGGCGGCCCCAGTAGGTTTCCCCATCCAAAACAAGATCTTCTGTGTCAACAAAAAATGGTGGGAATATCAATCTTTGGCCAGAAAAGCTGGTCCGAAAGTCAATGCGGCCTTGTTGTCTTCTAGGGTCTTCTCTCGAGACGCTAGAAAATCTCTGACTTCCCCCCTTTTGGGGCTAGATTCTTTCTTTGTAGAGGAAAAGCCGGTCTCTTTTGTGGACAAACTGGTCAAAAACAGACCTTTGTTCAAGGCTAAGGCTCTAGGAGCTTTGGATGCTTGTTGTGTGGTGGACGGCCTCAAAGTTGTGGTCTTGGATGAAATCATGAATGAGACTATTTCGGGACTCTTGCTATCCCTTGTAGGTAAGTTTTTGTCTTTCAAACCAAACATTGATCAAGTTAGGAAATGGATTGACTCTACTTGGAAACTTAAAGGAGCTGAGCGCAAGTGTCATGTCCAATGGCTTATTTTTTTTAGTTTTGTGAATCATGAAGATCTGTTAAAGGTTCTTATTGGAGGCTCGTGGGCCTTTGATAAAAACTTCAAGAATTGCTTATCTTTGTGTAAGTGGAAGCCTGGATTTGACCCCTCTACGAATCTTGGCTTAGCTGCCCCCACTTGGATTCGGCTCCATGGGCTCCCTCTAGAGTTTTGGAACCAAAAAGTCTACCAAGGTATTGCTAACTCTTTTGGTAGCCTGTTAACAATTGATAAAGTTGCTCCGCCAAAATCAAGATTGGTTTTTGCAAGAATATGTGTGAACGTGGTTGTCAGTAAGGTCCTCCCTTCCTCCATATCCCTGAAATCAAGGTTTAGGATTTGGAATCAAGTTATAGAATATGTAAATGCTGGAACCTTTTGTTAGTTCTGCAGGAGGTTTGGGCATCTGAGTGATTCCTATAAAAGACAACATACACATAAAGATAAAGCATTCTCTGAAGCTGTTCTCCCTCAACCCAATGAGGTCGACTTGAGTTTTAGTGAGGACAAGGATTTGAGGCTTCCCCATGCTGAGCCCCTTGAAATGTTGGCAACAAAGCAAAAGCAAGAAGTAAAAAGTGGAGAAAATAATAAAAGAAAGGACCCATTAGATATCCCACAGGAGAATGATCCTCAAGCCCATAATGGTGTTGAAAATGTTGAAGAAAACTTGAACAGTAAATCTGAAAGAATCTGCTCCCTGGATATTCCCCCCTCCCTCCCTAAAGGTTTTGTGGTGGATGACTTTGTTACAGGTATTTACGAAGAAAACAGTATGGGTGTTTCTTTGGGTGGGGAGGATGTTTCATTACAGGAGAACCACAACCAGAGTATGCTAGACTCCCTAGCCTTATTGGGATTTGGCGAATCAAAGTCTCCCTTACCCAAGCTAAGTTTTCAGAAGGAAATCTTAGAGGAAGATTGGACACAAGTAAATGGAAAATCAAAAAAGAAAAAGAAGCGGATGTTGGGGGGGAACAAAAGCAAGGGAGATCTTTTTAGAGGGATACTAGGGCTAGGGAAGCTACTCGTGAGGTGGCTTCAGGGAAACAAAAGACCCTTGAGGGTCTCTTGGGACAAAAGAAACTCAAGGAATAATTCTTGGGGAGGCTCGGCCTCCTTCAGTCAGTATCTAGCAGATACTGACTTCTCCTCTTTGTTTTTGAATGAAGATAATGTCTTGGAATGTTCGTGGGCTGAATAGCCCCTTGAAAGAGCATATAGTTAAATGTTGTATTGTTGATTTGAAAGTGGATGTTCTTCTTATCCAAGAAACTAAAATGCAACATTTGACCTTTGATTAGATAGTTAAAAACATATGGCCAATGGTTGATATTGTGTAAGTGACGTGGGTGGAGCTTTCGACAGCCTTGCTACTCTATGGAACCCAGCTAGACTAAAAGGAATCAAAGGAAACAACAGTAGAAACAGTTTAGAAACCATCATGGAAGATTTGAAGAATTTTGTTAAATGGAATCTTATTAATATTTATGTCCCTGACTCTAGGGTTGCTAGAGCCCATCTTTGGGATTCCTTATCTGCTCTCATCTCGATGTAATGTCCCCCATTTTTGGAGTGATCACCATTCAGGAGGTTGGTTAGCCTATTAGCCATTCCTGTAGGCTAATCCAGTTGGATAGGGGATGAGTTGTTGCATTTGATTATATTTTGGGCCATTGGAAAATAAAAGGAAAATAATAATATTATTTGGCCATGGAGAAATTAAAATATTATTTTAAGTGAGTCTTTATAAAATATTATTATTAAAGTCACTTAAGAAAAAAATAATAAAAATTATAAATTGACTGTTTAAAGAAAAAAGTGAAAAATATAAAATTAAAATAAATTATTATTTCCCCAAAATGGGACGCCTAGGTATGGATGGGAAATAATTTATTAAAAATCACTTAAGGTGATTTGAGGTCCAAAAGAGGTGGAAATCAATTTATAAAAAGGTCCTCTATCACTTTGGAGTCTCATATTGTGGATTTGACATATTTGGTATTTCTCTATTTTCAGCTGAGTACTTCAGTTGCGGCCATTTCTGAGAATGAAAACCTTAAAAAATTCATAGGTTGGACGAAAACCGAACTCTACCTTGTGAGATGAATTCATCCAGGGTTCATCATTGAGCTTATTTGCAGATTTTACTTCATTTTGGGGCTTTTATCAGTTAGGGTTTGAAGATCTTTTTGCAGATTGAAGACTTCTTATGGCAGATCTGGGGAGTTATTGATCATAGCTTCATATCTCATTGAGTGGCTAGGGTTTATGGAGCTGTTGTTATTTTTGGGAGCTGACTGCTAGGGTTTTTGACCCTTATTTGGAACCATTGCAGATTTTGGTCACTAATAATTTTATAAAAATTTCTGCACCTAGGCAACCTGATTGGAGACATTTTTGGAGGCTTTTGGCAAGGGTTTCATATTTTTTAGAAGCTGGAAAATATTTTTGAAAATTACTTTTGCATTTGGACGACTAGGGTTTGATAGTTTGAGGGCCAAATCTTCATACCAGCTTGAGATCCCTTAGGGTTTGAAGGTGGAATATTTTATTTCAGATTTATTTGGGCCATTTCTAGTTCTTCTTCATGAATAATTGCTGATCTGAAGATTTCACACAAATCAATCCTTAATCAGCCTATATCTCATCACTTCCATTGTGCAAAGTGTCCAACATTGCAATCTTGGATTCGGGTATGTTTGTATTTTATTTGGAATTCATATTATGTTGAAATGAGAACATTGTACCTTGATGGTGTAATTAAATCAGAACTATATCAGGTCTGATTTCTATTGTTTATTGAGGAGAAATAAGAAGTTTGTTTGTGTCCTTTCATTTGTTTTGCAATATATGTTTATGTGTCATCATTATATGCTATTGCTCTACAAAACACAAACTGAAAACCATTAAACAATCACCAAAACCTCAAGCAACATTCAAAAAATCAGATTGCATGCCAAGTGTTTGAAAAAATGTCAAACAACCAAAATTGAAAAATCAGATCAGAATAAGCAGGGGTTCTTACACTCAACTAGACAAAAGGAGAAATGGATGCTTGTAGGAGATCTTAATACTCCTGTTTTCCCTTCAAATAAATTGGGGGGGTTGGAGGACTATTCGGATAGCATGTTGGACTTTGCAGAATTTATCTCATCTCAAGGCCTTTTGGATGTTGACCTTCATGGTTCCAAGTTCACTTGGTAAAACAGATGACAAGGTAACAGCCACATCCAAGTTAAGCTGGACAAAATGCTTATTTCTAGTGGATGGGACATTTTTCCAAAACTGTATTTATCTGCTCTTCCAAGGATTGGTTCTAATCATAGTGCTCTTCTATTGGTTTGGAAGGAGCTGAGGCCTAGGGGCCCCTATCTTTTCAGGTACAAAATTATGTGGACCCTTCACCCTAATTTTAAGGGGCTTATTCAGAAATGATGGAATCAACCTTGCCATAGTACGCCAATGTTTTGCTTAGCCAAAAACTAAGAAGGATCAAAGATAATGTGAAAGGATGGAATAAAATATCCTTCGGAAATATCTTCCTCACTAAGAAGTTCATCCTTTCTAGTCTAAAGGAGATTCAAGGAAGGTTGGAGAATGGAGTTATTGATGGTGAGACTTCAAAGAAAGAAAGAGAGCTTAGAGCAGAGTGGTTTAAGACTACTAAGAAGGAGGAAATATTTTGGAAACAAAAATCTCGAATACAGTGGTTGCAAGAGGGGGATAGAAACACTAAATTCTTTCACCAATCAACTATGAAGCACAAAAAGAAAAACAATATAAGATCCTTGGTGAAAGCAAATGGTACTATTAATGAAGATGAAATAGCTGAGTAGACTATTTCC
The DNA here is from genome assembly GCA_007258455.2 of Sequoia sempervirens. Lineage (NCBI taxonomy): Eukaryota > Viridiplantae > Streptophyta > Pinopsida > Cupressales > Cupressaceae > Sequoia > Sequoia sempervirens. Next base: position 5,708,465 of record VDFB02000016.1, on the reverse strand, counting down.
TTTTTTAAAGATAATGGCGGATCTCAGGATCAAATTAATGTTGGGATGGATGCTCTCCTTGAGGTTATACCAAAGGTAATATCGGAGATGGACCTTAAGGATTTAGGGAAACCCATAATGATGCAAGAAGTCAAGATGCGGTCTTTTCCTTTGGAGTTTTTAAAGCTCCAAGCCTCGATGGTTTTCCCCCCTGCATTTTTCAAGAATTTTGAGAAATCATCTTCACTGATCTTTTAAATGCGGCCAAAGATTTATTTAGATCGGGAATATTGCTAAGTCAATTAAATTTGAGTTTTATTATGTTAATCCCTAAGAAAGAGGATGCTACCTTCTTACAAGATTATAGACCCGTAAGTCTATGTAACACAATGTATAAAATCTTCTCCAAAATCATAGTTAACGGGTTGAAAGGGGTCCTTGGCAAGATGATTTCTGTGAATCAAAAAGGCTTCGTAAAAGGTAGACAAATCCTTGATGCTGCTATAGTCTCTCATGAATACATCCACTCTACGGAACAATGTAAGAGATCGGGTATGGTCTTAAAGTTAGACATTTTGAAAGCTTATCATAGGGTTTCTTAGAAGTTCCTAATTGTTGTTCTGGAGAAATTTGGTTTCAACGGTCGAATTCTAAAATTGATTAAAGCTTGTGTCACTACCACCAAGTACTTTGTTCTAATAAATGGTGTTCCTAAAGGTCTCTTTTCCTATGGTAAAGGTTTATGACAAGGGGATCCCCTTTCTCCTTATTTGTTTATAATAGTTGTTGAAGTTCTTGGGAGAAATTTTTAGAGAAATCTAGATCAAGGAGTCCTCAAAGGGATTAAAGCTGCTTCTTCTCTTCAGCCTGCTTCTCACCAGCAATTTGTGGATGATACCATTCTTTTTGGGGCAGCATCGGTTATTGAAGCTGCCAATTGGAAATTTATTCTTCAGGATTATGCTGAGGCCTCAGGACAACACATTAATTATTCAAAAAGCAAGGTTTATTTATTAAATACAGATCAATTGTTAAAAGACAGGTTTTTGAGAATTCTAGGATGTCAAGAGGTTTTACTTGGCAACTATCTTGGACTCCCTTTAAGCACCAAGAAACCCCCTATCACCTACTAGAATGTCATCTTAGAAAGGATCCAAAAAAAGTTGGTAGGGTTGAAAGGTATACTTCTAAGCTAGGGGGGTAAGCTTCAGCTACTTAAAGCCTCACTCCAAAACATCCCGGTCTACTTCCTTTATCTCTTTAAGATGCCTGCTTTCATAGTTAAGAAAGTTGAACAAATCCAAAGAAACTTCCTTTGGATAGGTATAGAAGAAAAAGCTAGGATTGCCCTAGTAAGTTGAGACAAAGTTTGCTCCCCCAAAAAACATGGAGGACTTGGGATCAAAAGGTTAAATTTGTTTAATAAAGCACTCCTTTCTAAAAATGGTTGGAAATTTGGAATCTACTGGAAGGTAATAAGGACTGGGTGGACATTTTAAAAGCTAAATATTTGGGAAATGTTGATCTTGGAAGTTTTATGTTCTCTCAGGAATGGCCTAGGGGCTCGATTGTTTGGAACAACATAATGAAAATAAGAAATACTCTCAGACAAGGAATCAAAAGGAGGGTGGGTAATGGTAGAAAGATCAGATTTTGGGATGATGCTTGGTGCATGGGCCTTGTGTTGTCCTCAGTTTATCAGCTAAATCATATTAAGCAGGGGCTTATAAGATTAAATGGGAATTTCTTATATGAGTATGTTGATTGGGGTGGAGCTTGCCCAAAGTGGAAAAGTTTTAGTGAACAACTAATCGGGTATTGGGCTCTAAGGGAAGGTATTCAGAATGAATGGATTGATACTTTTCATCTCTTGGATCCTCTTATCGGAGATTGCCTTTTCTTCTCACATAATAGAGAAGATGAATGGATCTGGAGTGACAACCCTTCAGGGGTTTTCTCTGTTAAATATGCCTATGCTAAGATGGAGCAACCTATACTCCCCCCTCGGAACTTTGATTTGAACAAAATATGGAATGCCAAACTCATTCCAAAGATTAACTATTTATGGTGGGCTACTGCCCATGGTAGTATCCTCATCGTAGATGTTCTCAATACAAGAGGGTTTCAGTTTCTTAGCAGGTGCTCCCTTTGTTATGAAGAGGCTGAGAATATTGGCCATATGTTCTTCCACTGTTCCTTTGCTAGGGAACTCTAGATGTATTTCTTAAGAATTTTGCTAACTGATTGGGTGTTTCCCCAATCTCTAAAGGATTTTGTGGAACAATGGAACAACTACCCTTTTAGTCACTCAATTATTGTGGAATTGTGGAAGCAAATCCCTCCTCTTGTGTCATGGAGCTTGTGGAGAGAAAGAAATAATAGAATTTTTAGAGATCAAAGGAAAAGCAATATGGAGGTTTCCTTGAGCACAAAACAACAAATACAGGATAATTTAAACTCAAGAATCTTTGGCTTCTCTAAAAAGATGCCATCTTATGGGGACCTTAGGATCAAATGGAATTGGGGGATTAAAAAATATCTAACTAGAATCAATTGGGCTAAGATTTTGAGCAGAAGGATAACAAAATGGACCCCTCCGGAAGATGTCTAGATAAAGCTTAATTTTGATAGTTGCTCCAAAGGAAACCTCGGGTTGGCTACTGCTAGAGGATTTATAAGAGATCACAGGGGCTTTCTAATTGAAGGATATGCTAAGTTTTTGGGTATTTGCACTAGCAATGTGGCTGAGGCAACTGTTGTTTGATGGGGTCTGAAGAGAGTAAAGGAGAGGGGCTTTAACAAAGTTGTTATAGAAGGAGACTCCAAATTGATTATAGATATTCTTAAGGGATATTTTGTTGCCCCTTGGATGATTAAGAACCTATTGGAAGATTCAAAAAGGATGATTGAGGGCTTCAACCAATATAAGTTAAAACACACATACAAAGAAGGAAACATAGTAGATGATGCTACTTCCAATGTGGGGATCTCCTGTCCGCAGTGGGTAAGTTGGAACTACGATGGTGTCCCTCAAAAAATAAAATATCTAATTTCAGAAGGGAGATTGGGAATAAATAAAACTGTGAATATTTTCAGTGATATATGAAAATAATTTGCTAAATATTACTAAGGTGACTATGAATGACTCTTAGGTCCCCTATATAGATTCAATGATTTATGAAAATAGTTTGTTGAATATGACTAAGGTGGCTATGAATGACTCTCGGGTCCCCTGTCATGGTACTAGGAATCTCTCCAGTACCACGAGTTTAATTCCCTTAGTTTCACATATTGATGACATCATGTAAAGGAAAAGCACCGGATATGATTATTATGATTTAGCGAAGTCCTTATCTAATCATAGAAATAATTTATATTACATGATTTTTATTAATGTGTACCACTTTAATGGAGGAAGGTATCAAATGCATACAACAAAGGGTAAAGATCGCATCATTATTATAAAAGGAAGATGCAATAATGTTTATGATAATTTTAATAAAGAAGATTTCTGGATTAGAAAAGGGGTGCCCTCCTAAAGTTTCATAAGTTTTTGTTTGGGTACAAATATCTTTCTCTAATTCTAATGGATATGCTTAGGGAGAATGCTATAATGAAAATGCATGGCAATCTAAATGCTCACACGAGCCCCAAGTCTAATTCTCTAATTATGCTTATAATGCATAAGATTTAGTTTAATTGGGCCAAGGAAGCACTTAGAACCCCTCTCATGTATTCCCCTCAAGCAAAATGTGGATATTTGAAGGATTTTTGAGGAAGCCGGCGTCACGCCATTCTTCCTTGCCATGCAGGGTTTCAACGATGAGCTCATCTCAAAAAATTTCAACTCTTGGAAGGAGGGAATAGTGGCAATTGTTGGTGTCCACTTTGAGGTGACCCCTAGACTAATTGTAGAGGTGACAAGATTAGAATGTAAAGGGATAAAAGTGGCGAAAGTGAGTTATGAAAAGTGACGTAAACTATCAAAGATTTATTGATAGTTTCCTTGAAAAAGAGAAGTTGCAAAGGTTCTAGAATGGCTACGAGAGGGAGAACTTGTCGGCTCCTTTTGGTTTGGTAAGCTTACACATAATGCGATATTTTACTTTAGAAGGAAGATATACAACTATCCATGGATACCATTTTCCTTTCCTTAATCACATAAGGCGTAAAGGAAAAATCAACATTCCTTTCTTTCTTCTGTCATCTCTCCATCAATGTATTGCTAAGCCCCCCCCCTCGGTTGCACCAGGGTCTAATTCTAAGACTATAATCATGTGTTTGTGTTGTCCTTTACCCCTCAGTCGTGCCCTAACAAAGTTGTTAAGCCTCTGCAGATAAAGCCGTCGAAAGAAAATCCCCTCTTGATTCAGAATAACCCTTCTTCTGGAAAAAAGCCAAAATCTTGTCTCTCGAAAAATGTTGTTTCTCAAACCCCCACCATTGTGGAAATGCAGTCTACCCCTCCCCTCTCAAAAAAGAAAAAACCAGTCAAACCCTACTGCTTCAAAAAGAAAGTTCTTAGGCCCTTCGGAGAGTAAGGAGAAAAAGGATATTGCTATAGAGATCCTGGATGAGGGTGATACGAGACAACATTGTGTTTTGAGTAGTGGAAAGGGTGAGTGGTTGGCCCGCTTAGCCAAAGTGGATAAGCTAAATAAAAACATGGATTACAAAGGGAAAAAGTTGGCCTTTGATGAGGAAGGCATGGAGTACTCGGATGAGTACTTCCCCTTGTCCAAGGAGGAGGGCTAGGATAGCCAGCAAGAGGTGGAAGCAAATGTGGTCGAAGAGGATGACACAAGTGTGGACGAAGAAGGAGAAGATGAAAAAAGTGAGGATGAAGAGGGGGAAGATACTGAAAAGAATGAAATAAATATTGGTATTGAGGAAGAAGAGGATAGGATGGACTTTGGACAAAAGGAGGAAAATGTTAAAAAGAATTAAGAAAGGGCGAGCTCGGAGGACGAAGGGGATTTGGGACCTGGGTCCCTCCAAAATTTTAAGCACTAGATTGAGCACCTATACGGAAGGGTTAACCTCATTGAATCAAATAGTGAAAGTGAATTCCTGAAAGAGAAGATTACTGAGCTGGAAAGTGCAATGAGTTGCATTATCTCAATCACAAATGGGATTATGAATTGGACCATTTTTGGTACTGTCACAGGTCAGTCTAAAGTGAGGAAGCTGAAACGAAAGAAGGATAAGAACCAGGATGAAGAGGCTTCGAGGAATGACATATTCAATGACATCGAGAACACCTGGAAGAACAACCTCGAGTTGTTAAAGAAGTATTGGGATTTTATCAACAGTCCAAAGGAGTAGTTTTCTCTGCTGGGCAGGGTTCTTTTTTGCTATTTCCTATGGTTTTCTCAGGCTTGCGTGCTTGTTTCTTATAGGCCTGTGTGCCACCTTAGGTATTTTTTTATGGCTGGTATGCCTTTCTGTTTTTTGCTGTTTGGATTGGCTGGCCGGTAGGCCTCTGTTTTATGCTTGGACTGGTTGGCCTGCAGGCCTCTGTTTTTTGCTTGGACTAGTTGGCCTGTAGGCCTTTTTTTTATGCTTTTACTATGTTTTTTGGGATCAGGGCCCTTACCCTACTTTTCTAATAAAAAACAAGCATAGTAAATTCATTTTTGCTTTATACAAAATATCATAACTATCCAATAAAAGTGTCATTTATAAAATAAGGTGCTCATCTAAACAAGTGTTGTTGTTATGTGGACAAATATTGTTCATGTGTGTACAACTACTGGGGTGGCAATATATATGCATTGGATTACTTTGTACTGTATGTTTGTCCTATGACAAATGTAACAAGTGAGCACAATTAACAAAGGTTGTCAAAAAGTTTTATGATCATTTAAAGTTGAATATAAGTTTTATTTAAAATAAGAATGTGTTAGTTTTATAACGATAAATAGTATTTCTGTGTTGGATATAAAGTTTAGAGATAACAAGATTTATGGTTACCAAAAGGTATTTAAATTCCTCTCAGGTGGCTTGATGCGAGCCTTGTGGTATTCATAATGTGCATAATTTTTGAGATTGATAATGATTAATTTTCTTTTATGTTTAAAACCAGCAGTGTTTAAAATTCTTTTATGTTTGTAAGCTGATTAACCTTTTCTTTAAGTTATTCTTGAATTCCTAGAAATCATTCTCCCATATTAATTTTATTGACCAATGAGTCTCCCACGATGTTTTGCTCTAACTTGCATGCATTTTGTTATTCATTAGTGAGTTTACCTCTAGAGACTCATTGATTCTTTTGATTCTCTTATTTTAAATTTATCTCAAATCAGGGATTCATAGGGCTCGCTTTTGCTGGCTTTATGTGTAGTATTGTGCTCGGTGTAAACTGCCATATCCAAGAGGGCTCCATGGCAGGTTGTGTGGGGGAGTAGATGTCGTAAGGAATTTTATTTTGAGGATGGGGGGCTGCAAATGGGATTGTTATGGGATGGTCATGATCCATTCCCCCCTAGGTGTGAGTAATCTTTTTGTGCCCTTCTGTTAGAGGCTAACCCCCTTAAACAAATAAGGGAAGGGTTCTAGGAAATGTATGAGGGATCCTTGGGAAGGGCTTTGAGACCATCTTTCCTACCGGTTTTATGGTTATAGGATGCTATGAGAGTTGGAGTATTGGATTTTGACTCTTGGTTACTAGGTTCTAGATTTTATTTGGCATTTATGTTCTTGTGAGCTGATTTTGTGTCCATTGTGATGTGAAGACCCTATGATATGCATTTGGGAATGTGATTTGTCTATGACCATTGTGATGTGGATACCTTGTGATATGTATTTGGGTAGGTTTTTAGTCTATGTGTGTAGGCGATATGTATAGCCATTTGAGTTTGTTGAATAACAATATGCAAGAAAATGATTGAAATGCTAACAACCATTTGGAATTTAGCGGGAATAAATTTTAATGCCATGTAATTTCAAATTCTGAAATAAATTATGAAATGAGCTTGTTTGTTCTTGATTATATTGCAGATGACATGAGCCATGTGAATGACGTGCATGATAATAAGATGGAATTGTAAGAATTCTAAATAATTCTGAGTAGCTGAGTCTTAGTGGCTTGTGTAGTAGTGTGTGAGTTGTGGTTAGTTAATTGCTATCTTGCCTTGATCACCTATGATTGTGTGACCTTAACCATTGCATCTTGTGCATGCTTGGGATGAAAATCTAACCTCCCGAACTAAATATAGTATTGCACTATCTTCTAGGTAGATTTGTGAACCAAATAAACTTGTTTTGGACTCAATTCTGTCACTATGATGAGAGTTGCATGAGGATATATGCTTTGAATTGAGTTGTGCCTACCTTTCACCTTTATTGGCTTCCAGGTGCATTACATTCTCCCCTAAAGGTGAAAGGTAGGCACAACTCAATTCAAAGCATATATCCTCATGCAACTCTCATTTATGTTGTAATTAACTAGTTAGTTGATAGTTAATATGCAGGAGTATAGTATTTTGTTGAATTCAACAAGCATTCAGTTAGTGGATGACAAAATTTCTTAATTGATTGAACTTAGTTGTGAATCTGTGATATTTGTTACTAAGATAAATTTTTTGACTTTGTACAAATGATATAACAAAATATGATAAATAATATCTATATTTGGATAGAATCGCCTATAGATGATCAAATAACCTTATATTAGATGGTGTTAGTAAAATTTTGAGCCCTAATGAACCCAATTTTAGTTAGCTGAAATGAATCTGCACTGTGCTTCATTCAATTATTTGAGCTCTTCGAGTAAATGTCATAAATATTATTAACAATGCAGGTACTGTAAACTTTAAATGTATATGTCAATATCGTTAAAATAACTTGGTTAAAATCTATCTATACATATTTATAATAATATTGATATGGATGAGCATTGTTTTGCCACTATAAAATTGACATTCTAAATAATTTAAATAGGTAATGTCAATAATTGGATATCAAAAAGTATTGTTTAAATTTTATTCAATATTTTTATTGACTTAAAAAGTGAGAAAATAAATAATAACTAAACAATAAAACATTTATTGTTGAATAATGAGTTAATATTATTCTGAGTACCAAATGATATATATGAAACATTGAACAAAACATTATTTAAAATAGTGGACAGTTGTTGAAAACAAAACATGTAGTGATGGACAGGTGGACTGGTGTTGAAAGAAGATCATGTATTAAAGAAAAAAATAGAGTGGCTCTTAAAAGAGTTGCTGGAAATGTTTTCTTAAAAAAAAAGAAGAATTGTATGAAAGGAAGAGGAGAGATCAAGAAGAAAGAAGAGCAAAAGTGGACAGCTAGCAGGCTCCAGGTGAATAAAATTTAGTTCACTCTCCATAGCAGAAAACATATACGGGAAACTTCTTTTCTTTCTGTTGAAATCTTTTGTTTCTCAGAAGAAATTGTAAATTTTCTTAGAAATAATGGTCCCTGGCTATTATATTCTTGCAATTCTCCATAAACTTGTTGAAAATCCCCAAAAAAGATTTAATCTGTGCTTGATCTATCCTTGAAATTTTGTGTGGACATGCATTTGCAATCTTGGGAATGCTCTAAACCCATTATGACATTAAATCTGAAAAATTCATGATCATATTTATAAACAGTAGAAAGAGTCTATTTAATGCATTTCTTGCATTCATAGCATTCCTTGAGACTACATTTTATTGAGGCATTGTCAAACAGTTCACTGGCTTGTCTATGTTTCTACATTTACATACATATTGACTATACTTCTTTGAGTCATTTTGTCAAATAGCCCATGTTCTTTGTCTATGCTTGTACATTTTGTATACATGTCTACAAGTGCAGTTGCAACTATAATCTTTGACAAAATTTCTATTCCTTATGCCTTGATGGATGTCTATTCCTTGTTTCAAAGCTTCCATTTTGAGCATAAGCTAGAAGAATGTTGGATTTTTGCCTGCCATTGCAGTTGTTTGTGGTCCCCACTCCATGAGGCATAGCCCTAGGGGGGCCATGACACCCATAGGGTGCTGCTGACTCCTTCCCCTCACCTTTGGACTAGAAGCACAACAAATATTGTCTTTTCTAGCTTATGGCATCCCCCATTCCTGTGACCCCTCTCTGTGATTTGTGCCTTGGGTCTCTTTCCCAGACACTTCTTACTCTAGTTGACATGCTCTCCATTGAATACCTAGTTTTCACTTTCCTGCAGCAAACACAAACAAATGGAAAAAAGAGATTAGGGCTTTCTATTATGTTAGGGTAGAGTATCAGTGTATGTGTAATCCATATGTTTTATTTTGGTAATATAATATAATAATAGGATTTGCATATTTTATGTTATAATGGGTCGATATTATAATTGTTTAGGGGATAATGGGCCAATATTATAATTGTTTAGGGGTTTTCTTAATAAATATAATAAATTGATTTCGATTATATATATATATATAACGGGGTTCATAATTGAATCAGAGTTTGTCATTAAGTGGCAAAGTTATATAAATGGAAAGTGCTAAAATATTAAAATGTCATATTCTATATATTTTCAAGTAGGATTCAATATGTTTTTGATTAGGGTAAAACAGGTTTTGAAGGGACCCGAAACCCTTTACAAAAGAGAAGCTGTTAAAAATAAAACTAGACAAAACAAGCAGCCAACAAGCAGCAAACCATCAAAAAGCCAAACTACAAACAGCAACCTATTGAAGGTTTTTGAGAATTTTAGCTGCCTCTAAATCCTACGAAATCGTGCATTCATTAAGATCAACCGCATCAGATAGCTCACTTTTCTGAATCTCTGCAGGTTTCTTCGCCTGGCTACGAGTATGGGTGTTTGGGCCAATATTAGCAGCAGGGACTTTTTCACCTTTAATCAAACCCATATCCACAACAGCAGCATCCTTAGGCAACCCAATTGCTTCTTCACCTTTCCAATTTCTTATCTTCTTATTAAGAAGGCTGAGCCCTTTAGCATTGTTATGGAGCACTGTCTCACTAACCTTCACCAATTTATCCAGATTTTCATACACTTTCATTGTTTTCTCCTCAAGCACAGAAATCCGGGACTCAAAATCATTTTTCATACAGGATTCAATATGTTGGTTATAAACTTGATCATAATATAGTTGTCTTATGTTTTATGAGTGTGAGGTCTTTAAAATAAATAATAAATTAGGTTTCGGTAACAAGAATCACAGTACAAAATTGTTTACCTACTGTTATAAAACACTATTTGCCTAATTGGGGTATGGTGTTGCCTAATGCTTTAGAAGTCCTGTGTAAAAATAATTGTAGAGAAATTCTGGAAGAAGTTAGGTAGACTGCCTCTAATTGAAGCAGATTTCATGCTGAAATTAGAGACTGAGAGATTGTATGGGTATCCTAGTGGATCACTAATGAATCCACTGATTTCCTCGATTTGACATGAGGATCAAAGATGCAGACTGAGTCGATGGTAAAATTTATTAAATATTCCCAAAATTCATTAATTCCTTTGTTTAAATTTATTTTACCAATTATGATTCGAAATCAGATGCTTTTGTTTTTTGATCTGTGTTTGCTTGGATTCATCCAACATTTTTGGGCAGAGATTCTATGGCTTGACGTCATCGGTGTTATTTAGAAATAAGTCCTCACTCAAATTCCTACTATTGGGCATAGTGATAGTGCCAAAGGAAAAAGTTCACACAATTTATGATTAAGAGAAGGTTATAGTAGACCTTTAATTGTATTCTCAAAAATATGATATGGTAGATTAAGCACTTTATTCATCATAAACATGACTCTTACTAACATGTTATAATCTCAATAGGTTGAAGGGGGAGATGAGGATAATCTGCCAATGACCAGGCATGTGCAGCGGGATTTATGGCTGCAACAGCATCCAAGTAACTGCCATGATCCTCATTTAAGGTTTCTTTTCACTGACTGGGAGAGTAACCCAGGATTTGGGATTGGTGCACAGATAGCTGGTATGGCAGGAATGCTTGCTCTTGCTGTTAACCAGAGGAGGATTTTGGTTACAAATTACTTCAATCGGGCTGATCACAAGGGCTGTGCAGGTACCCTTTTTCTTCTGATGCGTAGTTAGACATGATGCTTGCTCTCTTCTCATCCTACTGATGATCACTTGAAATAGGCTTGTTTATAAATAAGGTTTGATCTCAGAAACTCAGAACCACGATTAAGTTTTGAAGTCCAGATGTATAACTTGTTCATGCATGACATGTACTAGAGTCTATAATTATAAGTGTATGGTTGATTTTGTTTTTATTTTTTCTTTCATGTTTTGGAGGAATGCTTGGAAATTTTGTTGTTTGAGATTTGCCTGTTATTTTGCTTCCACATCCAAGCCCTAAATTGGTTGCTATACAGTAGACAATCATGTAGGTTTAACATGTATTTTTTATTGCTCCGTTGCTTCATAATCAATTGTCTATTGGTATCCTGCCTCTCTACTGTCAGGTTCTGTGCATTCACGATGGTCATGCTACTTTTTGCCTGAAACGTCAGATGAATGTAGGAAACGTGCATTAGAGTTGGCCTCACAAGTAGAGGCGTGGGAGCAAGGCCTCATAACAACCAAGCAAAATTATACTACAAAGGAAATTTGGGTTGGCAAGATACCTAGGTGAATGGCATTTTCAATTTTGTATTGTAGTCTTGTGCTCAGGAGTTGAGTTTATTTTGTATAGTATTTGCTTTTGCATTGTCAATTTATGAGGATGCTGTGAAGCTTTTGCTTAGACATAATCTTAAGAGAAAAGACTTTTGTTGCTAATCTTGTTCTAGTAAAAATATACAGAAAGTGGGGCAAACCTTGGGAGAGAATGCAACCTACAACTGAGATACAAAGCAAATTGCTTAAGCATCATCGAACCAGAGATAGGAGATGGTGGCGAGCTCAGGTATGTGAAGTGTTAATTGGAATTGATATGAACAAGGAAAATAACAGTTCTAGTTTGTTAAAATCACAATTTTCATAAATCCTAAACTCTGTTGAGAATGTAACATCCATTCCTGGAAATTTCATTTGTCTTAGAATTTTCATGCTTTTTTATTTTGTTTCAACTTTTCTCCTGTCAAACCAGATTTTTTTTACCTATATAGATGATTCTCATTATAAACTGTAACAGCATTTCAGCTGTTGGTTTCTCCTATACACTATTGCGTGTATACTAGTCCTAGAATCTCAGGTTAAAATGTATGGAGCCTAAGGTAGATTTATTAATTATTTTCTTTTCAAAGCTGAAACAAGATGAGACTTGTATGTAAATTAGCAACATACAGGGGACATCTATGTTAATGTTCTCCTTTCTTTTATATTCGGTCAAATCCAATTCAAACAAATATTAGGCAGGTTTGTTTGAAAAATGTTGAATATATCTTGTATAGGTGTTTGATAACCCTGGTTTCATTTGAAGGAAACCTTTGACCTCTTTTTTGTGAATGACAAATGTCTTTCCTTCAGAATCCTTTGTGATAAATAAATATTGCATTGGCAAGTACTTGAAAATTAACTTGAGAAACATATTGTGCGTGTCCATCAATATCTAACTAAGAAAAATCATAAATGTTATTTCAACATGGTTGTCTCTGATTTGTAATGATTTGATGTCATGCCAAAAACACTAACCAGATGGAAGCTTCACCTATATTTAGTTATTAACTTATTTCAATTGAAAAAATGCTATATTCTTGGTAATGATTAGAGTATAGTTGGTATAATTTTTTCTATTGGCTGTTCTATTATTTTGGATAATCTGTAATCAAGTCTAGGATTAACCTTATAAATATTGCATCTAATGAATCTGGGAATGTGATAAGTAATATCAGCATTCATTATTGAAATATATACAATGAGAAATTTTGTTGAAAAAGGAATAGACCAATCACCCATTAATGTATAGTTATTAATAATAGTAAGAAAGTGTGTTATTTTTGTTATTATTACAATGCTGTAATATGCAATACTTGTTTCTTCTAACAATCCTCCTCTTAGTACATCATTTTCTCAAGAGTACAAAGCAAGAAGCTCTTGAAAGATTCAATCAAATTTGATGGTAGCAAAAGGTTTGTGAAAATATTTGTGTGCTATTCTTGAGTTGAACAATATTGGAGCTGAATATTCTATTGCTGTGCATGTTTGTGGATATAGTGGCATTAAGTGTCAATTTGTTTAGTGCTTTAATGAAAAATTAGATTATGAACAATCTTCAACACTCCTTTATCGTCAAAGTAAAATTGTAGGTTGTGTCCTAGGGTACACCGATTCCTATCAAGCTACGATGTAACCATATCGCTTCACAAACAACTTCACCTAAGGTGCAATATTCTACTTCTATAGAAGAGTAGACATCAATGGTTTGCTTTTGACTCTCCCACGATATCAAACTAGATTCCAAAAAGAAAACAAAGCTTGAAGTAAATGTCCTAACAGCTTGAAATTTTAGGTTCTTGCATAAACTTTGAAAGATAATTGATAGCACAATTGATATTTGGCTTGATACAGGTCAAATAAATGAGACTCCCAATCAATTGGTGATAAAGAGTAGCATTCACTTGAGGTGATGGATCATGGTTGGAAAGTTGCAATCTTGTCTCTGTTGGTGTCAACATGGGCTTGCAATTCTTCCATCTTGAATTTCTTGAGCGATGTCTTGGCATATTTCATTTGAGATAGAAAAAAATTGATTTTTTTCTGCCACACTTTATGTCCAAGACAATAATATAAGATTTTGAATCTGTCACATCAAATAATTGTTTGAGATCATTCTTTGTTGCTTTAGTCATTTCACTAAAAAGTAAAAACTCTTAGTGATGAATAGACTTATGCAATTATAAGGATTCCTAGTGAATCCATGTTTGAGGAGATTCTTTTGACCTTGATGTACTAGACTCTAGGATCTTGTTTCAAACCATAGAGGGATTTCACAAGTTTGCATTTTTTTTTTCTTTTGCCCATGTGCTCTATATCCCCCTGATGTAATGGACTCACCACCTGACCTTTTCATAACCTATCTACTATATCATTCTTCCAAATGTGTTGGTCTAGGAGAATTGGTGTATCATTTGGAGGAACATAACCATTTCACTGACCAGCAATTTGGCCATCGGCATTTGACCTAGCATAGTTGTGACCACCAATGTGTGAACATGGATTCACAGAAACATGACCTCTGAGTCCTCATGATTCTATCTCTTCCTTATACCTCTGAATAACTGCGGGTCCACAAAATCACACCTTTGATCTTGACTTACATGCATACACATTGTTGGAAACGTTGTCATTGATGTCAAAGGCGCATGTATTATGGTAAATTCGAGTTGTATTAAATGAAAGAGATGAAAATCTCTTTATAGAGAATTTACAAAGAGCTGCTAAAAATACAGGATATCGAAAGATATCAAAAGTTTCTAAAACAGAGAAAAGCTAAGAAAAGAATAGAAAGAAAACTATTCTAATATTACAATAATACAAATAATGACCATTAACAAAATTATCTAAATATTAATTTAACACCTCCCTTAATGGTCAATCTATCAACTACACCAAGATGCCCCTTGAATTTTACAAACTTATCTGGGCTTAGAGACTTGGTGAGAATATCAACAGTCTGATCCTCAGTTGGAACATACTACAGTACCACTAATACATCTTCGACAAGCTGGCGGATGAAATGACAATGAAGTTCAACATGCTTTGTCCTTTCATGGAAGACTAGATTTTTGGTGAGTTTCAGCATCCCTTGATTGTCACAGTACAAGGGGGAAGGCCCTGCTTGAGACATTTGCATGTCAGAAAGCACCCTTCAAAGCCAAACTGCCTCACAAGTTGTTTTAACAGTTCCCCGATATTCAACTTCAGTTAAGGAAAGAGCACTGCCCGCTACTTCTTGCTAGTCCATGTAACTGCACCTATACCCAAACTGAATACATACCCAGAAGTAGATTTCCTATTATCAATAGAACCTGCCAAATCTGAGTTTGTATAGCCAATCAACTTAGGATCTTTGCACCTTCCATACAGAATGCCAAAGTTAGAAGTGCCTTTTGCATATCCGAGCACACGCTTCGCTGCAACCCAATGTTCAGCTTTAGGGGCTGTCATGAAGTGAGAGATGTAGTTCACTGCAAAACTGAGATTAGGTCTAGTAGCAGTGAGATAAATGAGGCTGCCTATTAGTTGCTTGAATGCAGATTCATTTTCCACAGGCGAATCTAATTTTGCTAATAGCTTGAGCCCTTTCTCCATAGGTGTAGAGGTAGGTTTGCAATCATTCATTTTGAACTTATCAAGCAAAGTGCGAGCATACTTGGACTAAGAAATAAAGATGCTATCAGTTGTCTGCCAAACCTCAACACTGAGACAATAATGAAGAAGTCCCAAATCTGTCATGTCAAATGATTGACTGAGATTGTGTTTGATCTCCTCAATTAGATGTTCTGAGCTACCAGTAATGATAAGGTCATCAACATAGACAACAAGCACAAGAATATCATCACCAGACTGTTTGACATACAAATTTGAATCAAAAGGGCTCCTTTGAAAACCATGATCAACACGGTACTTATCAATTTTCATGTACCACACCCGTGGAGCTTGTTTAAGGCCATAGAGTGCTTTCACGAGTCTGCAAACTTGGTGTTCTTTGCCAACAACCTTGAAACCAGGAGTTTGCGTCATATAGACTTCTTCCTGTAGATCACCATTGAGAAACACACTCTTGACGTCCATTTGATGGACTTTCCAACCAAACTGAGCTGCAGTAGCAAGGACAAGCCGAATAGTACTCATTTTGGCTGTAGGAGCAAAAGTCTCTTCATAATCAATGCCCTCTGTTTGTGAGAACCCTTTGGCTACTAACCAAGCCTTAAACTTATCAAGAGTTCCATCGGCCTTGTACTTAACTTTATACACCCATTTGCAGCCAATGGACTTCTTCCCAGGTGGAAGATCGGAGAGGACCCAAGGGTTATTCTTCAAAAGGCTATGATGTTTAGCTTCCATAGCCTGTTCCCACTTAGGTACGCCTCTAGCCTCAAAATAGGTTTGAGGCTCAAAGATGTTGTGAAGATTGGCCATGAGAGCAAAATTAACAGTATTCTGTTGCTTGCTCTTTTTCCGAGGAGTTCTACCCTCAAGTAATTCATCATCACGAAGATCACTTATTGTTTTAGCATACCATTTAGGCCAGGGAGTAGAAGTACCAATATCTGAAACAGGAGGAGCAACATCAGTTGGATTAGGATCCAAATTGTCTTGAGGAGGGGCGAGTGGTGGAATATTCTGCTGAGGTGCCTGCACAATTGCAAAATCCCTCCCATCAGGTGGAGCTAGGGGAAGACAAACACCCAAATTAGAAGCCTACATAGATTGATCCTTAGGATTCACAGAAGTAGAAGACGAAAAGAAAGGCCCAGTAGTTTCATCAACCACAGCATCACGACTGAAGATGAGACGAGCTGTATCTACATCAATCAACCTGTATGCCTTATGATTCTCACTGTAAACAGTGAACATGAGTTTTTGGCTTTTGGAATCCAACTTAGTGCGCTTGGCATTTGGTATCCACACATGAGCAGTAGAGCCAAAAACTTTCAAGTGGCTGACCTTAGGCTTGCGTCTAGACCAGGCTTCTTCAGGAGTCGTCTTCTTAATCACATAAGTAGGAGACCGGTTCAGAAGATAGATTGTAGTTTAAACTGCTTCAGACCAGTATTGCTTAGGAACATTTCTATGCTCTAGCATAGAATGATCCATTTCAGTAATGGTGCGATTCCTACATTCAACGATACCATTCTGCTGAGAGGTGTAGGGTGTGGTAAGTTGGCGCTTAATGCCATGTGCAACACAAAAATTGGAGAAGCCATTAGAACAAAACTCCCCCCCATTATCAAACCTAAGAGTGACTATAGGAAAGTCTGACTCTTTCTCAACTAAGGCCTTAAACTGCTGAAATATCCTTAACACCTTTGATTTGTTTTTAAGAAAATACACCCCCATTCTTCTACTAAAATCATCAACAAATAACAGAAAATACCTACAACCAGTAACTAAAGGAGTATTCATTGGGCCACATAAATCAGCATGAACCAAATGTAATACCTTGGAAGCTCGCCATGAGTCACCATCTGAGAATGGAGTTTGATGCTGCTTTCTAGCCTAACAAGCCTCGCATACTCCATGATTCTGAGTTTGAATTGTAGGTAGGCCACCAACTAGATCATCTCGACATAGTTGAGAGAGATATTGCATGTTCAGGTGCCCATAACGCTGATGCCAGAGTTTGTTGATGGAAGTACTCCTGGCTGCCATAGCGTGCTCTTGAGAATCACCAGAATCGACAAGTCTGTATAGACCATGATCCTCAAGTCCCTGAACAACTATAGTGCGAGTCTCTCTGTCAACAATGCTATATGTATGCATGCTGAAAACACTATCTAGCTGAGGAGAGTGAGTCATGATCTGACTAATTGAAAGTAAGTTCAACTCCATGCCAGGTACAAAGTATACATCGAGAAAAATTAAATTTCTCCCTCTAGAATGAATCTGTACGTTACCCTTTCCAACAATAGTATACTCCTCACCTCCTCCAAAGATAATAGAATCTTTGAATGGCGTGTACTCAATGAACCAATCCCAACGATGAGTGAAGTGTCAAGAAGCACCTGAATCAATGTACTAGGCAGAGGATTTAACAGGATCTACAAGGCTCTTGGCCATAAAGGCATAGAACGTAGACTCCTTCTGCTCAGTGTGCTCTACAACATGGGCTTTGGGTTTTGACTCTCCTTGCTTGTTCTGTTCAGAAGCCAAGCATTTCTGACAATCTTTCTTCATGTGGCCAAACTTGTGGCAATAGTTGCAGTGAACATTCTTCGTTTTGGAAGAATCTCAAGATTGTGCTTGACTGGTTTGCTGAGAGGGCTAATTCTTGCCCTTATTCTTCTGAAATCTGTGGAGGATGAACTAGCACTGCTACCAAACTGTTGTTTCCAATGATCCTGCTGTAGAAGTATGGTGCAAAGATCGAAATAATTCAAATCAACATTAGCTGAGGTAATGTTGAGTCTCTCAATAAAGTGCTCATAAGATTTTGGCAGACTCTTCAGAGTGATGACTACCATACCTTCTTCCTCCATTTTCCGACCAATAGCCTCTAGCTGATCATGGATTTCCTTGGTTTTTGTCAAGTGCGCCTGTAGGGTTGTCTTCTCATCCATCATGATGGAAAACATGTTTTTTAGAAAGAACGCACAGCTCTTGTCAGATGTTTCATGAAGATCTTTTAGAAGATCCCAAATCTCTTTGGCTGATTTGCCAGAAGGCACTTGAGGCAAATGGTCATCAATAACCAACAATTTAATAAGCATCACGGCTTCCCGATTTTGCTCATCAAATTTTTCCTAATCTTTATCAGTTGTTGTCAATCATGTCTTGTTGCCCAGAATAATCCTGGTCAAGGCACCGGCAAATATTGTCATCATACATTGCTTCCAGGTATTGTAGTTGCAGCCGTTGAACTTATGATTGCCTCCAGCATAATGTGCGACAAAGAAGCCATTTGTCACATGCTTGTACGGATAAGAGGCACAAAACCCGAGGTCGCACAAATATGAGGACAAAATAGCCGGCAGAAAGAGAACATTGACAGCTGAAAAAAGATGCGATGAATCTGGAAACAAATGCAGGACCCTTGATTTTTCCTTCACAAACAACGGTTAGAAGTCTGGAAACTAGACAATATACAAAAGGAATCCTGTCAAAAATTCAAAGAATGCAATCAAGGTTCTGAAAAAAGGAAGAAGAAAGCCAGAAGATATGTTGTCAAAACAGAGGCACACGATTTCTTAAGAAGCAGACTTGCAATTTTTAAAAAAATTGCATCAAAAAGAATACAGTAAGAAATAATTGTTTGTTTTCCAGAAACCCTGATGCCAAGTGAAAAGAAGATCATGCGAGAGGCTGCAAAAGATGATAGGAAATTGCGCCAAAAGAAAATGTGCCCAGATTTGAAGAAAAAACCTATGATTTTCAAAGAGGGGCCGTGTTGCGATATTCTTTTGTCGCCCAGAAAAAAATGACGAAAAACTTCCAAAGAAACGTGCATAGAAACCCTCGCGTGGCCTGAAAATCGTGAGCAGCAGAAAATGTGTCTAGAAAAGGTCTTGTGCGCTAGAAAATAGACGAAAATCACACAGAAATAACCCTAAGAAAAACGCGACTAGAGAAAACACGACGGTTTCAGAAAACCTGAGAATTTTAGACGAAAGACACCACGATTTTCATAGTATGCGTGCCATAAAAAAACGCCTCACAGAACGCCCTCGAAAAGCAGAGGAAAGGCGCAATTTTCTTTCATAGGAAGTCGTGAAAAAATCAGAGAAAATCTGCGCCAGAATTTTTTAAAAATCTCACTCTACCCGCTCTGATACTATATTATGGTAAATTCGAGTTGTATTAAATGAAAGAGATGAAAATCTCTTTATAGAGAATTTACAAAGAGTTGCTAAAAATATAGGATATCAAAAGTTTCTAAAACAGAGAAAAGCTAAGAAAAAAATAGAAAGAAATCTATTCTAATATTACAATAATACAAATATTGACCATTAACATAATTATCTAAATATTAATCTAATAGCATGGACATGTTGTCATTGATGTCATAAAGGTATTGACAATAAGACATGGATGTGAAAGATGGATCAGCTTAAGACATGGATGTGTAAGAGGAACAATGATAGACACAATGCATGATAAAGGGATGATGTAGTTAAGTTGTATACAAAGTTATGTTAAGGGATGATAGGTAGATGATATTACCAATACAAAGCTTGATTGTACAATCTACATTCAACTTGATTCATGAAATTATATACACAAGTTCATTAATAACTTTAGCCTAAACAACACTCTCAACAACATAAGCTCAACATCAATTCTCATCTCAATGTATTGTGCCCAAGGCACTTATTTATTAGTTACAATGAATAGCTTTTAGGGATTTGAGAATAATAATTCAATATCCAAAAAAATAAATATTCTAAATAATAATTAAATATCCAAAAAAATAAATATTCTAAAACAATCTCTTCTAAAGTTGCAACAAAAGCAAAAACAAAGAAACTTGAAGTAAATCTAACTTAAAACTACTAATAAAATAACTCTTAGTGGTCTAATAATAGGCCCTTATCCACTCCCTGGAATAGCACATGAATGTCCTAAAATTCTAAAATACTTTTTGCATTGAAATTGGCAAATCCTCTTAACAATTACTTAAACCCTAACCACCATTGAATTTTAAAACTGTGTAAACCATTACCAAGGCATTTGGAAATAGGCTTGACTATATTGTCCATAGATAAGACTTTGATGCATTTTAAATCAAAGATTTTAAAGTTCTTCTATGGTATTTTCCATGGTCCCTAGATACAGCCAATTGTTACTCCCTTGAATTTTTTTTAGAAGAAAATAAGTTTAAAAAAAATATTTGGCCAACCTAAATGTATTAGGGCTGAAAGAGGGCTGATTTGGTTAGGTTATGAGTTATATATATAAATGTGTGTGGGAGGATGAGTGGAGGGAGGTGCGGGGAGCAGGTGGTAAAATCATTGTTTATTCACATTTATTCACCCTTTTCAGCTGAATAAAAGCAGTGAACAGTAGAGTCAACATTCAAGGAGCGGAAATAGGCATTTGTTTCCCTTAGAAGAGGATATAAACAATAGAAACAAGAATGAACAATAGTTTCAAGGGTAGAAGTTGAGTGCGAGCAGTATTGTGACTGAAAAATAAAGAGCCAACTTCAATGGCTAACAACAAGTGGCAAGGTGGCAAATGTATATGAAAGTTCCACCCAAAGGAAAGTGGCTGAAATGAAAACAAAGTTCCACCTAACTCAGAATTGGCTCAAGTCTTGTCATTTTCTGCCTCATGTAATCTATGCATAACTCAGAAAACTTGGCATAAGTCTTGTCAAACTCAAGAATCTCTTCCCTTACTGATTTAGGTGCACTTTTGAGTGGCATAACCAAAAACTTTTCCACTTTTAGTTTAAGTGGCACAATGTTTCACCTAAAAGGGCTAAAACAGCATGTACTGCAGCCAAACAACAATCAGAGGTGGCAAATGTAACATGTATCTCCACCTGTTTTAAGGTTTTCACTTAAGTGGCGCACTTTTCATTGGGTTTAACCATATCAGTTCTCCACCAAGTATTTAAGAAGTGGCCAAGTC
This sequence comes from Sequoia sempervirens, assembly GCA_007258455.2. Taxonomy (NCBI): domain Eukaryota; kingdom Viridiplantae; phylum Streptophyta; class Pinopsida; order Cupressales; family Cupressaceae; genus Sequoia; species Sequoia sempervirens. The sequence continues at coordinate 5,687,260 of VDFB02000016.1, read as the reverse complement.
ATGAAAAAAATTTGCTAGCATATGAAAAGGTGGCAACCTCAGTCAGCAATGCCTCATGGGCAGCAAATAAACATATTTCGGCCTTGAATAATTGAAAAGATGACAGATATAACTCAAGGCACACACTTGTGAGGCCTAAAATATCCTAATTTTCTGATAAACATGAAAACATGGCTGAAGTGATAGAAAACTCCTCTCAATAGCCCTGGTATGCTCCCACGGTGGTTTGGCCATCTGATGTCTACCTAAGTGTCAAAAATATTGCTAGAGTGATCAGAAGTTCCACTGACAGTCTAAAAGATGGTAAACAGTCTCCAAGCATGCACTAGTAATGGCTATGCCGCATCAAACTTATGCCCAACAATTGAAAAGTTGGTTGAAGTGTTATATACTTCTGCCTCAACAGTTCTCAATGGTATATGAAATCTAGGAGGAGTGCCTAGGCCTGTCAAATCAGCAGCAGCAATCAGATTTCAAGTTTTTGACATCAGACTTCCTTGATTAGCAGCGGTCATATAATGAAACGGACAGCAGCAAAATTTTCTTTAACCACCTAGTCAATAATGTGTTGGGATTAATTTTACATCTGTAGTTAATATTAGGTTAGTATACTTTATAAATAAATAATCATGTTAGCTTTTTTTTAAATATTATAAGTAGTTAAGTGGGAGTCACTTTCATATATGGAGTTTGTGTAGGTGGTTGGAATAAGAATGCTTTATAAGCAAATACATATCATTATAAAATCTATTCTGAAGAATCATAATATAATTTGCTATTATTCTTTATGCAATACAGTTTACATTTACAATATTTGTTTTCTTCATTTCAATATAGTATTTAGAGCGTTTTAAATTTCATCCTAGAGAAGACAAGGAGTGATAATGGTCGAAGATCTCTGTAGGAGAATGCTGCCAGAAGGAGAAAGAAACCATTGAAGTGTAGTTGAGGTAGGATATTCAGATGTGGAGGTTTGTGTGGTGCGTACACAAATGGAGATCATCATTCATGGTACTCGTACATGGAATGGTCTTGATGAAAAGGAGTGGAGGATAAGAGAGTTAATTTGTGTAGTGAAAAAGTAGTTTAATTTCCTGGATAACACTGTTGAGCTTTATGCAGAGAAGAAAGTGACATAGCAAAGGCAGCAGTTAAGTTACATAGCGAGTTATCTGTATCCTAGAACATCAAGTAGATTCTAGATAAATATATCTAGGAAGGATACTGCTGCTCTCATACTTTCTTTGAAATTTTAGTGTCCAACAAGTTGAAACGAGCAGATCATATCCACGTTCAGCAGCCTTGAACAAGATCATTTGAAATAGTACAAAATGTTTTGCATTTTGCAATCAACAAAGAATCATTGCATAGCTTATATGTTTTGGTTACATTGGTGCTTAGCATTGTCCATAGAGTGCAAGCATAATTATTGTTTGTCAAAAATCATGGAAATGGCCCACTAAATAACCAAAAATAACTCACATTTTCATGCCGAGGTAAACATGATATTCTTTGTGAACTTGGTTTTTATGTGTTTCATTCACTACACGTTAGCTGGTTCTTGTATGGTTGGCTGTAGTGCATGTAACAAGGTATCTTAAGCATTAAGATTTGTTGTACCCCAAAATTAAAATTTTTGCTATACTAAGGCATTTTGAAAAAATGGTCAAAAGTCTTGTTAAAAACTGTCAAAAAGGTCGAACAATGGATTTTGCATGTCATGCATGTTGGTCAAAATCTCAAAATTTTCAAAATTTGACGATTTGGGTCTGCTCAGAGCGACCTTGTTTAGAAAACCTAGATCTTAGTTTTTCAGTCCTAAATTTTAGGAAATTTTCTAAAAATAGAAAGTTCTTAAAAATAGACTTTTTTCTGGGTTTTTCTAGGTTTCTTCTCAAATGGATGTTGGCAGAATTTTCTAAAAATAGAAAGTTTGACTCCAAGAGTTCAAACTAATTTTGATTGGTTTAAAATACTTCCTAATCAGGCTGGTCCGATTGGAATCATCAAAATATTAGTTTTGCCCTGGTGGGTCTATTCTGTTTTTTCAGAAGCTAAAATAGGAGCTCCAAGGTCATCAATGGAGGTTGCTCAACTGCCAGGTGTCAAATTCAAGCTCTCAAACATTGCACAGATTGAGAAATGGTGAAAGATGCTTGAGGAACGAGGAACGAAGAAGGGGAATTTGAAAATCTTGAAAACTGGTAAAAGTTTGGCTATGTTTGGAGATGCTAGGCGCCCCTGTCCAGTTAGGGTGCCTAGCCATTCATGCCTTTGTCATTTTTCAAAACTCGACAATCGAAACATGGAGCAAATGTGAAGAGCAAAGGAAAAGTTGAAAAAGTTGAAAATAAAACCATCTTTGGAGGAGATGGGCGCCCCAGGTAGCGAGGGGCGCCCATCATTTCAAGGTATCAATTAATCCTGTTAGGATTTGTGCATACAAGACAACTCGCTCAGAATTCCTTCGGCTCTGCAGTGAATCCAGCAATAGGTCCATCAGATCAATCAGTCAGTCGAAATATCAGATCGAATGGGGAAGTTTCAACAAAGGGCAAACTGGAAATCATGAAAATCATTAGAAAATATTCTATCTTTAGGAACTTTGGGCGCCCCAGGTAGCCAAGGGCACCTAGGGTTTTGGAGGGTCAAAGTCAACTGTTAGAATTTACAAATATGCTTAGCTTCTTCAAAATTTTGCTGGCTTTCCAATGAATATCTCTGCCAAGTCATCAGATTCACCAATTGCCAGCAAATTCAGATTGAATGAGGAACAGAAATGGACAAATTTGAAGGTTGAGAAAAATCCAAAAAATGACTAAGTCTGGAGAGTTTGGGCGCCCTAGGTAGCCAAGGGTGCGCAAGGATTTGAGTGCTTGAAAGATGAAATTAAGGTTTGCAATCTTCGTAAATTTTCTTCAGATTCAGTCCTACTCTTCAACGGATTCAACGGTGAACTCATCAGGTTTGTCAAGTATTAGATATGTCAAGTCTAATGGGCAGAGAAAAGTCAAAAGAAAGATAAAATCTCAAAAAAAAACTAACTCTGGAGGAGATAGGTGCCCCAGCTAGCAAGGGGTGCCCAAACTTTTGACCCCTCAAATTTAGTTTTCTTGGCAAGTCACTTCCAAAAGACCCCCCTCAGAATTCTTCGAGCTATCCAACGAATCTAACAACCGGTTCATCCAGTCAATCAATCATCCAGAAACGAGAATTCATCCGAAGATCAAAGAAAACACAAAAATTGAAGAACATCAGAAAAATGGCTCACACTGGGAGCCATGGGTGCCCAGAATTTTAAGGCCTTGGATTTAGTTTTTACGAGTTGTTGCCTCCAAAACAATTTACTTAGATTGAGTCAAGCTCCTCAATGAGATCATCAGCCAGTTCACCGGATTCACCGAGCGCCCGAAATTTATGATCAAACTGAGGTCAAAAGCAAACAAAAAGTTGAAAATTTCAAGAAATGGCCAAGTCTGCCAAGAAGGGCGTCCAAGTTTTCATGCCTTAGAGAAATTTTAAAATTTCATCCTTCAACATTTCAAACAACATCCACATTCGACGAACTTGCTCAAGATTGGCTTCAAAAGATTTAAAGTTGGAGAATAAAGCATCTTTTTCATCCTCAAAACCTATAAAAGAAGGCTTTGGATTTCATTATTTACTTTTTGAAGGTTGGCATCTAGGGGAAGAAAAGTATCTTTTTCTTCTCATCAAGATTTGAAGGCCAAAACATGGTGCTTTTTCGAAGTTTTCATATTTTCATGATCAGTATGCATAGAGGCTCGCTTTTTCATGCTTTATTTTTTCTAGGGCATCATTTTTCAGAGGAAGGGGTCATCTTTTTCAAAATTCATTTATCTGGGTCTATTTAGTTCTTGATTCTCTTCAACTTTGGAATTTTTTTAAGTTTTCAAGAATTTGCTTTTTCCATGCTTTTTAAGGAAATCCTTAGCTTTTTCGAAATTTGATCAATTGGGTTTCTCCGGAACGAGATTCTCTACAAAACCCAAGTCCCAGCTTTATTTGGAGAAATTGCCTTTTCAAGACAAATCAACATTCTATTTTCAGCCGTTTGTGCAAAAAAAGTTTCCAAACCTAGTCGAGTTTACAATCAAAAATCAAGATTTTCAGGATGCAGCACTCTCCACTTGAAATCAAGAACAAATCAGCTTTTTGGCAGATTGAGTTTCCTAAATGAGTCACCTCTTTGGGGCAGCGATATTTTCCGAGAATAGAACTCAAAAGCAGCAGTTAACTCGATGCTTTCTCCAAGGTTTCTTTCTATTCTTGTCATCTTTATCCATTCTTTGTGAAAGAGAAAATATCAATTTGTAATAGTTGGCACTTTCCCTGTTTTTTGCTTTCATAGGTTGTTTGAGAGTTATCTTGTTTTAGTTTTAGAAATAAAGCTTGCATGTTGGCAAGTCTTGTTGTGAAAGCAAGGAGATTTTAGGGTTCCCTACTCCTCTGCTTGTGTATAAATAAGGGCAGCCTTGCCCATTTTTCTTGAACGGTTATTGTGATAGCAAATTACTAAGCCTATTTTGCCTGCAAGTTGTTGTTCAGTGTTAGTTCAGTTGTGTAAGAGCAAACTTGTATGCCTACCTTTGCTGCAAAATATTGTTCAGTTTATGTGTCTTGTGTCCATGTTTTCTGGTTGATCGCTAAGCTGTAAGCCTGTTATTGCTACAATCTTGCTGTCCCAGAAGTGTAATCTTTGATACTTGGAATTTGAGAAAATAAAATCTTATGTCTGCTTTGTTGCTTTGATCTATTGTCTTAGATTTTCGTTTTATGTGTTTTCCTTACATAATCTTTATTTCAGCTTGCATTGAAAGTACAATAAATGTGCATTGGAAGAAAGTTTGTTTCAGTATTTGTGTCAAAGAATCATTCCTTGTTCATTTCTAACTCTCAGGCTCTAAGTTTACTTGAGTAGTTAGAAACGTCATTAAAGTAGGCTTAGTCGTAGTTGAAATTCAAAAGAGAAAATCTCAGCTATGGCACTAGAGTTTTATAACCTTGTGCTCTTAGCTGAACAAAAAGATTGGAAAATTAGTTTAGTTTACTTTCTTTAAGCAATATCAGCAAAGAGGGAGCTCCCCCTCCTAATTTGAAGAGCAGTTAATCTGTGCATAGCTGTCCATTTCTAATTCGCATACCAGAGGTGCGAATTGAAACGCCAACAAGATCTTTAGAGAAAAATGCAATACATTTGTTTCATGAGAGTTTCCAAGTTGTTCTCTCGGTGTGCAGCATCAGAGGAGGGTGGACTCTCAAAGGAGAGTTCTCTTATTGTGTATGGAGGTTGGGATTTGTACTCTCATATGGTACAAAGAATTTGTAGAGCTTGACATCCAAGACATCTATTAATGTGATCAATTTTGTGTGTTCTAGATGAGTGGAAGATTTGGTGGAGCTGCTTCATCCTATTTCCATACAAGCTGCTGCATTTCAGTCCATCTAGTTCCACCCTTTGTTCAAATTGATGTAATAAGGTGGAATGTTGTGTCTGATATTACATCTATTGCTGGTATTTGGTTAGTATAGTTTATAAATAAATAATCATGTTAGCCTTTGTTAGTATCTAGTAATGTTAGTAGCTAAGTGGGAGTTACTTTCTTGTATGGAGTTTGAGTAGGTGGTTGTAATGGTAATGCTTTATAAGCAAACATATATCATTGTAAAATCTATCCCAAAGAATCATAAAATAATTTGCTATTTTTCTTTGTGCAAACATGGTTTAGATTTGCAATATTGTTCTTTATTTCAACACAACGGATTTTCCATCAAGTTCAATAAGTTTTCAAAGCATGTATTGATGGAGGAGTTTGTTTCAAATAATTATCATCAGACATAATGTTGTTCATTTGGTGATAACTTTAAAATTTTAGCTATGGTTTGTTGTGCTTGTTAGTAGTATTTTCATATCTTTCAACAAAGATATCTAAGTTTAGTCATCATAATTTTGTGTTTCATCTTCAGAAAGGCTTTGATTATTCTTCAAGAGGTAGAAATATCATGCAGTATTCCTAGCAATCATAGGGGTACTGATTCAAGATGTAGATTCAAGGGCGAAATCTTATGGTTTTAGGGGCAGCTAACAGCCATTTTTCAAAGTATCATTCACTGAAGATTTTAAGGATAATTTCTTGTGTCTAGTGTCGATTTCACCAAAACCTTGTTTGTAGGGTTTTTGTCATACCTTAGTTAAAGAGATTCAACCATGGTTTTTCAACTTTTTGAAATCCCCAGGCAATGATTTTCACAGTTTTTAGATTCAATGGTGATTAGGGTTTTGGTATTTGTCAAAACTTTAGGCCATGGTTTTCATAGTTTTTAGATTCAATGGTGATTAAGGTTTCAGAATTTTTCAAGAGGATTTGCTAGTTTTAGCACAAAAAGTGTTTCAAATTTTCAAAGGGAGCTCATATGCAAATTTCTATTTTAAGTAGCAACTAATTCTTACAATGGCTATTTCTAGCATTCTATTCCGGGTAGTGGATGAGGACCTATTTTTAGGCCACTTTTGTTAAATTAATTTTATTAGTTATTCTATGTTACATTTTCTACAACTTTAGGAGAGGTTGCTCCAAAACATCTTCTTTTGGGATATCTAATTATTATTCTCAAATCTCTAAAAGCTATTCATTGTAATCTATTAATAAGTGCCTTAGGCACAAGACATGAGATATGAGTTGATGTTGAATTTATGTTGTAGAGATCGTTGTTCAAGTTGAAGTTATTGATGAACATGTGTTTATAATTTCATGAATCAAATTGATTTTAGATTGTAGCCTCAAACTTTGTATTGGCAATATCGTCTACCTAGGTTGTGTCTTTGTATATAGTGTAATTATTTAACTCTTGAAATCATATACTATTGATCTATGTGTTGTTATTCCTTCCAAATCTTGTTTCCAATAGATTATTGGTCTTTATTTTAGCCAAATAGGAAGTTGGTGTGTTTTTTTGTGTATAAATTAAAAGTTTATTTTCTTCAATACCTAAAGATCTTGTTGCAATGCACAATTTGTTAACAATCTAGTGTATGTATTCAAGGCAAAAAACAGGCACTTAATCATTTTCATCTTTGCAAAACCCCCTTAGAGAATCTTATATGGTATGCTAATCTATATATATTGTCTATAATATTAGTCTAGGTCAGTTTAGTTCAGGTTTTAGTCTTAGTTTATATCTCAAGGAGCTTACCCTCCTAATTCAAAGAACGGTTGTACTGTACACATTGTTCCGTTTTGTGTTGTCTTGCAAAAGACAAATTAAAATGCTAATATTGTTGATGTAACATGGGAATGAGTTGCTACTTTTGTTCATCTTGAGATTGGGTGTTGATATTCAAATTTTTTTCTTGGAGGGAGTTTTATAGGCTGAATTTGAGGTGCAAACATTTCACAAACTTCACACAAAAACATTATAATAAGGGTGAGGTAACAACTGGTTGAAGTGCAAGAAATCCCTAGTAGGGTTCAAAGACCCCTCAATTGACATAACGTGGCTAAAGGGAGACTCAATTTGTAAATCCTTATCATTTTGGAAGAGCTGATGCACATATGGTATATGGACAATTTGTATAAAATTAGGAATTAGTGCATCTTCATTTGGTGGGCATAAAGTAAGACTCCTATCTATGGTTAGAATGTGTTGCGTAGGGGCGTCATCACTCTCTTTGTGCTCCAGCCAAAGAGGAACCTTATATGAGGGTTGGACAAGTTGATAGATGGTTTGCTTCTTTTTATTACATAAGAAATCATCATATTCCCATATCAATAACTAATATGTGCATTAGTATTGGCAAGTCGAGGTTTTCCCAAGATAAGGGGATAACCTCGCAAGTTGGCTTTAGGATGTAACAACATAAAGTTAGCCAAGTATTCCCATGAATCCACAAAAATAACCATATCCTCTTGCAGTCCTTCTGGTTGAACAATATATTTGTTAGCTTGTTGGACAACCATGGGAATGGTTTAGAGACCTTGAAGCTGGAGTTTGCTCATTGTTTCTTTTGTCATGGCTTAATGTCTAGTCCAAGATCTATCAAGGTATTCTTAATGGATAGTCCACTAACGTGAACACTAACAATAGGACTCTCAAGATCAAAATATTTGGGTGGAACAATCATGCCAAGCAAGAGGTCCGCAAGGTGTTTATCCACCTTTAGAGTTTGTGTATTTAATATTTATCTATTTCAGTCCTAGTTTCTTAAGGCACAACTCACAAATTGTTTTTGTATAAATTGAAACATCTAAGTCTTGGGACAAACTTGCCTGGACTCACCAAGGCTCTATGAGTCCTAAGGTGAGGGAGTCTAACTGGGACTTGGGGACTCGAGACTTGGGTATCTGGCAAGTCTGGGAAACTTGCGGGACTCAGCAAGTCCCGCAAGGTAGACTTGGCTGTGGCAGGGTGAACTTAAAATTAAAAAAAAAAGCAGTTAAAAACATAAAGTCTTGAAACAAAAAAAAACTTAAAATCATCTCCTACACCCTAAAAAGACATTCATTTTGTTTTCAAGCATGAGGAGAGAAAAACTAGTTTTTGAGAAAAAAATATATGCCATTGGAGAGAAAACCAGCACATTGATTGAGGTCAAAACAGTGATTGAAGATTATTTGGGAAAGTTTGTAGCAGCCTTTGACGTATCCAGAGTAGCTTAAGGAGGATTTGGAAGAGCCCACCATTGAGTAGTTTTGAGTCAATCTACATTGACCCATCTTTCATGAGCAGTGGCACACAAGAATCCATCTTTCATGAGCATGAAGGGTTAACTTGACACTCATTGCATCTAGTTCATGATCTTAGGGGTTCTTTTGAATCAGTAATGACATATGGGTTGATGTAGACTGAATTGAAACTTCACAGTTGCATCCCAAAATAATATTACATAATTTGATGCGCTGCAGTTATAAAACTTGTTTATAAAAGATTATGGTTGGGAGTTAGGTGAGAGGGGAGTTGAAGAGACATATATATATATTTGAGCTTCATACTTTGCTTATGCTTCCATTTTCCTTGTTATCTGTGCCAAATTCTTTCACACCATTTGATTTATCTTTTGCTTCTTTAGCAACACCAATTCAGTGCTAGACACATACCTATTGAATATCACCAGTTGTTTTACTGGATTTTTGGCTGCCATGAGACATGGTTTTGAGTCTCTTCATTGCTATGCATATGATCTAACAAAAAATATTTTCTTACATAATATACTGTTTAATCTTTTCTTTTGCAACTTTCTACTGGGAATTTATTACAGATTAATATTGCAAAGAATTCTTGGTTGCTGACTTAATTTTCAGTATCAGCTAATGAACAAGATCTTTGATGTAATGATTTAATCTTTTTTTACTATCTGTTGTGATCCATGATATATCTTGACCGTTATATGTGATCTCTGTGGACTCTTGAGCAACAAATCACTTAATTCAAATCACAATATTTTGATATCCAAAAATATTTGACCAGAATTTCTAGCATATTCTGAGATTACCTTTTATTCGGTTCATGTAATGCCTTCTGTAAACCATCTAGATGGTTTTTTTCTATATATTTGTTGACCCAAATTTTGCACTTATTAATCAGTCAGATATGTTATAGACTCAAGAAATTTACTACAATGATAGTTATTAAATAAATTTGTTATGTTGCTATTCTAGGCAGTGCGTTATCTGATGAGATTTCAAACTGAGTACACTTGCAAATTGCTGAATATTGCCCGCCACCAAGCATTTGGAATGAAGGCGGCAAAAATGGTTCTGCAGACACTACCTCCTGAATGGCCAAAGGTCTGTTTCTCTCTTTAGGACACATAAACTATCTTTGCATGCTCTTTCTTTCCCAAGGCACACACATGCAAATATGCTTTGTAAGTTGTAAGATTCATACATATTTGCAGTATAAAATTCATTGCACTTGTGTACATTAGCCCTGCAATCATCTTGGAGGGGGAAGAAAACCAGAATACTGAGCAAGAAGAGTGTGGGAGAACTAGTTTTAGTTTCAATTTCAAGATTGCCATTTGTCTCCTTTGATTCTTGTATATTGAAATGACCAGTTTTACCACACCATCCTTAGAGTTACTTTGGTGGTTTTATACTTGTCTAAATCTCAATATATTTCAGAAGGTACCTTTTATTTCTGAAGTGCTGATTTCGATGGCTTTGGAGCCACTATTCAAGTGACATATTTTAGCATTTTATTCATCTTCTGTTTACTGGATTGCTTGTATTAGGTTATGCTACTGAAGCATTAGGTTTTAATATTTATCATACAGGTGGCTATTACAAAATCTGAATCAGAGATTGAACGCTATGTCTGGGCTAACCACAGGCCCTGGGCTCCAAGACCTCTTTTGAGCATGCATGTTAGACTTGGGGACAAAGCAGCAGAAATGGAGATATTTGGATTTCAAAGCTACATGAATCTTGCCAAACAAATCCAAAAACGTTTTCCAGATGTCAAAAATATTTGGCTCTCAACAGAGATGCAGGTAATTCTCTTAGAAGGATTTTTACTTTGTGTATAACAAGATGGATTTAAAGACATTAAATTTCCACAGTCCATAATGGATGTTGAATGTTTCTGGATGGAAAAAGTATTAAAGTATTACACAGTTAAATCCAAAAACATTTGATATCCAATATTATGGACTTTGTAATGGAAAAAGTATTACACAGTTAAATCCAGAAACATCCAATATCTAAGATGGATTTGCCAATTGAATCAGGGATTCTTGTTTTGTGTGTAATATTGAATTTGGTTGATGATTGGTTTAGAATCATTTCTAATGAGGTGTTCAATTCTCATTTTCTTTGCAGTGTGCAAGGGAACTAGTTCATGAGTTGTATTTAATGGCATTGATTCTTCACATGACAGGAAGTCATTGAACAGTCAAAATCCTATGTTGGGTGGAACTTTTACTACACAAATGTGAGACGACAAGTGGGAAACATGACCATGCCAGCCTACGAGGCCAGTCTGGGAAGGGAAACCAGTACCAACTATCCTTTAGTGAACTTCTTGATGGCTGCTGATGCAGATTTTTTTGTGGGGGCCCTTGGATCAACATGGTGCTTCCTTATAGATGGTATGAGGAGCACTGGCGGCAAAGTGATGGCAGGTTATCTAAGTGTCAACAAGGATAGGTTTTGGTAACAGATTGTGATTGTATGTTGCCAAATGCCTAAGAATGCATTCAAGGGATGCATTTCGGCAGGCAGCATTGCTGTTGGTGTGGTTGGAATCCATGGACTGGGAAATATACAGGAACGTTATATCATTCCATGGCTGTATAGATTTATATTCCTTCACAGAAGCCAATTTGTTCTTGTATTTTAATCACAGATCATTTCCATACTACATTAAAAAATCTCATATGGCAGTCTTTCGATTTCAATTCTTGCTTACAGCAACTGAATTAGTACCTTCCAGCGTAGTACGTGCTTTTGGCATTTTAATTTTGGTTAGTAGTGTACTAGTTATGTTGGGAGTTATTTTCCTCTCCCTACCTTGATATAATAATTAAAAAATGGTTTTAATTTCCAGGTACTGCCTTCCATCACATTGGCTGAAGAGTACCTTAATAAAAAATAAATATAACTATTCAAATTATTGTTGTTTGTTTTAAATTAGTTTTATTTAAGTGATGTGTAGTGGGAGTCGGCACACTAGAAAAGTTGCCACAAGCACTAAGATGTGGTTGGAAACAAATGGTGATAGGCCCAACCACAAATGGTGATAGGTCTAATGATGGGCATTCATGTCTAACAAGGTTTTATGTTTAGTCAGTGGGAGATTCTCACCAATCTTTTTGTTATGAATTTTGTATTTTAAAAACTTAAATTTTACAATTTCACATATAAAGAGAATGATGTAGGTACAAATTTCCATAGTTTTTTGTCAATTAGGTCATAGAGGCTTAGTTATTTATTTATTTGATCATTTGTAAGACCCAGAGTCTACAAGTGCCCTATCTAGAATACAATTTATTTTGGAAGAGTGAAACACAATCAATTGAGAATTTCACTGGAAAAACATTGGAAAGTAGATCATATTAAATATTTTTTTCTATTAAAATTAGTCATGTGAGCTAAAAAGCATAAAAATTAATTCTAACCAATACCACTTGTATTGACTACTTCCAACTATGATTTTACTCTTACAAATAATAAATAGTAGACCCATTGGCCACCTTTAAACATTAAAAACATTAAAAACCCAACAAACTATGGGTTATGTAGCAAAATGGAAAACTAAATAGGGTGGTTATTCCTTTTTAAAGAGCTTGATTCATACTCTATGTTAAACCTAATCTATGTGATATTGGTCACTTGTCCTAGAGTTCATGTCATTTGCCCCTTAGCAAAGTCATAGATGTGATCTATGAAGACCAACCTATAGTAACACTGAGGACTAAATAGGTTTAATATTACTTTCAAAGAACTAACCCATGCTCTACATCAACCCTCCTCCACATTGACCCTTTATCCTAGAGTTCATGCCTTCTGCCCCTAGTAGAATTTTTTATCTATGTTTCCCTTGGGCAACTTGAACAAATAAGAAAATGTCTTGTATGGTTGCAAATCATGATGGCTTCTCCTTTCATTTGGGCACTAAAGAATAGATCATCCTTCTCCCCTCCTTGCTAATAATCATTATTGCTCTCATCCATTACATAATCTCATATCTTGTGTAATGCCTAGTCACGGTGACTAACCCAAAAAGCCCAAAAAAGGTGCAAATGTTTTTGGGTGCATTAATAACATTTCACTAAGTACAAAAATATTGAACAATAAAATTATTTATTTATAAGCAACAATTAATTAACTACAATAAATAATAGTTAAAAATAGAAAAATATTTCACATATTAAGATAATGAATAATTTAAAATAAATTAAGAATATTAAAGTTAGATCAAATTAATGGCATGGGAATGGTTATCCTAGGGCTTACTATGTGGGCAAGATATGTGGTGGAGTTTATTGAGCAAATGGCAAAGGTGTGGGGTTTGTGACTATTGTTAGAGAGGATCTTCAGGTAGAAGAGGATGATGGGGGTCTTTCTTTACCCCCTCTTAATACATGACAATGTTTAAGCTCAACTAAGATTTGTGTGGAGCAATTGAGATTTTTAAAGTAGACAATTGGGCATAAGGTCTTTGAATTGTAGCACTTTGGATGTTAGACCCAATGATCCTTTGTCTCCCTCTCAACATTTGGTGTGGGGTTTGTGACTATTGTTAGAGAGGATCTTGAGGTAGAAGAGGATGATGGGGGTCTTTCTTTACCCCCTCTTAATACATGACAATGTTTAAGCTCAACTAAGATTTGTGTGGAGCAATTGAGATTTTTAAAGTAGACAATTGGGCATAAGGTCTTTGAATGTAGCACTTTGGATGTTAGACCCAATGATCCTTTGTCTCCCTCTCAACATTTGGTGTGGGGTTTGTGACTATTGTTAGAGAGGATCTTGAGGTAGAAGAGGATGATGGGGGTCTTTCTTTACCCCCTCTTAATACATGACAATGTTTAAGCTCAACTAAGATTTGTGTGGAGCAATTGAGATTTTTAAAGTAGACAATTGGGCATAAGGTCTTTGAATGTAGCACTTTGGATGTTAGACCCAATGATCCTTCGTCTCCCTCTCAACATTTGGTGCCTTTATTGTGGAATAATCTTCATTGCATCCCTTTAAAGATGTATGTGTCTTTGGATCGGTTAATCTATCTACAATGTAAAAATGAATCCAACATGTTCATAGTTGTGGCACCTTTTGTAGATCTTTGTTGCCTTAAAATTTGAGGGTTCTGACTCTTTTTTGGTTTAGGGCTCTTCATACAAGGTTCTTGCCCTTTGAGTTGATCTTTCAACCGGGTTGGGAGAGCATCGTGTCCATGTTTGCTCACCTCAAAGAAGAACTTGTCTCATTTTTGTTAGTTGACCTAGTGTTGGCCTCCTACCAAGTAGTGAACGAGAAATTTTTTGGCTGCCATGTGTTGGAACAATGTAAGTGCAAATATGAAATAACATGGCCAAAAACCTATGCAATTCATTATCCTAGTGTTGGATTTATTGGTTGCACTTTTGTTATGCTTTGATGACCTCTTATGAGGTCCCCTTTATATGTATTATTCCCATTGATGATTGGCCCAACAAAAATCATTGTTTCCATTGCATAGTTGTGCTTGTCGGTCCTTGTTTCCTTTGTGTTATGCAATGACTATTTATACCTCACTTGGAATAAGTGCACTATTTCTCGCTTGGTGTCAGACCCTTAACTTGTTAGTAGTTCATATTACCAGTGAAATTGCTTTGTGCATCTCACCCTTTACATCACAAATAGACCTTACTAGTGATTATCCACTTTAAGCTATGTGGTGCTTTATCTTGTTTGTGCTCTGCTTGCCTTTTCACTAAAATTGATTGTTATATGGAATTGCTTTTGGTTATTTATAATAGCTTGGTTTCTAAGTGGGCCTAACCTATAACCAATAAGAATTTAAATTGAATGTTAACCTCATAGATCTGGTCACACCTTGTTGTATCACCATCCTTCTTCATATTGGCAAGCTTCATAACTTTACACTATGTAATATTTCAACGTGTGGCTCCCATTAAGCACTTCATAGTCATATGTAAACTTTTCATTGGCCTATGTCACATATCAATTAGTTGTTTATTTATTGCATGCCATGCTATGAAGTTCCCTCATATGGTTTGCCTTATCTTTATTATCCCCTTTTGTGTTACATTAAATAAAAGCATGTGATTTAATTCTTATGTTAAATTTGGCTTACACGACATAATCTAATTGCAACATACCACTCCTTTACATTGTGGAGTAGTGACTTTGTGCAACTTTACATTATATGATAGATTTTGTCTTCAATTAAGATTGACCATTGCATTTTAAAATGTTTTTCAAAGAATTTGTGCTTGCACATGAATGAACCATGAATGAAAGGTCTATTTATATGCAAGTTATCCTCCTTACTAGAATTAGTACATGTGAACCCGCACATTATTATTTTCTTCAAGTATCCCAATGATAAGTTGTTGAGGGCTTTCACAAGAGCAAAAATGACATTGTTAAATGTTTCTTGTTAAAGGAGTTGTAGAGAAAAGGATTTACTAGGGCTAAAGAATTGTATTAGGAGTTAGCACAAGGGTGCTCATTGCTAAGAAGATATTGAATCTAGAAATTAAAATTCAAGCAACCATAAGTCAACTAAGTAAAATTCAATCCCCACGTTGCATTAGTTATGTGTACCATTTTTGTGTGTTACAGACCACTTCTAATTGTATGCATGCTCAAGGTTTTTGCTCACTTTCTGCTAAAGTCATTTGAGATTTATTTTTGATAAGTCACAAATCCAAGCACTTGTTTCAAAAATCAAGAAAGGATAACACTGAACCTTAGGTTTTTGTAGCCCTTCTAAAGGAAGTGCTACCCTTGAGACTTAATTGAACAACTCCCTTTTCAACCAAGAATTACCAAGAAACAAGAAAGGGAGTTCTTGTAGGCTATCTAAAGGATTTTAAAGCATATATTAGACACACTTACTTTTATAATCAGTTGTAATTTATTCAAGTTGTTCTTCAACAAGTCTTTTGGTATGATTCTGCTATGCAATGCATAGAGATTTGATTTGGGGAAAGTTGTGCATAATTGCTTTATAATCCCAATATTGGTGTAATGGCTATGAAAGAACTATGATCCTATCTCCACAAGTATCATGGATGCAAATGGAAAGAAGTTATTTGTCATAAATAAGGGTTTGATTCAAAATTATTTCAATCTAAACTCCAATGCACAAGAAAAGATAAGCCTACAAACGATATCAATGAAATATAACAAGGATAGGCATAGTCATAGGATCAAATGGCTTCCTCGCTATAGGGTTAAGAAAGACAATAATGTGAAGAAGTTATAGTCCATTCCAAGTGATGGGTTGGAGCTTTTTGATTTGGACAAGTTTTGTGGGGTATTACAAATATACCTAACAAGGGATTTGCCAAGTCATGGGTATAGAAAAAATAGAAGATGCAAACAAGAATAATGATGTTAGCTTTTGACATCCATAACTTGGATGTTTTTTATATTGATAAGAGGGATTGGAAGGGCATGAACCCTTGTACAACAAAAAAGAAAAATGGCAAGTGAAACATTAACCATGACCAATGGAACAAACCAAACCACTCACCCAAACCAAAAAAGCGAGTTGCAAATATAGCCAAGCTGCCAATAATGACTACAAACAAAAGATAACACGTGGACCCTCAAAGTCCCACTTAGACAATACCAAATCTTGCTCTCACTAGTCTCTCGCCCAACACTCTAGCATGAGTTTAGGATAAATATTTAAGACCATTTTTCCTCCTATGAGACCCATGTCTCAGTACTAGATATTTATGTAACTAATGTTGACTATTTTGTAACCCTCATGGAAAGTTTTGATATGGTTATTTTGTTATCATGGATCTTTGATTATGGTATACCTTGATGTCATCATGTATGCATTATATATAGGTACAGATTGTCATTGATCATTGTTTTGTGATATTATTTGAATGGTTGAACTAAACTAGGTATCTTACTCCTTGTTATTTTATGGGTCGTATATTGTATGATGATGGGTTATAGTGCATTTTACATGTGAAATTATGTCTATTTAACTCAAAAGTTGATTTAATTGATGAATGTGATAGTATGCATTGTTTAATTTTGAAATGTCAATATAGATACATAAATATTAATACTTTGTGCTTTGACTATGATTATTGATGATGAACTAACTATTGAAATTCAATGTGTAGGTTAGTCCATGGCCAATGGACTCAGAGAGATTTCACGGTGATGTTGTGAATTACCTGTGAAAATCGAATTAATCTATTTGGAGAGGTTCGGGTCTTACATATTGTAACTTCCCTTGTGATGTGGATTCATTTCGTGGTGTGCAAGTTATTGTCTTGTGTAGAGTTCAATGAGTTCCTTGTGTTAAATTTGTTTAAGAATGTCATGAGAGGGTAATAGCCCTATGTGGTCAAAAATAATTCTATTGTAATCCCAAGGTTTAAAATTGATTCAACTTGTCAAAATCATGCTAATAATGTTTCTCCATGGTCTTGATGAGAGCTATTCATGTTCCATTTTATACCATATTCCTATATTATTTAACCCATTTTCATATTCCACTTCCATACCTTATCCTACCATTTTACCACCTTTATGCTACATATGATTAAATATACATAAGTGATTTAATATAGTTTCAGGATAAAATATGGAAATTAATTTTTAGATTGTCTTTTAATTTTTAGATTGTCTTTACTAATAAGTGTTGTTATTTTATCTTTGCAAAATGTATCCTGTAGCATATATTCTAGCAAGTTATTTCCAATGCATCCTTATTAGAACACTTGTTGTTACAAGATCTTTGTATACATTATACTCAGATGACAAGGCCATCATGCTACTCACTTGGATGTTTCTTAATACTCAACATTGATGTAAAAAGAGTTGTTACAACACACGTGCCACTAGTTGAGACAACTCAACCGCCAACTATACACCACCAAATTTCCTCTTCACATTATTGAATTTGATATAGCCGTGGGTATCCTTTGCAAAGATTATCGTGGTTATTTTATGTTAGCAAATCATGATTAGTATATTTTTAGGAAATTGTTTTAGTATGTTAAGAAAGATTGTCCACGGGGCCATACAAATCTTTCTTAACTAATCGATTTACCTCATCTACTGAATTGTAAACTGCAAACTTTTTTTTGTTTATGCATTGAAACTATATAAACAGTCGTATGTAATACAGACGGGAGAGGAAATACATTTGGTATCATTATTGAGAAAAATGTTTTGAAGTCTTTTTTAGAAATTTTGTAAGCTTCATCTTCATCAACTGACTAGGAGGTAGGGCGCCCACTCTTTAGCTATTGATAGAATGTTTTTATTTTTTACAAGATATATTTTTGTGTGTTATGATTTCAATAGATTACATTTTGCATTGTTATGTTTTTGCATTTGACATGTGTTAATAAATACGTGTATTATTGCTTCAATTCTTATTTCCATGCTACAAAATTAATTGATATGATTTTCATGATTGATATTTATTAATTTTGTCTCAGAATTTATTGTCACAATTTCTACATAGTTCCTATCACAATTCCTATTATTCATGTTGCAGAAATATTGCAAAACTAGTTACAATTTCTGTAGTAGTTCCCGTCACAAGCCAAACAAAAAAATTAATCTATTTTTCAACTTAGGTAATTGATTGAGTTTTGAAATGCATTTTCATCCCCACTCAACTCATGACTTGAAGCCCTTGTGCATATAGCCACAACATCTTTCACAAGTTTACACCCTCGGATTGACACTTAGACCAAATTGCATTTTATTATTAAATATTAAATCTATTTCATCCTTTACCCCAGTTTTGGTCATCAAGCTAAAAATTGGGAAGAGTCTTATATGGATAATTCTTGGGAAATGGTGGCTGGATAATTCTAGATGATAAACCTCATGTAGATGTCATTTCTCCCCTTCTATGAGGCTCTTAAAGGACCTTTGTGTAGTGTGTTCTTGAGTATTAAACAATTGTGTGTGTTTTCTTTACTGTTGTCTTTTTGCTTGTGTGTGTGTCTTCATGGTGGAAAGGTTGTATTGCAACTGTGTTTTGGTATAAAAGTTTTGTTCCCTATCACCATGAGTCTCCCCAAGCTTAGGGGTGGGTTGCTACAACCTTAGGATGGGAGGTGAGCTCCCAATGGACATGGAAATTTATGCTAAGATCTTAATCGTGTGCAGATCCAAGTCATTGGAAAAAATGAATGTGTCTCCTTATTGGAAGACTAATTCAACAATTTAGATTGCTACCCTCATAGGTACTCTTGTCATTAGAACATTATTGAGTCTATTGTGGGATTATGTAGTGTTGTTAAGGATTCTAGGCTAAACACCATAATGTTGTCCACCCCTGGTGTTGTATGAAGTGGTGTTAGAATTTTGTAGTAATGTTTGTAGTTGTACCTATACAAGAAAAGTTGGTTGTGTAAAAATATTGCCTATATGTAATTCAAAATGGGTAACATCGTGAAAGTTGAAGTATCTAGTGATGTCTATTTATATTTAAAAGTTTAAGACTACTAAGTTTCAAGTAATATTGTATTTGAAATGTATTGTACTCCATTCTTTTCCCATCTTGAAATGGACTGGTTGTTCATGTGAGTTGTTTCTTTCTTTGGTACACACTGAAAGATAAATAATAAGGTTAATAGGATGTTTTGTTATGTCAACACTACCACTTATCAGAAACTTTTATAACTTATTATCAGAAACTTTTGATGTATAAAGAAACTTCGGATTCCAATATATTCTTGTAAATTAAGAAAATATGACTTTTTGCTTATTATAAAGAAATGCTTTTTGTTCTTTTATTTCTATTTAATATCCTTGTGAGAAAAGAAGTAAAATAGTAAAAATATAATAGGACTAAATCCGTACATAGCCCTAAATAAAATGCAACTCGATTATTCTTCTGCAAGTCCTATGGTCCTTCCATTGAACCTACCTTTAGGTTGTAGATGCCGTTAAGTTAACAAATTGGTAAATGAAAAAAAAAAACACATTTGATCTTTGTAATAGTCAGTAGTTGCCTTTTCCCTATTATAAAAAAATATATATAGTGAAAAGTTAAAAAGGGAGAACAAAATCATTGGGACGTCTCCTTCTGATTTACAGAGAAGAAACGAGTAGGTTATAGACTTTTCATCGTCCCTCAATCCAGAGATAATAATTTCCCTTGGCTAACATGGATACTTCAAAAGCCAGAGAATCAACTAAAAAGAAAAAATAATAATAATGAACTCAACTATAACAATCATGGCTCGATCCCTTCTTGGCAATGTTTTGTTGTTAGCAGCAACATAGGGTTTAAATAAAGAGACAAAAGCATTAATCTATGAAACTAAAATAGGCATCATCATCATCATCATAGAATGCATCGACTAAGCATCCCTACGCCTGACAAATTCTAAGCCTGTAAAAACAAGTAATAGTGAACAGGAGTATGGATGAGGGTTGCAATTTAAACAAGTATTAAAAGTGACAAAAATAAGAGTGTAGCATCACACAATCCCCCACGCGTTTGAGCAAGCGGCCATATCTTGGTTGACCCCATTCTTCTACCCTTACGCTTTCCTACCAACCTCGACCCCCACGTAGCAAATAATGAAGATGGCGACCTATCAAAGAAAATCACATACGTTTTAAAAGAAAGGCGATCTGCCCAGCCGCACCTCACACCTCCACACCCCTGCCTTCCTTCTCATCGCCACATACCTCTGTTATTCAGATGTGAATGATTTAGGGTTTTGAGATAATGTGTTTGAGGAAGAAATAATTGCCCAACAGTTTTAGGGAAAAGAGATAAATAATAGACATTTAAAATTTATAACCATTTATTTTCTTGTTTCAATCTTTCAGTTTGTCTTGAGTTTTAATACTAGCTTAGTTAACTTATTCAATAATCTATCTATATTATGTAGAAAAAGATATATTTGTGGAACATATTGATTGTGGGAGTATTTATATTATTAATAAGTAATATTATTTGATTTATGTATAAGTGTGTATTTTATTATTAGTACTTGCATTGGCATAGTACTATTGTAATGAGTTTGGCTTTTTTTAGTTAATTAGTTATTAATAGTTTAGTTTTCAACCAATCAAAAACAATATTTAAAAAAAATTAAAATAAAATTCAATTTTGTAAAGTCAATTTGTAAAATATTTAACTCTCTACAAATTACAAAAAATATTTCTTGTGCATATGATTGGTTAAAAAATTGTGTGTTATTGACCCATTTGTAGGGAAAGCAAGGTAAACATATTTTTAAAGAATGATATTTCATTTTTTGCTTTATAAAGTCATTTCATTAAATCTTTTAAAAATAAATAAACACAAAATCAATTAACTATTTTATAGAGATTTGGATTCACACTATTAAAATAATAAAAAATTATATTATTCTTTCCATTAGACTAATATCTTTGTTATCTATGTTTTTAATATTTTATGGTACAATTTAATTATTATATGCTCTCCTTTTCGTTAATAATTTTTTTTCATCATATATATTTTTATATTAATTTTTATATATAGACTCTCCAAAAAAATTATAACCTATATTATTTTAGGTCTTTATTATATACAAGTGCCATGTAGTGGCTAGTACTTGCCTTAACAGTATTGTAATTATTGTTTTTAGATTTGATAAAAATTAAATGTAAGTTTTATTAATGTGAATAAAAATAAATGTAAGTTTTGTTAATTATAGTGTTTTAGTATTGATAATTAGTTATTTTAATGACCTAACCTTAACCCTAACTCTAATTCTATCCCTAACACTAACCCTAACCCTAACCCTATCTCTAACTCTAACCCTAACAAAAAAAATTTAAACTATTATCTTAATCCTAGATGTATCTCTAACCCTAACTACCATTGTAACACTCTCCATAATATAACTCAATTTTTATCACTAACTTCTAAATAAATAACATATTTAATAAATGTTATATTATGAATTATTATATACTAAATAAATTTTATAAATAAAATAAATATAATATATACTAAAAATCATTAAAAGTTAGATATTACAGGTTGACAATGTTTCTTTTCTTGTTAATAATATAAAATTGTTATATATTAAAATGATTATTTATTACAAGTTGTTTATATATATATGAGATTTGATTCGTAGTGGACACAGGTGCAACTATATCTCTTCATTCAAATCAATAATTGTTAAATATTAATGAATCGATGATTATAGATGGTATGATTTTTTCAAATTCCATGAATGATAGAGTAAACACTTCTAGATTAAACTATGTATGCTATTTTGAATTGACATTTCGAACCATACTAAATGATTCATAGTAGGAAGAGGATAATGAAGGATATGATTGTAGAAATGACCTTAAGAAGAGTTGAGTGGTGGGAGAGGGTACGGAGGGAGAAGATTGGAAAATGAAGTAAAAGTGAAAATAGGCAAAAAAAATGATGAAGACATAATAGAAGAATGAATAATATAGTAATATGACATAACACAAATAAATGGATCGAAAAAGGTTAAAGTTAAATGTCTCAAACAATGAATAAATTACTCTAATAACCTTACCCTAACCCTAACTCAATGATTCATTATAGGAAGAGGATAATGAAAAATATGATTGTAGAAATCACCTTAAGAAGAGTTAAGTGGTGGGAGAGGATAGGGACGGAGGAGATTGAAAAATGTAGTAAAAGTGAAAATAGGAAAAAAAATGATGAAGACATAACAAAAGAATGAATAATATAATAATATGATATAACACAAATAAATGGATCAAAATAGATTAAAGATTAAATGTCACAAAAAGTGAATAAATAAATCTAAGAGAATTATAAAAATGAAGTATATAAATAAAATATTGAGGAACAATTACCAAAATTATTAAAAGAAATAAAGGAAGATATAAAGAAAATATACTAAAACTTAAAACAATAATAATTTAATCAAAGAAAAAAGAAAAAATATGGGATTATATATAAAATATAAATTGGAAAATTAAATAAATGATTCAATTAAAATAAAAAATTAGATGGTTAAAATACAATAGATTATAATATGTATTAATATAAATAGATAAAATCATAATAATTTATATAATATATATAAATATAGATTAAAGGAGAACCTACAAAATAAAATAACATATCATATATATTAATATAAATTACCTAAGAATGGAGACTAACTTATTTACCTACAAAATATTATCTATATTAAAATAGGTTGTATATTATATATAATCAAGACTTAAAATAGTATAGGTTATGTTATATCTTTAATAATCTATATCTTATTTTATTGAAGGTAATATTTTGTAGGTAAATAAGTTAATCTAAATTGTGTAGGTAATATATTAATTTATATTATACATTTATATTAATATATATGATAGGTTATTTTATTTTGTAGGTTCTCCTTTAATCTATATTTATATATATTATAATCTATTGTATTTTAACCATCTATTTTTTTTATTTTAATTGAATCATTCATTTAATTTTCCAATTTATATTTTATATATAATTTCATCTTTTTTCTTTGGTTAAATTATCATTGTTTTAAGTTTTTAGTATATTTTCCTTTATATCTTCCTTCGTTTCTTTTAATAATTTTGGTAATTCAATCATTTTGTTATATAATTCATCTTTATAATTCTCTTAGATTTATTTATTCACTGTTTGAGACATTTAACCTTTAACCTTTTTTGATCCATTTATTTGTGTTATATCATTTTTTTTTTTTCACTTTTACTTAATTTTTCAATCTCCTCCCTCCCTACCATCTCCCACCACTTAACTCTTCTTAAGGACATTTCTACAATCGTATTTTTCATTATCCTTTTCCTACGATGAATCATTGAGTTAGGGTTAGGGTAAGGTCATTAGAGTCATTTATTCATTGTTTGAGACATTTAATTTAACCTTTTTTTATCCATTTATTTGTGTTATATCATATTACTATATTATTCATTTTTCTATTATATCATCATCATTTCTTTTCCTATTTTCACTTTTACTTCATTTTCCAATCTCCTCCCTCCCTACCCTCTCTCACCACTTAACTCTTCTTAAGGTCATTTCTACAATCATATTCTTCATTATCCCCTTCCTACGATGAATTATTTAGTGTGATTTGAAATGTCAATTCAAAATAGCATACATAGTTTAATCTAGAAGTGTTTACTCTATCATTCATGGACTTTGAAAAAATCATACTATTTATAATCATTGATTTGTTAATATTTAACAATTATTGATTTGAATGAACAAATATAGTTGCACTTGTGTCTACTACGAATCAAATTTGATAATTTAATATAATACATTTTATTTTTTAATATACATATATAATTAAAAATAAACAACTTGTAATAAATAATCATTTTAATATATACAATATTATATTAATAATAAGAGAAGAAACATTGCCAACATGTAATATCTAACTTTTAATGATTTTTAGTATATATTATGTTTTTTTTGTTTATAAAATTTATTTAATATATAATAATTTGTAATATAACATTTATTAAATATGTTATTTATTTAAAAGTTAGTGATAAAAATTAAGTTTATAGTTACGATCATAGTTAGGGTTAGAGATAGGTCAAGGATTAAGATAATGGTTTAAAATTTATTCTTAGAGTTAGAGTTAGGGATAGGGTTAGGGTTAGGGATAAAATTAGAGTTAGAGTATGAGTTAGGTTTAGGTTTAGGTTTAGGTCATTAAAATAACTAATTAACAATACTAAAACACTAGAATTAACAAAACTTACATTTATTTTTATTCACATTAATAAAACTTACATTTTATTTTTATCAAATTTAAAAAACAATAATTACAATACTATTAGGGCAAGTACTAACCACTACATGGCACTTGTTTAAATTATTTAATTACAAGTTGAAATAGTGAAATTTATATAAAATTTAATTTATGTCATTTTTTTGTATGAAATGAAAAATAAAATAATTTTATTTGCAACAAGAATAAAATTTATTATAATTGTTTATATAATGATTTGTCGCTAGGCTGGGTCGTTGGGATACCCTTGTAGTATCGAATTTTTTTTGTTTATATAATGATTTACTTCAATTTATAATAATTGGATATATCTAAATATATTGAGAAATTGATAAATTAACTTTTATTGAATGGAAACAAATAATGAAATGGAAGTAGAAATTAAGTTCTTCCTATAGTTTTTGATATGCCTATAATTGTAGGGAAAGATGTTGAATTATATAATTGATTCAACATATAATTGACTTCGATTCAACTTGAGCAGTAACTGTCAAGGTTTTTTATGTTTCTTAGTTTCACTTTTGATTTGTAAAAATCATGAAATTATCCCTTTAGATTAGTGAAGTAATATTTATGGTATTATTCATCATTATTTTCTCATATGTATAACAATCATTTTCTTTAGGATATACAATTTTGAGAATGATTTTATATAATATAATAAATTCATGAAATACATTTTTACAAAAAATATACAATTAGAACATCTATGTTATTGTACAAAGAAGATATCTTTAGAGATATTTGTTGAAGAAAATACATTGTTATTTTTCAAAGTATTTACATGTGATATATATGAGAATCAATGTACAAAGAAGATATCTTTAGAGATATCTGATGAAGAATATACATTGTTATTTTTCAAAATATGTACATATGAGTTATTAACAAAATAAATGAAAACACTATACATGGGCCTAGTTCAAATACATTAGTTATCGTTTAAACAAAGTAAAAATTGTTCAATAATTTGGTTGGAAGAGCTTTGCTTGTATTGTTATCATAGTAGATTTATTTTAAAAATGACCAAAATTCGACTACTTTCGTATATGTTTTATGGAATTCTTATTGATCTTCCATTTTTTGGAATTCTTCTTCTTCGATAGCAAGAGTAAGGTAGGTTGCTTCTTCGATCTCTTGGATAGTCTTTTCTGAATGTTCATAAATTGATTTGATTAATTTTTCTATTGGTGTTTCAATGTACACATTTGATCCCACAGCCCTGAAAATCATCTGAGATTACGATTGCACTTGTTACTAAATTCTCGATTGATTTTGTTAAGCATCAATATTTTCCATTATCTAAAAGAATAGAATAAAGTGTAAATATTTTGAGAAATAAGCCAATGAGGTTCCTATTTGATAAGCCAAATCTGAAAAATTGGATCCTATGTTCTATTCAAAATGAAAAATCTTCAGGCAGATAGATTACTTGATTAGGAAACATGCCTTTAAAGAATAGTGTTATGTCTGAGGACATGATATCTTGATTGGGGATGAGATGGGAAATTCAAATTTTCATAACAAACAAATATTTGCAGTTTAATATTAAGAAATTACCCATTATTTCACAAGTCTTTGTAAAGTACCATAGTTATTTTTAAATTTTGCTTGCAAATTCCTTGTGTTTTTTAAGTTTCCTTATGCCTTATGGATCCTAGAATCTAATAAACATTTCAATCGTTAGACTTTACCCTATTTGAATTTCTCCTTTTTTCAAAAGTAGCAAAAATTACACAGATAATGTAGTGTTGATAAACAAATTCCCCAACAATTTAGATCACAAAATTAGCAAACCCATTTGTACCCTTATGTGCTTAATATTATGTTAGTTGTGATTAAAGAGTTTGAAAAATTCTTAAGAAAATGGTTAAACTATAAGCATTTTTCTTGGTAGACATTAGTCATTCCTTGGGCTAAAGGCATAGAATATTCAATGTTTTCAATGACAAAGACACAACCACTTATAAATTGAAAAACATAGAAAGTATGACTTGCAACTTAAGCCCAATAAAAGAGCAGTATGGGTGTTGCACTTTGCTACAAATAGTTGTGTGCAACCATCGCAAAGCATCTAAAACGTCCCTGTTCTAACACTTTAATATTTTATTATAACTTGATCCTTCTGCATACAAAAGGATAGATGCCAATATCATTGTCCTATGACCGACATATTTGAACTCATTTTTTCTTGATACAAATAAACAGTAAATTTAAATCTCAACATAAATACATAATAGGATGACAACAATAAACACCTCAAAAGTCATTGAGAAGGTGAGGAGTCTAACTAAAAGAAGAAATGGAACTTTCAGGTAACTTAACTCTAAACACTTTTATTTCTCAACGGCAGGGAAGAGGACAATGAAGAAAGTCACACAATAGTTATTGGTGAGTGCATGGATTATTAACAATTTTTTTTGCATTTAGTCCTCATTGTTCCTTTCGATGAAGATAGATACCAGACTGCAATTTCAACCTACATATTTCATCTCCTTGGTTTTAAATATATCTATCATGTTATTCTTAAGACAAACTTCAAACATGTGAAGACTTCATAAATTGTTTCCATGGCTTTCAAACAATGTTTTTAGCCGCTTAGATAAGAAAATAACAAATAGTCAATAATAATATCTATTTTGTTAATTATTAACACACACTCTCTTTGATTGGAACTTCATACACCAACTTTATTCGCCCTTGCCATGAAGTACCTCAATATATCAAGTTATATTATTCATTTTTCCTTTCTTAATGCATTGTGTGTTAGAGGTTCAATTGCAAAATGGTTATGTATCTTTGTATTGCTATCCATATTGACTTGATGCAGGAATTTTTCTACCATATGAACTTTATCAATATGAAGTAACCAATGGCATCTGCCATGAATTTCATCATGTTTTTTTGAGATTCTTAAGTATTTAAAGGAGAAAGTGTGTCAACTCAATTTATTATCTTTTTATGGAGTTGACAATGCTTCAGTCTATCTTGTATGTATTGATTAATAATTAATCCTAGCAATAATCGTGAAAGGGATTATGTGAAATTAAAATTGTTTAAAAAAGATGGTTATGGCATACCCCTTCAAAAAGAGTGGAGAATTTCTTCGTCAATTTAGGAAGATTAATATCAAGCAAACATTAGGTAGAAATCCTACAAGACTAGCTGAACCTTGGTTGGCCCCATTCAAACCCATGCCAACCCTTGGTAGACCTTAAAGGCCGATTTGACCCACACAACAAAAAAAACCCCTAGAAACACCCAAGAAAAACCGAACAAGCCTCCAAGTAGACCAAATCAAGCTAGTAGCACGTCCCCAAACAAGAATGAGAAAACTATAGCAAAGACTACCCTAGGGAAAACATGTGCAAATTCACAGGCGGGGACCCAGCAAATTGAAGCCATGATCACTAACCCCAATAAAATAAAACTTAAAAGTAGACACTTAAACAACAAAAAAGATAGACCTAGCCAGACCTCTAGTGGATCACAATTGACTCTAATAATTTTTTAATAGACTCTGAGTAAACACAAATTCCCATAATCTACACAAATTCCCATAACCTTGTTGAATTACAACACAGATGCATCCTACACATACCCAAGTATACCACAAGCAAACATAAATCCAAGAATGTGCCTCAACAATAGTTAGGTAGACTTATACACTTACTATCCCAAGCATTCCCAAATCTATTCCTAAGAAAATATCGCTCTGCTTAGGACTAGTACAAAAGTAGTCATATTTAGGTGAAGATCTCCGTGGATAGACTGAAGATAAATTCCTTGCAGCACCAAGTCACAAGCAAAATCGCCCCTAAGAAGACCTAAGAAATTCCCAAGCAGAGATCTAGCAAGCATATGAAATACTTTCATAAACTTTCCCAAGTATGTCATTTAAACAATCTAAAATAAAACAGTATACCAAGCTCAAATAGAAGAAACCACAACAAAATTAAATAATATACATTTTGCGAAGTTGAAAGTTTCATATACAGGCAATAAACTCTGAAGGAAATGGTATAGTTTAATTGTGGTCAAGAATCAAAATATTGGCATTTAAGAGATGTAAATAGCCACAAAAATGAGAATGGGGATAGAATACAACTATGGATAAGGCAAATGTTTTATAATATACTTAGAAAACGTGAATGTATGGGACAAAGGATGGAAAAAAATGCTCTACAAGTGTGTTGTAGGGTTGTAGCCAGATGCCCAATCAAGGCTTCTCACATCTCTCTTGTTCACCCTCTGCTTTCTGCTAGCATTGCCATCTGTTTGGTAAGCCTAGACTTGAATCTTTGAACGTTTGTAGGTTTGATGTTGTTTCACTGGTTTGCTTTTGTTCTCTGTGACTGTTCTCTACCATTTTCATGGCTCCACAATCTTATGGTAATGCTACCATGATAGATGCTAGATTGAAGCCCTCATCAAATCTAAAAGCCCCTGTTGTTGTTGCTGCTATAATTTTTTACAATCTAGGGCTTGGAAATGAAAAAAATAGGATGGTCAAATGATGAAACACTCCCCTCTATTGACATTCCTAGGGGATTAATCAACAGATCAGATTATCATGTATCATGAGCTAGCTTCGAAGTTTCTTGGCCCTCTAATAAAACTTTGGAAAATAGGTAAATAAAGAATGAAAGCCAAAGATTCAAGGTGACATTGATATCTCTATGTATGGGAGGGGTTTCTTTATTGCAACCTTTTCTGAAAAAGAGCATGAAGATCATTGATATCTCTTTGTGTGGGTGATATTTCTTGTTTGCAACCTTTTTTCTGGAAAAGAGAGTGAAAATCATTGATATCTCTATGTGTGGGAGGGGTTGCTTCGTTGAGACCTTTTTTGAAAAAGTGGATAAAGATCTAATCTTTTGGAATGGTCCATGGTTTTTGGGTACCTACATCTTGTCCTTAAATCACTGATCTCCTACTTTTGATCCAACAAAAGAAACACCCTCTTGGGTGTTGAATTGGGTAATACTCCCTTTCTTCCCCTGTATTTATGGAATGAGGAAGCATTGAAAGCAATAGGAAATGTTGTTAGAACATTCAAAACACGTGATTTGTCCAAAGAAAAGAACTTTTTAGTTGTGTGTCTATGTGTGGAAGTGAACCTTGTTCAAGGACAACCTGAGTTCATTAATATGAAATCGAATGAATTTATCTACTCTAAGAAGATTGGCTATGAACATATAGCTTTCAAATGCAATTTTTTCATGTGCTTGGGTATTTCCAAAGAAGTTTCCCTAAAGAGCCTAAATCCAATGAGGATCAATATACTGATCAAATCCCTAATATGAAAAATAATGCGCACAAAGAAAATATAGATTCTTCTATTTAAGACCCTTTGTATACAAAACCTTTTTCTATCCTAGCAAGATGAGAATGATAATTCTACAGACAATACAAATGAATAAGTAATCACACTTGAAGAAACACCATTGCCTGAAGAGGAGACTGTACCTGCCAAATATGTTGTTGAAGTGGAATAATGAGCACAAGATAGAAATGTTGGTTTAGTAATTGAAGATGACAATTCCTTGGTCTCCCCAATCATTAGTCAAAAGGGTAAAGTAAGAAAAAATAATGTTTAAATGAAAACAAAATAGGCTTCTGACAACATAGCTGCTAGCAAGCAATCCACTATAGATTCTTCAATCAAAGCCAGAAGAAAATCTAGAAAACAATAATGGTTGATCTTAGAAGTTTGTGTGGTGAGAAAATCTGTGTAACTATCTTTATATACTCCCTAATTTCTTTGGGGTTGTATCCTATGTAATCCTTGCTTTTATTAATGAATAAATCACTTCTAAAAATATAATAATAAATATAATACAATCAATAAATAATATATAATATCCTATAGTTTATTATATATATTATCAAGGCCATGGAATTGTATTAGTTTGGGAAAGAAATAAGTATATTATGACTATCAAACTATTCTCTATTCTGCAACTCCACTTTTGTCATTAATTGCTTCAACATTTGTATAGATATCACCTAGAGAGAAAACATGATTACAGGAAGAACAACAATGCAGCCAGATGCAGTTTTTCCTCCCACCAAGAGTGATTTGTGCACAACATCTACAATCATCCTGAACTGGGGATGAGTAGCCAAGGTCATGGAAGGGAGCCACCTGGAGGAAGTAAAAATATGGTGCATTTGTATTTGGAGTCCACAAAGCTTTGCATTGGAGGAAAATCTCCCATGATTGCACATGTTGCAGCTGTTGCCAGGAGATCCTTTTTAAAAAATGGTATTTTATTAAAAATTCATTCACCAACATCCACAACTATTTTTTGGATACAAACTACATTTGTTCCACAAGTTCAGCTAGGGCACCACCCTACCATCCTGGGTACCCTGTGGGTACATCCCCCCATCCTACTTCCAAATCTATGTCTGGTACAACAACATGGGCAGAAATGAAAGACCTGATAACTTAGAAAATGCCAAGAAAAATTCAATGAACTGAGAATCAGTAGAATTGAAGAGGTAAAATATAGCCACAATAGGTACTACAACAAGATTTCAATTAGATAAGAAGATATTAGCAGGTAAAACAAATGCTATAAAATTTGTTTGTGGGAAACACAGTGTAATGAAGAACATGATTTGTAAGGGTGTGTGAGAGAGTTAAGCATATAAACCAGAAGAAGAATGGTTGAGAACATTATAGCAAAACAGTCAAGCAATATAGCTATATAGAATTATAGAAATGTAAGTACAAAATATACAAGACTTTTGTAAGATAAACACAGTAAGAATGCTAGCAAATTCTAGGACAGAGAATAGGATGGCATTTTACATTACATTAATTGGACTGGATTAATCAAGGAAAGGAAATTTTCATTACACAAAATGTAGGTTTAAATATGGTATTTCATCTTTCAAATATGGGGTAAGATATGATATGGTTTCAATGGTTTCATTGAATATTTATGTTATTATTTTCAAGTGAATTCATGCTTGGGAAAAGATAGGATATGTATGGTGCTTTGCTGTAGTGGTGATTGTCTTTGGATTATATGTTGAAAAGGATAACACCTCATAAACAAAACAGGCTAGAAAGTTGAGTTTCTACACTCAGACTTTCATTCTACTAATAAGAAGGTCCAATGAATTGGTGTCAATGCAAGCAGTCCTATCAGGAAAACATAATACCTCAATTTTTCTTTGATTCCATAGAGCATATAAGAAGCATTCTTTTTAAATTTTAAACAAATATTTATTTAATGAACTAAATTAGTTGTTAATGCAATTGTCAACCAGAATGCTAAAAATGTTAAATCATCAAATAGCACGTCCAATCCCACCTTGCACACTCCCATTTAAATACATTTCAAAACAATAATTTATAAATGGCATTTGGACCAATACAATCATAGGATTTGCAAACCCAATTTGTAAACCGCCATTTCGATACAACTTAAAAACACTACTTCATTAGTGGCATCCTGACAAAATACTTATGACCTGCCTACTGCCAAGTAGGTGAATCCCTTATTGGAGGGCATTGAATGTTGTTACACCCCAATTGTGTAATTACTATTTACTATTACTAAATAGGGTAAATATGAATGTAATTTGTGAATTCTGGAGATGAATAAATTGTGCTCGTACCTTGTTATCAATGGGAATAATATCTCATTTGATGTTATCTTAGTTGATGTTATTTCATGGAAAAATATTGCATATATGTGAATGGATGGATATTGAATTATTATTCTAACTTTGGAGATGTTTTTCGTATACTACATATATTGTGAACAATTGACTATCATGTGCATATGTTAGTGGATGCAGGTATATGTTCAATTCCTCTAGGCGGAAGGGAAGTATCACTTAGGAGAAGATATTGGTCGGGTAACCGGTAAAAGTAAACTATCTGAGCATACACACACCACATTAGAATGATTGAGTTGAGTCAGTTTGTGGGAAGTTGGTAAGTCATCCTTAGTTATATGTCTGCACTGGAAGAGTCTTGTTTACTACTGCATGCATTATTGGGTGATGTTTATCTGTTTAAGCTTTTGAGATCTTTCTTGTACTATTACGATTATATTGATAAGTGGGATGTATGTGGAGTATGTGTATATATATGCACATACTTGTCAATGGGATCTAACGACATGTATATGCACATGTATAGATGTACCACACACAAATACTTATCAATGTGATGGTAATTGTGAATGGTTATATGTGAATTGAATGTAACCGGTAAAAGTAAACTATCTAAGCATACACAAACCATATTAGAATGATTGAGTTGAGTCAGTTTGTGGGAAGTTGGTAAGTCATCCTTAGTTATATGTATGCATTGGAAGAGTCTTTTTTACTACTGCATGCATTATTGGGTGTTGTTTATTTGTTTAAGCTTTTGAGATCTTTCTTGTACTATTACGATTATATTGACAAGTGGGACGTATGTGTATATATATGCACATATTTGTCAATGGGATCTAACGACATGTATATGCACATGTATAGATGTACTACACACAAATACTTATCAATATGATGGTAATTGTGAATGGCTATATGTGAATCGAATGTGAACATCTATATATATACACGTATCCATATGTATATGTGTATCGATACACACATACGTTGGCAGATGGACACGCTCATACATATGCATCAATATAGATATACCCACATATACGTGTACATAGAGGCATATACTTTTATACATATATATATGCATACATTTGATATATTGTGTTTATTATATGCAAATACTATCTTGCATGTACTCGTTTATATATATCAAATGTATACCTACATTGTTGGATTATGATATGTATATATATGTAAATATATATTAATAAAGGTATACATGATGGATACATATTTTTAAATACCATCATGTATACATTGTTGGATTATGATATGTATACATGATGGTATTTAAATATATATATATATATATATATGTATATGATATTATATATATATAGCATATTATATATGTTAATAGAATCAACTATCATTTATCATGATAGAGGCCGATATATAAAGGTCGACTATAGTCATTTATGACTATGTTATTAGAGGCCGATAGAAGTAGCTTATGACTGTTTGTGAAGTTGATTCTCACTCATACTGTCACGCGATATGACACACTTATATTGCATTTTGAGTTTCTATCTTATGTCAATACAAGCATGGACTTAGTCGACATGTACTTAGTCGACGCCTATGTTTAAGATCAACTTTGACTTGGTAAACATATATGCCATGTTTTATACATCTGTCGATGACTTTTTCAAACATCTTAGTTGACTCATCTCCAAAGAAAATCGATAGTGTTTGGTGTTACGAATTGGTTGTTGACTGCTTCTGATGGCAAGGAAAACCGGGCTAATAGTGAGGAGTGTGGATGAATTTTGCGCCACCTATGGAAACCCAATTTTCGTAGATGTCTATTTCATAAGATAATTCGAATTGAGCATATGTAGATTTGAATAAGTCTTTGATTGTTGTCAATATTGCAAGTTGGTCTATAGATGATTTTGTTGTGTATGAACTTAATAGGTCACCACCTTTCTGTTGTGTTTTATGTGTTGATTTGCATGGAGCTTGTCCATTATCATGCCTAAATTGTAGGCTGTGAAGTTACCAAGCTACTCTATAAATAGCAAAGCCATTTCATTTGAAGGGACACATCTTTTGCATTCTTCTTACAATTCTTTATACTGCATTATTCTAGGAATACTCTGTTTTATTTGTGAGTGAGAAATGGAGAGAATTCCATTTTGTTTGTGAGGAAGTTTGTTGTTGAGAGAAGTAAGCTATCAACTTGAGAGATAGAGTTCTTTGTGACATTCTAGAGAAGCTGATTATCAAGCTTACTGTTGTTGGAAAGGGCTGCATTGTTGTAAACTATTTGGATAAGTGATAATAGGCATGAGGATCTCTTCTTCTTTGTTATTTTACTTATGAATGAAGAGTCTTCCATGTATGCTTGAGTTGTCTTTTCTAGTGTGTGCATTAGAGAAATTAGAGTGTCTTTGAAAAGGAAATTGAAGCTTTTATGCTATTTTCATGATGTGCTTTTAAGTACTCCATAATAGGAGTTTGGTGTTTATCATAGGTATTATATACTAGGTATGATTGAACATGAGAGGCACATGTGATACACTTAGCTAAGTTATTGATTTAACTAGAAAAGATTGTATTTACTCCTAGGATAGTTAATCCAGTATGGGAGGAAGCTTGTGTACTTGTTAAGTAGGTTTATTCCAAGTATGTTAAAATGGTGATAGGTTATCTTTGGATTGATAGATTATCCATTGAAGGAAATACCTATGCGTAATTTAAGATGGCCTTAAGTCAAATCGACCCTAAGTAGTGTATGTGATAGATGACCTTCATTCGAAGTACTGAATGAGAACACTTTGGCCAAAGTAGTGGGAATGTTTGAGACTCCACTGTAGATAGTGAGATTGTCGAGACTCCACTGTCAGTTCACCATGATCCAGTATTACATGCTAGTTCCAAATTGTGGGATTACAAGTTCTAGTTATGTAGGACACATCGCTATGCTTAGTTGGTTTTCATTATCAGTTACTCTACCAATCTCTTCGTCGAAAGGGAAGGGCCATCTATCAAATGATAGATGTGCGAGGGATCGCATTAAGATTCTGTGGTTGGTGGAAAATCACTTGAGTGATGCTTCTCCTCCACAACAGGCAATAGAAGAACCAAGATTCGAAAGGAAGGATCCTGGACCATCTTACATCTATTTGTTCCAAGCTCATTGAGCTATGTATGTAAATATATGCTTTCATGTATTGTTGTAACTTATGAAACTAATGAAATGAAATGGAATCCTACATTATGTTATGCAACTTGTTTGAAAATTCTCAATAAAGAAAATAATTTTTTTTATTACAATGGCTTGTTACTTAGTTAATTTACTTGAAAGGTGAAAACTTAGAAATTTTTACTTCATTGAAGGGTTGGTATGTTACATGTGGTATCAGAGCTACCAGGTTTAGATCTGGAACCTATGACCTCATCATTCTTTTCGTCCAATGTTATGTAATTTTGTGAATTTGTGTGCTAGGATGGTGTGTCTCATATTAATGGCGCGAAGTTCAGTAATCGGAAACAAGCGCTGCCTCAAGGCCAAGAAGGAAAGAGAATGCATCGTTAGAACCATAGAGGGAACCAACTACAACAATGTTGTCTAGTTGAGTGACACTGAAACCTTTAGTCATGCATTCTCTTGGATTAGTGATGTGAAGAGAAAGATGAAGATGGAGGCTATGTACAACTATCTACCAACCATCTCACCAGAAAAGTCTGAGTCATTATCGCTTTCTAGGGATATGCCCTCAGAAGCAAGTGTTAGCCTGACATTCATCTTTAGGGACCCTAGAGTGCTTCCATTGGTTGAATTAATTGTAATTTCTTCAAGTAATTATTCCAAGGGATATGTACCACGAACACCACAAGACGAAAAATGGTCTCATGAACAAATGTTTGCAAATAGGGTGGACTACATTATTGATGAACTCCATATTGACATTGCCTCTCGTAACTATGTATTGGATGATAAATCCAAAGGCTATTATCCTTTTTGGGATAGGTACGAACAAATGAGAGATAAACAGAAAGATAGGGAACAACAATAGTCTCAGTCTATAGGTTATACTCATTTAAGTTGTGTGTCAAAGAGTGAATCCAAAGGATACTCTCCACTCGACTATTTGAATAGTAACTCCATGTAATCAAGGGATATTCAAATCCTCATGAAATGAATAAAATTATGTTTTTATCAAAAAAAGAAGTGTGTGCTTAGTCTTATGTGGAATTCTTTTTGTGCATATGAATGCCATTTTTAATGTTTTCCATAAGATAGTTGATAACATAATTTATTATAACATGGATAAACATTCAGGTAAAGACCAATCTCATAAGGATGGTGAGGACACAAACTAATCCCAGTGGAAGCCAAGAGGTTGGACAAGGAACCACTTGAGTAGAGGCTAGGATTGACCAAATATTGGCAAGGTTGGTTAACCTTGAACAGGAAAGAGTTAAGGATAGGGTAGAAAAGGATGTTCCCATTAATGAACACAGGGGAGAAAAATATTCCCATGGAAGTGAAAAAACCCATGAACATGATAGGGAAAAATCATCTATGCCATCTATAGAAAGGAATAAGAAGCTCGTGGCTTCCGAACTTTCCAAGGACATGAAGAAGATAATCCCACCCAAGTTTGATGGAAGTGATGGAGGAGATGAAGCTGAAGTGTGGCTTGTCCAAATGGAGAAGTATTTTGAAATATGAAACTATGATGAGGTTACTAAATCTGCATGGGGTGCTTATCAGTTAGTAGGAGAAGCCTCTAACTGGTGGATGAACAAGAAGTTGGAACTTAATATTAACTCATGGAAGCTAACATGGGGAGAATTCATGGATATTTTATGTAAGAGATGGTTGCCACAACTCTACTATGATAAAAAAAACTCTCAGATTTTTAGGGTTTGAGACAAGGTAACATGATGGTCAACAAATATTGGGAGAAGTTTACCTGAATTTTACGCTATGTTCCCATATATCATAAGGATGAGTGTTTCTGCATTGGGAAATTTATAATGGGACTTAACAATCAGATTGGAGGGGAAGTGGATATGCATGGTCCAACAACAATGGATATTATATATGAGAAAGTGATTAAGCAGGAGCAAAAGCTTAGGGCTAACTCCACTCATCGAGAAAGAAGAGAGCAAAAGAAGGATGTGGAAGTTCCTAAAAAAATAGTTCCAAAGGTGGAATCTGTGCAAAATGAGCCTAGGAAAAATGGAAAGAGATTTCGCAATAATGGAAAGGAGTCTAGAAGATAGCATAAAAGGAATGATTCTAGCATGGGTAATGAAAATATCAACAAGTCTAGAGACACCATAGGGAAAAGAGTGTCGGCTACAGGATGTTTTATATGTAGAGGGGATCACTATGCTAATGAGTGCCCCAATAAATCTTCTGGATCATGACCATATGGTAATCCATTACCCACCCAACAAGCAATGTTTCAGCATAAGATACATGCAACAGTGGATGATCGTCAGGCAGAGTACCAAGTAACTCCAGTTGAAATGTTAGGTATTTTATTTGGATTACCTATTTATGTTCTTATTGATATTGGTGCAACTGAGAATTTCATTTCACCTAGAATAGATAAATAATTATCTAGGAAGGTGAGACATATGGAAATGTCTTGGGATGTAGAGTATGCAAACTAGACAAGAGCAAAGGTGGGTCAATGTCTATTTGAGGCTAGGATAGAACTACCTAGTTTTTCTACAGAAGTAAACCTTTATGTCACACCTCTAGGATCATATGATGTTATCCTAGGTATGAATTGGTTGTGGAAACATAGGGCTAAGGTAGATTTCCATACAAATACTGTAGAATGCCTAGATGATTTTGGAAATCAAGTAAAATTCCAAGGGATACCTAGAGAGGTTAGGATTCGACAAATCACGACAATGCAACTATAAGAGCTAAGAAGAAAGGGTGTAAACTCTTTGCCATAAAGATTGAACAAGTTGGGAAGGATAGTGTTGATTCAAAGTTCCAAATTTTACAGGAACTAGAAGATGGTGAAATAGATGAAACTGGAAAATCAGATATGGAGAAGTATCCAATATTGAGAAAATTTTCAAATGTGTTGCTAGACGAGTTACTAGGATTTCCTTCGAAAAGAATATTTTACTTCTCTATAGATATAATT
The DNA here is from genome assembly GCA_007258455.2 of Sequoia sempervirens. Lineage (NCBI taxonomy): Eukaryota > Viridiplantae > Streptophyta > Pinopsida > Cupressales > Cupressaceae > Sequoia > Sequoia sempervirens. Next base: position 5,649,031 of record VDFB02000016.1, on the reverse strand, counting down.
CTAGTGTCAGAACCTATTTCCAAGGCACCCTATAGGATGACAAGACCAAGTGTATCACCTTGGGGAATGTCAGTCATCTTTATTAAAAATAAGGATGGTACCTTGTGTTTGTGCATCAACTATTGTATGCTTAAAAAAGCTGCAGTACAAGTGGGAAGTCTACTTGCCCTTAGTTGAATTTACTTACAATAATTCTTATCATTCTACGATAAAGATGGCTCCTTTCAAAGCATTGTATGGCTGAAAGTGGTGAACTCCTATAAGTTGGGATAAACTTGAGGATCGAGTGAGTCTTGGGCCAGAGATGTTGGCTGAAATAGATGAACAAGTTAAGATTGTTAAGCAAAGGTTAGCTGAAGCTAACGATAGAAAAAAAAGCTACGTTGCTTCTAAGAGAGTGCCCTGTAATTTTTCCTTAGGTGACAAAGTATTCTTGAGAGTGAAACCTCACAAGAGCTCCATTAAATTTGGAAAGTCTTCTAAGTTAGCCCCGCGTTATGTTGGACCTTTTGAGATTCTAGAGGAAGTGAATCTAGTAGCTTATTGAATTGCATTGTCATCAACTCTTGCCAGAATGCATAACGTCTTCCATGTGTCCTTCCTTAAAAATTATATACCAGGGGATAATCATGTGATTGATTGGACTGCTTTACAAGTACGAGAACCTGGAGTAGTAACTCTAGAGCCCTTCAAGGTGCTAGGAATACGTAAAAGCTTTGCTTGCAAAACAAAGAATTATTATAGTGCAAAGTCCAGTGGGACCAATATGTAGAAACTCAACTAACTTGGGAGGACTATGCAAAAATTCAGTAGAAATTTCCTCATATTCTTAATGCTTTTGAGATGCTTAAAATAATGTGTTATTAGTTGTTATGTTTTAATGCTACCTAAAGTCATCGAGGACGATGATTCACAAGGGGGAAGTATGTTACGCCCCAATTGTGTAATTACTATTTACTATTACTACATAGGGTAAATATGAATGTAATGTGAATTCTGGAGATGAATAAATTATGCTTGTACCTTGTTATCAATGTGAATGTTATCTCATTTTATATTATCTCATTTGATGTTATCTCATTTGATGTTATCTTAGTTGATGTTATTTCATGGAAAAATACTACATATATGTGAATGGATGGTTATTGAATTATTATTCTAACTTTGGAGATGTTTTACATATACTGCATATGTTGTGAATAATTGGCTATCATGTGCATATGTTAGTGGATGCAGGTATATGTTTCATTCCTTCAGGCGAATGGGAAGTATCACTTAGGAGAATATCTTGGTTGGGTAACTGGTAAAAGTAAACTATTTGATCATACACACACTACATTAGAATGATTAAGTTGAGTTAGTTTGTGGGAAGCTAGTAAGTCATCCTTAGTTGATATGTCTACATTGGAAGAGTCTTGTTTACTATTGCATTCATTATTGGGTGATGTTTATCTATTTAAGCTTTTGAGATCTTTCTTGTACTATTACGATTATACTGACAAGTGGGACATACGTGGAGTATGTGTATATATATGCACATACATGTCAATGGGATCTAATGACATGTATATGCACATGTATAGATGTACCACACGCAAATACTTATCAATATGATGGTAATTGTGAATAGCTATATATGAATTGAATGTGAACATATATATATATATATATAGTATATACACGTATCCATATGTATATGTGTATCGATACACGTGTACGTTGGCGAATGAACATGCTCATATGGATGCATCAATATAAATATACCTATATATATGTGTACATAGAGGCATATACTTTTATACATATATATATGCATACATTTGATACATTGTGTTTATTATATGAAAATACTATCTTGCCTGTACTCTTTTATATATATCGAATGTATACCTACATTGTTGGCTTATAATATATATACATATATATTAACATTTAAATATATATATATTTAACATATTATATATATTAATAGAATCTACTAACATTTATCATGATAGAGGCTAATATATAAAGGTCAACTTTAGTCATTGATGACTATGTTATTAGAGGTTGATAGAAGTAGCTTATGACTATTTGTGAAGCCGATTCTCACTCATACTATCACGTGATATGAAACACTTATATTGCATTTTTAGTTGTTGTCTTATGTCGATACAAGCATGGACTTAGTTGACGCTTATGTTTAAGATCAACTTTGACTCAATAAACATATCTACCATGTTTTATACATTTGTCAATGACTTTGTCAAACATCTTAGTCGACTCATCTCCAAAGCAAGTCGATAGTGTTTGGTGTTATGAATTGGTTGTTGATTGTTTCTGATGGCAAGGAAAACCGCACCGACAGTGAGGAGTGTGGATGAATTTGGTGCCATCTATGGAAACCCAATTGTTGTAGATGTATATTTCATAAGATAATTTGAATTGAGCATATGCAGATTTGAATAAGTCTTTAATTGCTATCAATATTGCAAGTCGGTCTGTAGATGATTTTGTTGAGTATAAACTTAATAGGTCGCCACCTTTCTGCTATATTTTATGTGTTGCTTTGCATGGAGCTTGTTGTTGATTATCATGCCTAAACTGTCGGCTGTGAAGTTACCAAGCTACTCTATAAATAGTAGATCCATTTCATTTGAAGGGATGCATCTTTTGCATTATTCTTGCAAGTCTTTATACTACATTATTTCCAGCCATACTCTATTTTATTTGTGAGTGAGAAAGGGAGTGAATTCCATTTTGTTTGTGAGGAAATTTTTTGTTGAGAGAAGTAATCTATCAACTTAAGAGATAGAGTTTCTCTGGGACATTCTAGAGAAGTTGATTATCAAGCTTACTATTGTTGGAAAGGGCTGCATTGTTGTCAATTATTTGGATAAGTGATAACAGGCATGAGGATCTCTTCTTTATTATTTTACTTATGAATGAAGATTCCTCTGTGTATGCTTGAGCTGTCTTTTCCAGTGTGTGCATTAGAGAAATTAGATTATCTTTGAAAAGGAAATTGAAGCTTTCATGTTATTTTCATGATGTGCTTTTAAATACTCCATAATAGGAGTTTAGTGTTTATCATAGGTATTATATACTAGGTATGATTGAACATGAGAGGCACATGTGATACACTTAGCTAAGTTATTGATTTAACTAGAAAATTTTGTGTTTACTCATAGTATAGTTAATCTAGTATTCGAGGGAGCTTGTGTACTTGTTAAGTAGGTTTATTCCAAGTATGTTAAAATGGTGATAGGCTATCTCTAGGGTGATAGATTATCCATTGAAGGAAATACCTATGTGTAGTTTAAGATGGCCTTAAGTCAAATCAGCCTTGAGTAGTGTATGTGATAGATGACCTTCATTCAAAGTACTGAATGAGAACACTTTGGCCAAAGTAGTGGGAATTTCTGAGACTTCGCTGTAGATAGTGAGATTGTTGAGACTTCACTGTCAATTCACCGTGATCGAGTATTGCATGCTAGTTCCAAATTGTGGGATTACAAGTTCTAGTTATGTAGGACACAACACTATGCTCAGTTGGTTGTCATTATCGGTTACTCTACCAATCTCTTCGTCAAAGGGAAGGGCCATCTATCGAATGACAGATATGCAAGGGACTGCATTAAGAGTTTGTGGTTGGAAAAAAAGTGCTTGAGTGATGCTTCTCCTCCACAACAGGTGACAGAAGAACCAAGATTTGAAAGGAAGGATCATGGACTGTCTTACAGCTATTTGTTCCAAGCTCATTGAGCTATGTATGTAAATATATTCTTTCATGTATTGTTGTAACTTATGAAATTATTGAAATGAAATGGTGTATAGGAGCGAATTTGCACCCCTTTTGCAAATTCCCATTTTAGCCTTCCTCACTTTAGAAAACCAAATTCGACGGCTAAACTCCACATAAGCCCACTACCTTCATTCCACTTGGCGTCCGTTTTGTGCATTGACAGAGGAATAACTGTCGGGGACGCCTGCGTGGCACGCTTATGTCCCTGGAAAATTCCTGTGTCTAGAGCTTGCAGAGGCGTTACAGTTCCCATTGGAGGTCGATTTGTAACACCCTCTTCGACCAAACGACTTGAATATGGTCATTTTTCTCATTCTCCCTTCAAATTCACTCATTCTTCATGCATTTCATCTTCTACACATCCTCTAATAATTCAACTTGATCACTCTCCAAGCATTCTAGAATTCCCTTCTTGCCTTCTAAGCTTTCAAGAACCACTTTGGTACTCCATAGCAGCAACAACAACACTCCATCAACTCCGTAGAGCAAGTGTGGAACAAACACATTGTAGCAGGGGCTTGAGTCCTCTCATTTTCTCCTCCATTAGCTAGTGAGCTCTTGGTGGAGGTAGTATGACTTCCTCTCCTCTCTTCTATGATTTGGTTGAGTAGCATAATATTGTTTTATAGTGTTATTGTGTTCTTTTCTTTCATTCTCCTTTATCATATTTTTTTTCCATTATCGCTATCTTGGTTGTCTGTGGAGGTGGAAACAACAAAATGGGCATCTGACTAAGGTAGGCCCCTAGACAACCACCCAACAATTTCCCTCTTCTTTGTGTGCAAGTAGACATGCTTCTTGGAGCTAGCTGGCGAACAAGCTCTTTTGTGAGATCATTCTTGTCACCCTAGATTTAATCTACTTACTTTATCACATTCATTTATATATTTCTTATTTCATAGTGTTATTTTGTTCCCTTAAAAACCATAGCTAGGTTGTTAGTCTATTTTCTAGTGGTTAACCTTGTCTTTTTAGTCCTCTAGCCGTACAGACGCCAATGCACCTAAGAGATGCCAGTGTGTTGCGTTGTCATCCTGAAATCACGCTTTCATCCTTGAACAAAGAGCTTCCTGAGGCACAATGTTGAACCCGAAAACTGGCTCGCCTAGCCCCATCTCAAATCTTGGATCTACAGAGTGGTTGAAGGACCTCATAGTCCTCATAATTCTCGTCCTTCATCTCTAAACACCCCTTTAAGCTGAGGTAAGTTAGGGCAACCGTCCACTCTTGGCTCTCCATGACTGGGGCCTTGAACGTGGTTGGTCCCCCTCTCTTACATTTTTGGTGAACTCAACGTGAACCAACGTTTGTTCATCCATTAGTGTTGAGGCTTTTCCCTTGTACCTTGTGGTTGTTGTGTAACTGAGTGTTGTGAAGGTTTATGAGCATCACAACCCAATCCACAACCTCTGGGTATATTGTTAGGAGAAGTATGCGACACCTTCTGATGGAGAGTATGAAAGTCACTATTGGTTTCTCTACAGGCCTTTTTGCTGGATCCATCGTTGGTCTCGCCACATAGGAGCAATTGTCATGGGGTGAGCTAGGATTATCTGACAAAACTGATCACATCCCCACTCCTCCTGAGTCTCCTACACCATCGTCAGTAGATGAGCATGAGATTGTTCACATACCTACAGAATATGTCTCCACCCTCAGCAAAGGGTTGGGTGACTTGGAACATCACTTGGAAAGAGACCTAAAGTTGGCAAGAGTCGCTCGAGTTATCAGCAAACTAAAGTATATGGTGGGAAAAGACCGAATAGGCATAGAACTCTTGGCTAGTCTCTCTATTCTAACCGATGCATGTGCTCCTCCAAGCAATCCTAATATTACATGAGGAGCCACTTTTGAAGATCATGAGAGACAACTAGGATTGTCAATGCCTCCTACGTCTGTATACATGATCAATACCATACGCACAATCAACATCCCCTCTACCTCTGAGGGACCCGAAACTATCAAAGTGAACAAAACCCCCTTTGGTTTTAGCTTCACCCCTCCTGTCACGTCTAGTAGTGGAGGTTTTGGCAGGTTGAGCGGTGGAGGCTTTGTCGGCAGTGGTGGAATCGACAGCGGAAGTGGTGCTAGTGGAAGCAATTCCGGTGGAGGTCATGGTGGTGGATTTGGAAGAGGAGGTGGCTCTGGCAGAGGCCCTACTAGTGGTGATGGCTCTGGTAGTGGTTCTAGCGGCGGTCACACCAGTGGTTTTGGTGGTGGCTCCTATGGTAGTTCTGGAGGAGGTTCCTTTGGACCTATATCTTCTAATGACCCTATTCTGAACACTCCTCTTCAAAATATGGATAAGATGTAGAGCCAGTTGGAGAGTCTCTCCCAAGCCTCTGCCCAACCTATCTTCCAACCCTTCTTCTGGTATAGCCCGTTGTCGGTCACAATTTTGAACACTCTCTTCCCTCAGGGAATGGAGATTCCTAAATTTAAAAAATACAACAACAAAGGGGACCCACAAACACATGTTTCTGCCTTTAACACCTTGTGCACATATTTCTTCCATCACGATGCGTTGATGGCCAAACTATTCCCTCGATCTCTCAAGGATACGACACTCGAGTGGTACTGTTCCTTAACTGACAATTCCATTTTCTCATTTGACCAACTTGTAAACCAATTTCTACGATAATTTCAAGCTAACATCGGGCCAAAGATGACCTTTTCGGATCTTGTCTGATGCAAACAAGGTGATAATGAAAATATTACTGACTTCATCGCAAGGTATCGAGCACTCTTCTCACAAATCTCATATCCGCTACCCGATTCTGACATGCAGAAGGTATTCATAGGGAAATTACAAAGGCCTTGGCAAGAGAAGTTTTCCCTTATGAAATACTCTTCTTTCATGCATTTGTGTGTAGTTGGTGGTTCAGTTCAGGGGACCCTCCTCACGCTCCCATTCAGAAGGAAAGTCCAACATATCGATCTTTGGGAAAGGAAAAGTTGTTGTGAATGTAGTAGCCACTATAGATGACAACAGCCTCAGACGCAATCGAAAGTTCACAAAGTTATCAAAATCTTGTTCTTCCATCTTGTAAAAGTTGTTGAAGGATAAGATCGTAACCTTGCAAAACCCTAAACCTCTTAAGGAACCTTACCCTAATTGGTATGATGCAAGTACTTACTGTCAATACCATCGAGTCAAATAACATGATACCAAACATTGTATGCGCCTATGTCATGAGATACAGGCTGCATCAAGGACGGTACTATTTATCTCGATGGTAGCAAACAAAATACAAATAAATCGGTGGTGAAAGCGAATAGTGAATTGTAGATATACACGGACCCATTTCCGTCACATTCTGCTAACATGATTGTCAATCCCACTAATTCTATCACTCAGCCTGAGGCCTATGTCAACATGGTCACGATTACTTTTGCCGCACAACCTATGATCGGTTCACTAGATGTAACATTCACTTCTCAAGACTTACCCTTAAATAACAAGCCCTCACCTCTCTATATTCCCGTTCACCTCAATGGTAACATTATGACAAGAATCTTAGTAGACCCCGCAAGTCAAGTGAATGTTATCACAGAAGAGACATTGTGGCTTAACTCATTACATAGAAAAGAATACAAAGAAACGAAGTCTACAATCCGTACACACGATGGTCTTTATCTGAAACCAAATGGCTTGATAACTTTGTCCGTCCTGGTTGGACCTAGGGCTATTGACATGGTTTTCAATGTTATTCTAGAGTTGGATCTATTCAGGATGAAGTTAGGCATACCTTGGCTAGCTTCCATGAATGGAATCACCTTTGTTATTCATAAATTTCTAAAGTTCTCCCATGAAGGTGTTGTGCACGTAGTGCATGACACTGGATACCAGCCTTTGGTGTCCCATGGGGGATATTCATTAGACCATTTTTGGCCTGCCCCGGTTGGTCTGCTTCCTCCAAGAATGGACCTACTTTACAAGAACTATGTAAAGTACAAGATCGGGGACAAAGGACAACCAAAATTGGCTCTTCCTATAGCACAACAACTAGTTGCCTCTCCTTTCCAAAAAGGAAAGAAGCTTGCCTCCTCTCAAGATGACCCGTTTGCTCTCCTCTCTTGGGAGGAGTATTGGATGAGAAAGCATGGCTTTTACCCATTGAGTCCGATGATCCCTCCTTGGTGTAGACCCAAGATCAGGATATCGGACCTCCCTACTAAACCACCTAGACCTCGGTACTACCTATATGGTAGAGGAAAAGGTACCCATGGAGAGTCCTCTTTGTCTCAACCTTCGTGGCCTCCTATTGCTTCTACTCCAAAAGTAGTAAATGGGAAGAGGCCCACTACCGAGGCACTTGAGTCAACTCCCCTGCTGCTTCTCAACCTATTCCCCCTACTCCCGATCAGGAGTCTGTTCCTCCACCTAAAACGACTGTAGTGGACACTCCCATGGCTGAGCAAGATCCTTTCATTCCCTCGTAGCCTCTGGCCTCCGGTTCAAAGAGTCGCAGAAACCACCTTGCGCGTGAGCGTAAGCGCCGACGAAATGCTCTCATGGTTGAACATGCTTCCTTACAAAGGAAGGAAGAGGAGACGACCGCCCCTGTATCAGGGTCTCTCGATGCATCCTCCTCTATCCTTCCCTCTGCTTCCATTCAAACTAGCTCTATATTGCTTCCAGCTTCCGCTATGAGTACGAATGTTCCTAACCCTAAAAAGGTGTAGGTGTTTATTGCTCCTTCGATGGAGCCACCTCTCTTGATGTCCCTCCTGAATGTACCACATTTCTTGAAATGCGTAGATATGACGAACACTTCAATGGTGTCTACTGTGGTTTTCTCTACCTCCTCTTCCTCTGCACCTCTTGCCTCATCTATGGGGAGTTCACATCCCCTGACGAAGTAGAAGGTAGAAAATGGTCCTTCCAGCAATGGAGGACGTAAGAGGATCCCACCTTCCCCGAAAGGTGGTCCTGTGTTGACTTGTTCTATCCTAGTGACGGAGCCAGTCTCGACTTCTCCTGAGTTCATCACTGCTCCTGAATCACTTGACGAGCCTAGCAATAAATCTTGGGCACAACCTTCTCCACCTGTTGAGGTAAAACATGGCACTCCTATTAAGTGCATGTTTAACTCTCTAGATTAGGTTCCGGCCTTGTCGAAAATCTTCAAAAAATCATTAACCTTAGCTCCACAAGAGCTTGGTTGAGAGGACCTTGCAGGGCCATCTTCCTTAGCCCTTATTGTGGGAGGGTCAGACGCTCCTCCTCTTAATATTCCACCACTGCAGGCTTGTCCTCCTTCCCCCTATGATGATCTAGAGTGGGAATCAGATGACCTCTTAGTCGATTAGTGTTAGGGGGAGGCCCCTTCTTTATCTTTAGATTAGACGTGTGCGTGTGTGTTGTGATGTGTTCCCCCGTGATCGTGATATGTGTGCCTGGATGACCCTTGTCACCCCTGTTGGTGCTTGGATACAGGCGTGGTTTTTGTGTTGTAAAACTTCTTCTATTTGTATCATCATTCTTCCATGTTTGTGACTTGATTTTCGATAAATTGGGGATGATGCAAAGCATTGGGGGCATTTAGGCTTCCCTTCTATTTTGACCCAATTTTTTATTTTTACTTTTCCTTCTCATGCATTCTTAACATGGTCTGATATACTAGGGGGTTGATGACAATTCATTTTATATACTATTATTATACTTATATATATTTATGAGTGGTTATGACCCTGAAATATCACGCTACCCTTGTGCCCTTTGTTCGTAATCTCTCTTGTTTCCTTTTTCTTTTATCTTTCTCTCTTCTTTGCTTGAGTTGTCCCTCTTATGTGTGATAGCGCCACTTCTTCAACATTTGATTTTTAGAAAATGCATTCGTTGCCAACGAATCTTTTCTCGAGAATCTTCACAAACTTCTTTTCGAGAATCGCATTCTCGACTTGAAACCCTAATGGAACATGTTTCCTTCATCATAAAGAAAGAACTTGAGAACCTTCCTCCGAAGTGGGAACAACATTGATCTTCCCCTCCCGTGGGGGCTTATTCTTCCTTTCAAATTCCTTGATGAAGTGAACATCTTTCAAAAGGATTCCTTGATGATGAATCGATTTGAGAAATAAATATCTCTTTTGTACTTTCAAATAGCGCGTCCCTTAAGTGGACCCCTTCTTCACGTTAGGGTTCCCAAGGGACCCCTTTGAAAGTTTTCCAACTTGTTAACAGTTTGCGAGACTATCCATTTACTTTCCTGTGTGGCAACTTTCTGACATGTTCCTTCTACGGGTAAACATGTCACTTCATGGGTGCACCTATGAAGCCACTTTTTGACTCTACGAAGTCCACTTTCCTTGGGTTTCCTCCATGTGAGAGATCTTGGGGGGATACCTCCCTATAGGTCTATGGGCCTATAGGGTGCTTCTTCTGAGCTTCCTCCATGCGAGAGATCTTGGGGTGGCTCCCTTGTAGGTCAGTGGATCTATAGGGAACTTTTTTTTTGGTTTCCTTCATGTGAGAGATCTTGAAGGACACCTTCCTTGCAGGTTTGAGGATTTTTAGGGTTTTTTCTTGGCTTCTTCCATGTGAGATATCTTCGGGGATGCCTCCTTGCAGGTTTGCAGGTCTATAAGGCACTTTTTGGGGTATCCTTCATGTGAGAGATCTTGAAGGAAACCTTCCTTGCAGGTCTGCGGGCTTGTGAGGTGCTTTCTTCTCGGGGCTTCCTTCATATGAGAGATCTTGGGGGTCACCTCCTTGTAGGTCCGTGGGCCTGTAAGATGCTTTCATTCTACAACTTCATAGTTTTGCGGGGCTATCAAGTCCTTTACTTGTCCTACACTCTTGAGTTCGCCAGATCACAATCGGCTTCCTCGACGCTTCAAGTATACATTTCTAACCTTACTACTTCTTCAATCTAATTTACCAAAGCACTCATCAATATTTGTGCTTGCTAAAGTGGGGGAAAAATGTATAGGAGTGAATTTGCACCCCTTATGAAAATTCCCCTTTTACCCTTCCTCACTTTAGAAAACCAAATTCGAAGGCTAACTTCCACATAAGCCTATTTCCTTCGTTCCACTTGGTGTCTGTTGTGTGCGTCGGCAAAGGAATAAATGTCAACGACATTTGTGTAGCGCGCAGACGTCTACGCGACGCACTTACTTCCCTGGAAGATTCCTGCATCTAGAGCCTGCAAAGACATTACACTTCCCATTGGAGGTTGATTTGTAATGCCCTCTTTGACCAACCGACCTGAATATGGTCATTTTTTCTCATTCTCCCTTCAAATTCACTCATTATTCATGCATTTCATCTTCTACACATCCTCTAAGAATTCGAATTGATCACTCTCCAAGCATTCTAGCATTCACTTCTTTCCTTCTAAGCTTTCAAGCAACACTTTGGCACTCCATAGCAGCAACAACAACACTCCATCAGCTCCGTAGAGCAAGTGTGGAAGAAACACCATTGCAGCAAGGGCTTGAGTCCTCTCATTTTCTCCTCCATTAGCTAGTGAGCTCTTGGTGGAGGTGGTAAGCTTTCTACTCCTCTCCTCTATGATTTGGTTGAGTAGCATAATATTGTTTTGTAGTGTTATTGTGTTCATTTCTTTCATTCTCCTTTATCATTCTCTTTTTCTATTATCACTATCTTGGCTGTCTATGGAGGTGGAAACACCAAAACGGGGGTCTGACTGAGGCAGGCCCCTATATGGCCACCCAAAAATTTCCCTCTTCTTTGTGTGCAGGTAGACGTGCTTCTTGGAGCTAGCTGGTGAACAAGCACTTTTGTGAGATCATTCTTGTCACCCTAGCTTTAATCTACTTACTTTATCACATCCATTTATATATTTCTTATTTCATAGTGTTATTTTGTTCCCTTAAAAACCATTAGCTAGGTCGTTAGTTTGTTTTCTAGTGGTTAACCTTGTCTTTTTGGTCCTCTGGTCGTACAAACACCAGCGTACCTAAGAGATGCCAGCACACCGTGTTGTCGTCCCAGAATTGCACTTTCGTCCTCGGACATAGAGCTTCTTGAGGCACAGTGTTGAACCTGAAAACTGGCTCACCTAGCCCCATCTCAAATCTCAGATCTGCAGAGTGGTTGAAGGACCTCTTAGTCCTCATCATCTCGTCCTTCATCTCTAAACACCACTTTAAGTTGAGGTAAGTTAGGGAAGCCTTCCGTTCTTGGCTCTCCGTTACTTGGGGCCTTGAACATGGTTGGTCCCCTCTCTTACATATGGAATCCATATTGTATTATGTTATGTAACTTGTTTGAAAATTCTCAATAAAGAAAATAATTTTTTTTATTGCAATGGCTTGTTACTTAGTTAATTTACTCGAAAGGTGAAAACTTGGAAATTTTTACTTCATTGAAGGGTTGGAATGTTACAAATGTAGAGCTCTGAATGGAATTTGAGCTAACAAAAGGCTTTTCAAAATGAACATGAGATTTTATATAAGTTTGCAACAATAGAATAGGCTGACCAGGGCATATTACCCACAAGTTTTAAACTACACGAACAACTCTCTACACGAAATCCAAATGAAGAGAGTAAAGCCCCTAAATTATAAGCTTTAGACTTGGGGAAAATTCACGACTTGTGTCGTATTTCAACAAATGGAACATAAATTGTAGTTATGGACTAAATTTCAGCTTTCTCTCCTTGAAGGGGATACTTTTGTTATGGTAATGTAGAGTTCGGGAATTAAGGAACGGATAGAGGAGGAATTTTTAAATTTGGGTATTGTTGTAGGCTATTAGGAACACAAGCAACTAATACAGAAGATATTGTAATAGATATGCAAAATGTAGGTGAAACAAGTAATTATCTCTATAGATTTTCACAATATCCTTCATATTAATACGACATTACAATGCTAATTTTAATCTCTACGTTTCACATCCAATTTATGGTTTCAAAAGAAAGGAAATTTTCAACACAAATATGATTATGTCATAGGCACTATTTAACGACATTAGAAAAAATGTACTGCAACAAGTTTAACTATGACAAGAAGGCTCAACAATGTAACTCAAGAAAGAAATTAATGAAATAAGGAAGTACCATATTTGGCAACACCAATGCAATGTTTTGCATGCAATTTCCAACAGTTATTTTTGTGCACATTAATTACTCAATTTAACTACATTTATACAATAGTTGGCATGGTTATCAACGATGAGACGGTGATCAAAACTAGAGGGTTTAATAGTTGGCACCAGTCTTTCACATTCAGGAATCCTAAGCACCGACAGTAAGAACCACTATAGAAACTTCCTAAAAAAATCAACTGGGATAATTTTCATGTTGTTTGAGATTTAAGTGTGTGTTTTTATGTATGTGGATGCCTGCCATTGTAGTGGAACATCTCTTAGTGTAATAATCCACCTATGCCTAAATTTAGAAACAATAGGGGTATTCAATTTAAAATCATAGTTGAAGACATAATTTGAGTGACAAGTGAAGTCGTGTGTTAATTTGGAATGGGTATATATAACTAAATTTTAATGGTTGGGTTATGTCCACATAAATTAGAGAATGCTATGTAATGATGGTAATATATATATATATTATTACACATTGGATGAATGTATCACTTAATCTTTCTCATGAAGGTTTGGGGACACTAAGTAATGTCTCGAGGTATGAGCTTACAACCAATAATTTAAATAGAGTATAAATTTTAATTGAAGTGATAATTTTATTCATGTTGTGCTTAAAATCCATTAGTCTCTTTGTTTGTCACATAAGTTATATGTATTGATTTTTAAATATAATTTGTAAGTGTAAGTTAAAAGGATTAAAAGAAATAGGAGATTAAATTAATGATGCTCAACCCATTTTGTTAAGGGGGAATTAGACTAAATCGATCTCATTAGGTCATAATAATAGTTACATTCACTTTCATAAAATGTTAAAAAATATTTAAAATAGTTATAGGTATGCCCCTAGTAACCTTGTGTGAAAGGTCAATTTAAATTATCATCGACTCTAGACCTTAGGATTTGTCCTAGGGACTTGGCCTCTATTTTCCACATAATATTCCCTAACAAGAATTGATCCTTGGTGGACTTCCTCCCAGACATTTTCTTTTTCTTAACACCATACCTTAGCAAGACAACTTCCATTTTAGGGTGGGTGAATGAAAATTGGCACCCTACTCCCATTCCTTTGGTGATGTTATACGCATGACACTCCTAGGTTCATATGTTGAGTGTCATAACATCATGACACAAGAGGAGATATGTTGTTTTAAAAAAAAATGGGTTAGCATTGCATCCTAAATATGGGCATGACACCTTCTAACAACACTCAAAGAGATATTATCCTCCAAAGTCCTTAGAATAGGTGGAAGTATGGGGGAATTCCTCCACAATCAGGCCATCAATGGGTGAAGGAGCAATAGAACGAGGCAAAAGCACCACGAGTAATTTGAATTTGGTTCAAAGCAAAAGGTAAAGCAAGTTGTGAGATCAAAGAAGGGGGTTCTCCAATAGGGTCTAAAGGAGTAGAAGGAGAAGGGCACATTAGAGATAGACCAAAAGCTAAATAATCATCCTCTTGAGAGGACTCGTCATCCTAAGGGGAGCCATTTGCTAGGGAATCATCAATAAATTGCATGTTAAGATGTTATTTGATTATGGATAGCCCATGTCTAATAGATTACACAATGAAATGTCAAATTCCATGGAACTAGTACCTACTTAAACATTTGATGGTACTCTATGTTATGCCACAATGTATTGCATTTTTTCTAATGAATGGGATAGTGCACTAGGAGTTCAATGGAAATTAGATGAAGCACCAAATGTATTTGTATGTCTAGTTCATATGAGAACTATCAATATGGACATGAACTACTCCTACTCCTAATACTAGATTTTTTAAAATTCCTTTATCGGCTCCATGTTGCAAAAACAAGGGCATAAAAGGCCAATATCAACTAAAAGATATAGATAGTTCCTAAGGCCTTAGACACTTGAAGAAGGATAAAAATCACCCATAATTTGGGTGATTAGTTTTTGCATGGTAATCACACTATTATAAGGGTCTATGGTGTGCCTCACACAAGTTGGCTAAACAGGTGTTTGATAGGATTGCTTTCTTTGAGACAATGTAGAAAATAACTCAAACAAAATGTGGTTTATTAGTGAAAAGAAGGGAGGTTTATTTTCCCCACAAGTCCAATTCTCAAAATTTATCATTGTGGGCGGGCAAGGATATGATAGGTTAATTGATATAACTAAAAAATATGGTATGCAAACCAATGATGTTGGGCCATATGATCCAAAGGGCTTCATCAAAAATAGGGGGAAGAGTGTTGATAAGTTTAGTTATAAGCATTAGTACCTTGAAAATGAAGATTTGGTTAAGAGACACATTGACCAAGTTAACAATGATCAAAGAAAGGAAAGATAGAAGAAGATTGATATTGTAGAGAGAAGAAGGCATGCCAATAACCCCAAATATAAAGGGGATTTTCAGAGACTAAGGATTCAATAGAGAGGACAAGAGTAAAACTATACAATTTTAAAACTCCAAGAAACATGCCACCCAAAATAGAACATGCAGGGATTGATGTTTATAAAAATAAAATTGAAGGAGAGGCCTGCTATCAAACTTCTATCACCTAGTGGATCAATTTCCCTGCACAAAATGTAGTATATATCTTGTTGGTTCTCAAACTTCACAAATCCTAAAGAAAAACACCAAAATATAAGGCCAATGAAAGTCAACATAGGGTAATGGTTTAGACTTATGATCAAATGGTTGTAGTAATGGAAAAAATCATGAGTGTGGGTAGCTTCTTCTTTAGGTTGTTTGACACCAAGGGGGTGTTCCCTTAGAATTGGGCCATCAACTACCATATTCAAAGCATAATAAATTATTTTGAATTGTCATTGAGCTCATAACATTTTGTAAATTGCAAATAGAACTAAAAGACCTCAAATAAGCAAATACAAGAAACTGTACACATCCACTAAAAGGTGAAAAATGATTTGTATTCCTACATGTGAATCTCTTAACATTGTTTATACACCTGTGCAAGTTGCATTCATACTAACATGACTGACTCTCTTGCATTTTGTTAGTTTTCAACTCACATGAGATTCAACATGAGTTGGATAGTTGAGTCATGAAAGCATGTGAAACCTAGACTACTCCTACACTACAAGAGATATGTTTAATATATATATTTGGAAGTGTGTTGATATTTAACCACCAAGATTGGTGCATACTCTATTGGGCAAGAGCTTGATTACTCATAAAACAACCATATAACTATATATATATAGTTGTATACACCCAAAATACATGAGACATCACATAAAGATCTTCAATTATCCATTCTTATCATATTTATATCGCATTGCATTAAAGAGAAAAATTACAAAATATTTGTAATATAGTACAATATTGTACCACTAACCAACTAAGAAATACTTGGATAAAATTACCATATAATTACATATATATATATGCATAAACCCAAAATACATGAGACATCACATAAAGATCTACATTATCCATTTCTTATTAGAATTATCTCACATGAGTGCGAGTGCAGAAAGATGGGGTGCCAAAAAGTGGCCACCCCATTTCAATTTTTTGAAAAAGCCAAAATGTGAGTGTGTTATAATGTGTTAGTATTATGGCTTGGAGTGAGGCTCGGTCACTACAAGCCTAAAATGCACTTGTGTTATAACATCAGCACATTTTAAGTCATTTAAACAAAAAAAAACTCATTTCAATTTATTCCTTGTTGTTTGCAATTTGGTTTGTGGCTTGCAAATCCTCCAAGATGTGCTTGCATTCTAGGAAGGCAAAAGTTTCTTTATTTCTTTGCCAAATCTTCGTCAAAATGTCGCCACAATGTTGGGGAGGTCAAAAGGGTAAGTTGTTTTTTTGTGTGAATTTGGTATTAAATAGGTAGATCTAATATGTTTTTTGATGTAAACTTATTTAATTTTTAGGAAATAATAATGCACATCCAAATCCTCCTCAAAATCCTAATTCACCTCATGCTGAAATCCCTCTAAAGAAAAACCCCAACAAACACCTCCAACAATTCCTCATCATGCTCCAGGAACTCAAGAAAATTTAATGGGGCAAATTAAAGATAACAAAAAATAAATTGAGGAGTAAATTGCAAGGTTGAGAGATCCTGCAAGCATAACCTCGCATAGAACCATGCTTTCTCAATCACTTGAGTCGATAATATCGCATATAGATTCAATTAGCAAGCAAATAAGTAGTTGGTCGGAGAAGAGACAAGAGTTTAGAAAAATTTATGTAGATAAATTATCATATAAACAAGTTAAAGATGAAAAAATTATAAAATTTTACTTGTTTGCACTATTCACGAACCCTAAAATGAATCAACCTTTATATCCATCAAGCAAGAGGTTCCTTGTCCATTGGTGCAATCACCAAGGGATAAAGAACATTTTTTGGAAAAGGTGGTGGATGGTTTTTGACCATCCTCCATGCAACAACAATGAGGTGCCACAATATTTTTTGTGGAAACTCTATTATGAGTTTGTCCTCAATAAAATCCCCAACTATTTTGACATGTAAGACTTCCAGGGTAGAGGTGGGAGCTTCACACAAGATAGAGTGGGGCATGTATCGATGCAAAATGGCTAGCGAGACAACCACTTGCTAGACCAGTGTATGAGCATGTGACTATCCCTTCCATTGTGAAGGAGAGTGTTGAGGTAGATACATTGCAGTCGATTAGTTCCCTCACTCATAGCCTCATACAACACACCAATCCTCTAACATGGGTGGGTAGGGCAAGTCTTTGAGGAGTAGAGTTCCACCTCATTTTTGTTAGGCTTGTGGGTCACTTTGTGTATGATCCCATAGATAGTCAGGATGCAAGTGCCCAAGGTACATCTGCAGCTGATGAGATGGTGATGATAGATGCCCTCCTTAATGGCACATTTAGTTTTGATAGTCACGTAAATGTTAGCAAGTTCATTGAATTTAACTTATTAAATTTCATTTTTGAAATGCAAGATTAAATAAATTAGTTGAATGATTATAATAAAATTCCAAGTTCATAGTGTTCACTGCGTTTTCAGTGGTCCTCCAGTTCCCTATTACACGACTACATCCAGTGTGGAGGTATGTAACTAGTAAAGAATTATAAATATTACATGTGAATAGCTAAACATTATATGAATGGTATTCTTATATCTCATTTTGGATGTTGAATAGATTAATATTGGAGCTTTGATGGTAAGACCTAGTAGTGGAGGTGACCATTGAAGTTTCACTCAGGTAATATAGATTATTTATAATTTTAAAATTAAAAAAATTGTATTTCATAATTGAATGATGTTTAATGACTTGAAGTTTCTAGATAGTTTGTAAGTATGTTTTGTACTTTTTAATTAATTTGATTTCAGGTTGTTAATTTCAAGTTGTTATACACTTCATAATCTATGAATTTCATTTGTTCATGTTGTTGACCTCCAAAAACATAGACTAGTGGCATCACTAGCTTGTAGCATACCATTTCACTCTTATCCTCCTAATTTTCATCACTAGCTTGTAGCATACCATCTCTCTGCTCACTGTTAGGCTCATGAATGTTTCTCGGGATATTTATCTTATTACTACCCTTGTCCTATGTTGACTATACTTATCATGATGGCTATATTATTGCATTCATGTTATGGTTGTAGACTTTCATTTATACCTTTGAAGTGATTGACATCAGAGAGGATTGCTCTCTTGCTTTCTTGATTGTATACTATCATCTTCTATCAATTATCTTCAATGGTATCTACTCTATAGACAAGGTATTGTCCACTTATCATTTAGAAATATATGCCCTCTTTATATCCCTTCATAAGGAATTTCCTCTATGAATATGATCATTAAAAGGGCACTGCCACTCTAAACTATCCTTTAATAATAAACTATGCATGCTCCTCTTATACCATTTTGTTGCACAGATAGTTGTTGTTGCACCAAAAGATCAACCTATTAATGCCTGATACAACCAAGAGAGTTAATGAATCCAAAGGAAGTAGTTAAGCCATGTCATGGACACAATCACTCTACTGCATAGCACAAGGAGACCAAGGGCACACACCTTGCAACAATCCCCCTCAGCGCAAGAGATGGGTTTGAACCTGTGACCGAGGATCTAATGCCAATTGTTGCACAGACAGTTGTCATTGTACCAAAAGATCAACCTATTAACCACCAAAGTTAATGAATCCACAGGAGGTGGTTAAGGCATGTCATGAACCCAAGCATTGCACTACACAACACAAGGAGATGAAGGGTGCACACCTTGGAACACATTGTACTAAATTTGTTGCTTCTCCTATGAGACTATCTTATAGCATTGGATTTCATGTGACTACCACCACATTCATGATTTCCATGCACTCTTTACCTTGAGGTATCTTGGTTGAAAACATATAAAGTATCTCCTCATAAAAAATCATCTTCCACAATTATCCCTTGAAGCATTCTTTGGTATTGAAATGCATGTGATTGTCCTATTACATCTTGTGACTTTAGACTACATATTCAGTCTTATGTAACTGTCCTATTACAGTTCTTTATTTATGCTATATCCTTTATTGTTAATTTTCTATCCTGTATTCATTATTTCTCCCTGTGATCATTACTTTGTCTATGTGAATATTACATTTTATGTTGTCATGAAGATATCTCACTCCATTTCCTAGTTATCCTTTCTTTGTGATGTACCCATGAATATGAATAGAATATTGAGTTATTATGAAAATCATGGAGTGTCTTTATTGGTGTGAATTGTTATCAAAATCTTAGGACCACAGTCACCTCATTTCTCACTATAACTAAATCATTTTGTTCTTAGTTGAAAGTGTTCATTATTTCTTCATTTCATGCATCTCACTATCATGCTTTACATTATTTCCATAAATCTTATCCCCATTTCAAAAATTATTCATAGACTTCTTTATGTAATCATGATATTTTCCCTTGCATGATCTGATTATCCTTAGGATTTTCATCTTGTGATTGTCCTTTACTTTGAAATTGTCCTCATGAAACATGCAAACCCTTGGCATTCAATTGATACTCATGAAGACTCTTACAGATATGAGGATACTATGTCCATAGTCAAGAGGATAGGATACTCTATCCTTTCTCCTCATTTATCCTATCACATTGTTCTATCATTTTTCCTTCTATTATTACAACCCTTCCTTGTCATTCATGATACCCCTTACTATGCAAGATGCCCTTATAACAACCTCTTCCTCTGTCAACTTCTTCCTACCAACTTAGAAACTGCCCAATATGGATCTTGTGCTTATGTTTTGTCTTGTTGGTTCTCTAGGCAATATTTCTCTCTTCTATTAACCTTTTATTCATCATGTTGTTCATGAAGGGTTTTGATATGGGGCTTGCCATCATATTGCCCTATCCTCTTTTTTCTCTCTTTAAACCATTCATTTGGTCACTTCATGAACTTTTTTCTTTGTTGTTCTAGAAATGATTGTCCTTTAAATGATTCATGTCTATTGTGCATGTGTCTTATGAAGACAATTATCATGATTTTTCCTTTTGTTCCTTACATGGCTCTTACCATTCATAGTACTGTGCATTGTTTCTCCTTTTTTCATTTTCATTGTTCTCTTCTATGTCAAACTAGTCTTAGATATTAGTATCTTCAAAGTTGCCTTCCCTATTCCTAATTGTCCCTAGGACTGACTATCAACACAAACCTATCACTTGTATAGAAATCACAAAACTTTTCCTTCTTGTTTCCTTTGTTTTTTTTCACTATAAAATAATAAAGATCCTATGTGGAAGATCATCAGAAATAGTATGTGGAAGATCATGAAATATCAAGTTAGAGTATACCATTCACAAATAATTATTCCTCAAACACATTTATATTTATTCAAACCAAGGATTCCAAGGCATCAAATATAACCTTCTTGATAAGAATAATAACGATGCTACACCTGTGAACACTAGGTTAAACTCCCCTAACATCAAATGATTCCATATCATTGTTCCACCAAGGAACTTTCTACTGTAAATCCTTTCATTGAAGCTATCACCCCCATAAACAATCTTTCTAACATCCCCATAACCAATCCTTCCATCACCCCCATCATATAAATTCCTTTCTTAATCCCATCACCCCTATCACCAATCCTTTCATTGACCCCATGACCAACCTTAATCATCTATCTCCTAAATTCATCACCCTAGATCAGCAAAATCACATACTATTTCACGTCCTTTGTAGTGATGATTCTATCATCACCTTCATGGGACTTCAAGATAATGTCTCCCTCAATGACCATAAAACAAGATTTTAAATATAATTGGATGCATTAACATATCCCAAGGAACACAATTGTCCAGTAGCCACATATTAAACTATGAAGCAATATATAGTTCAATAAGTACTCAATTTTTTGTTGACTATATCATATATTATAAGACATGACCTACATCACTCTTCTAGCTTTCATAATTGAATAATGTTGTTTTATTTTTAGATGATGCAAGTAGAGACTCCTCCTGCTATTGATAGGGAAATGGAGCACGGTTTCTCTACTGCAATAGAGACATGTATGAGGCAGACTAGTTAATTTCAAATTTACATTCATTGTTTTAGTTGTTTATTATTGAAAAATCAAATGATTATTGATTTGTAGCTTAATTTCTATATGGATGGTTGTTATAGGGCTTTGCAAAACCACAACATGAGCGTGTCGCTATTGCAGACGAGGAGAGAGATCATTTGGCAGCGATAAGTGATTATTTTGTTAAATATTTCATTTTATATAATGTAATTTATATATATTAATATCTATACTTTTTAATGTAATAGGTACAGATCCATGAAGAATTAAATAGAAGGTCCAACCCTTGAATTCGAAGTAGACCACCATCATATGCATCTCCACCCCCCCTAACGATCAAAGACCACTTGTGATTTGTTTTCTTCACCTAGAGGGGAATGACTATTTTTTAGGGTCCTTTGTTGTATTCCTATATGGCATTTTTGGACATATTTTATATTGCATATACATGACATTGTATGCCCATATGGCATTCTTGTAAGCCTGTATAGTTATTTTGTATATATGTTATACTTATATTGACATATATTGATGTATGCCTATATGGTTGTTTGGTTAATGCATACCTGTTTTATTGATGGTGTCCATATTTACATTATAAATGATTATTTAAGTAAATAAATAATTATTTGATGTAACTATAAATGATTAAAATGTCATTCCAATATGTTCTCACAAAAATGTTCCTATATTATTTCCTTGCAATAAACGAAGTGCTTCAAAACATGTTGAGATGTTTATCTCTCAAGCATGTAATGAAAACACAAGGAAAAAGAGCTAATTAAGAATTATATTTTTAGATTTCAAGTTTTCGATAATAATATGTTGACTCCATTATAGAATGACAAGCTTCAATGGATATTTATAGATGGTTTACTTCAAATATTTAAAATCCAAGTGTATTCCATACTTCATAACTTATTTCACACTCATTTCACCTATATTTGTTTGTTAATTATTATCTTTCCTACACCAGTATGTGTTTGTGGTCTTGGATGACATATTTTTGGCATATAGTTATGCAACCAAGTTTTATGCAAGACAAAGTATAAACAATTTACACTATGTTTCCAATAATTTTGTTCAAATATATTCAAGTACCCATCCTCTAGTTAGCTGATCACTACTTCAAATTTATAGATGTATTCTTCATGACCACACTTTCCTTCATCTCAAAAAAATGTATTTCTATATTTACCAAAATGTTTATGACTGCATTGAGTTCAATCAACAGAGGAGACTAGTTCTTTGGTGAAGATCATTCAGTCATAAGATTATAAAGACACCTATGTTGACCAAAAATCATGAAGTGGACTTATTTTGCAGCCACCCCAACATGTTCAAATTATCGGTTTACCCCCAAGAGATGAAGAATATAAACAATGCCCATCAACAACTTTTTACTAAATGCAACTGACACTTTTTGGAACATCTGAAACATTGTTACCATGATGGAATGACTTGGAATTGTCGGTTTGGCCGCATGATGAACATAACAAAAATTAGGTTATTTTGCAACATTCTTTTGAATGCAACTAACGCTTTTTCCATCAACTAAAAACTTGTCACCATAGGCAAATGAATTTGAGATATGAAAATGTAACAATCAAAAGTTTAACCTATTGTTTTCACCTAAGTTTTAGCCCATATATGTAAAAAGGTCAAGTTCACCAATACATAGAAATAAAAAATTTCAATTAAATAACACTTCACACATTTGAAATAAACCCATTCCAAATTACATTGGATGAATAAAGTAACATACATAATCCCAAGCAACGATTCCATCTTTCAAATACATTTTACATATAAATGCATGATCATAATTATAAAACATGGCTTACAAGAGCTTACATGGATTTCAAGAGCTGAATGGATCAAGAGTACAATTGATCCAAATTTCCCTTGCTGGAGCATACATCCTCAAGTCTCAACTGCCAACTGCATGAGGGAGAGCATCACCCAAGTACTTTTCCTCCAACCATAGACTTATTGTGGTCCCTCGCACATCTTCCTAACCGGTACAATGGCCCTCCCTTCAATGAAGAGATTGGTATGGAAACCCTCTAAATCAAGCCCACCTGAGCATGGTGTTGTGTCATACATAACTAGTGCTACCATACAATGGATACTCACCTACATGCATGACACTCCCTACTAGCTATTCAATACTAGCTCACAATAACCGATAAGTGTACGTAGTGGTAACTTACACTTACTTTGGCCAAAGATTTATCATATATATAATGAATAAAAATGCTTAGTACTTCGAGCGGTGTCGTATGTTCACCCACCCCCTCACTCAACTTAGAAATTATAATGACCATAATTACTCTTGAATAGGTTTTACCACATAGTAATATAATAAGATTCTATTAAAAAAAGTGATAACATTTATATTGATCTAACTGACCAATTAGGTTTAACCCAACCTCTTAATTACTCTATTACACCTTTGTAACATTCATGGGACTGGTAACTGCCTCTTATTCAAGTTATTTCTTTTAAATAATGACTTTCTAAATTTCATACATAACTAGATAACTTTGATGACACCATGTCATCAATTGGACACATTTGGTCTCAATCTAAAGTCCTATCAATAAATATAATATCCAAATTTAAACTTGATTTAAAGTTTACTTCCTCATAATGAGTTCCAGACTCTTTGTTGCCATATCTATTATTGCTCCATCCTTTTCAGATGTCATAACCAATCTGGTTAACCGTGACATTAGATTTCATATAAAACCTCAAGTCCATGTTAATGTCTAATAATAGTAAATCAACACAATAAATTATTTATCCTTTAGTAAATTAAACTAAGAACCTTTCAACAAACCTTTGATTCCTTGTGGTTCTTTCCAAGTTATCTTTAACATCATTTATATAAGGTTCTTATGTATGTTCATAAACTATCATAAATCCTTTCTTTTAATATAACCCATATATATTCACATGTTTAAAATGTATGTTAATTTCATATCTAATATGGAGAACCTTTTCAGCTTGAGAGGAGTTTGTGCTTCTGCACCTTAAAGTATCCTCACATAATGGCTATGGG
This sequence comes from Sequoia sempervirens, assembly GCA_007258455.2. Lineage (NCBI taxonomy): Eukaryota > Viridiplantae > Streptophyta > Pinopsida > Cupressales > Cupressaceae > Sequoia > Sequoia sempervirens. The sequence goes on along the minus strand of VDFB02000016.1, from coordinate 5,624,599 downwards.
TTGTTGAGACGTAAATTCCTCTTCTTTAAGACTAGAATACCATAAATAGGTATAGACCCTTGGTTAAGTATAAGATAATAGCATAATTAGAAAATATATATTGCTAATACATTTTTCAACCTTATTGTTGAATATCAATATAATCATACTCAAGTGTATACCCTAACCCTAGGAAACAGACTATTCTCCCATTTTCAAGGAAATAGTAACCATTCAAGGATACACTACCAACATGGTTTGCATAACATAATACCCTATCAATGATGACATAATACATCTAACATGATATTATCCCCTTTGCATTATTAATATCATAATTCATACAAGCATATAAGCAACATGCAATAACCTAGGTATCATATGTATACTTTCTAGATGTTTCACATAATTACGTCATACAATTATGACTTGATCATAATAACTATATATATGTATCATACTAATAAGATACCACAATATAACTTATAACAAATCTAGTTATATGCACAAGCTTGATTCAATAACTATGATAAATAAACAATAACTTCCACAAGCACTTCAAAACAACAACAAAAACATAGATTCGAATAGAAAAGAGCAATAGATAAGAATGGCCAGCATGCCTGGAAATTTAGCTTCTAATGAAGAAATTGCACTCAATGCTCAACGCCAAAAAATTTGCTTACTGCTCCTTCCACTTTCAACTTATCTCCAATCTAAACCTTTATTCTAAACACTCAAATCTCAAAAACAATGGCTCTCAACTCTCTCAATGAAACTATTCTCAAATCTCACAACTTGCACTCAATAACACTAATCTACACAAAGAAATCTATAGTTGCACAACCATGAACCACTAAAAACTAAGAGGTTGTCCTCTATTTATAATAGATATTGAGAAAAATAATGCTATAGATCAAATACCTTATTAGCCACCTTACTCTTTCTATTGCCGCCTCTATAACTAAAATCAAGAAATCAAAACTAAATATGCATCTTAGATGGTTGACTAAGCAAACTAGGTGAAATATAGCAGCAAAGGGAATCAAGTAGTTGACACATGAAAAGTACCAAGTAAAAACATCTTCCAACTCTTGGCTAAGTTGTTAAAAATTAGATAACGCATGCTCTTAAACTGATTCAAACTCTTCGCAATAGTAGCTTACTTGTCTTATGCCTTCCGTGGCACACTTACCTTCCTCTAGGAGTGATTATCTTTTCCACTTCTTGGCTTACTATCTCAAACTTTATAGCATTTTTAATATGCTTTTAGTTTGATATATTATACTTCGCATATGTCTATATTTACAATAATACATGTATGATATTACACACACACATATATAATCTCTTTATTATAATATATATATATATATACATATTTCAATTTTCAATTGATTACATATATTTGAATTCATCATGATCTATTAAATATATATACATATTAATGTACATACACACATATATATTCATATTAGTATATATCCATCCTTATTTAAATATAATAACATATCTATATATTAATGTGTATATATATAATAAATATATATTTATATATTCAAATGTTCTCCTACTTATTACGTACTACATATGGACATACGTAGACATTTCTATCTGCATATGCCTATACCTACATACGTAGATATATATGTGTCATTGCATATATACATACATATATATTCTATATGAATACGTACTCATATACGTATATTTATACAATGCAATATATAAATATCTCATGCTTCATCAAAAGAATTTTAACACTATGACTCACATCGACTAACCAATCAAAAGGGAATCAAAGATAATAACCTTGGCATTCCTATCAACCCAAACTATTACCAAGGTTTACTTACCGACTCATAGCCCAAACCAACTTGACTAAGCTTGACTAAACTAGGTCGTGAGTGTGTGTAATAGCTCAAGTAGGTACATTAGTGGTTGTCATACCAAATTCCTCTCATGGGTGATACTCTCCCTCTCCTCACTGGAAGGCTCAATTATTTCCTGCATCCAACTTAGTACATAATAAATGAAGTTAGTCGATCACCTAAAAATCATATATCATCATTAAATTATTAAAAAGCAATTACATTATAATGCATATTCATGTATTCCATTCATCCATCGAACATATTAAAGTCATAGTCTTGCATTTAAAATCATATTTACTCATAAAATTAAAAGTAATTTGGTAACTTAGAAACGGGGTGTAACATACCCTCCCCCTTATGAATCATCATCCTTGATGATTTAAAGTATCAAAACATATAAATAAAGTCAAATAAAGGTTTTACCATTTACTAAATCATGCAAGAAATAGGTAAATTTCTATTAATATCAAAATAATCTTCCCTCGTAGCACTACCCTCTACAATTTCGTCCTTCCTGGACCTTGCACTAAGTGAGCTTGCTAATGTATTAGAAGATCTTGTGTGCTTCAAGCAACTTTATCCCTTGAGAACTATACATCATAAGTACATTAATAATGACTCAATATGTACACATAAGTACAACTCCTATATGACACATATACCACGGTGACTATAAAAATGTGTTCCCATTGGCTAACACACAATTGCCCTTAGTGCAACCTAGGTAGAGAAAGAATATATGTGCATTGTACACTACACCATGGGTCCCATCTTTTCCTCTAGTCTTTTACATCGTTGAACACCTTAGAAGCCAAGAATGACCATCACTGGCAATAATTCCCATCTTGAACATAGTGCTACTCCTAGACTCATGCTTCATATCAACAAAGCTTTCCTACCTATCATTCTTCTCTGCTTATTTCTTCCCAAATTATCCTAATCTATTCTTCCATCTCTGAAAATATTTTTGGACTAAGGCTAATCCTATTTCCTATCTTATCCTAGATTATAATAATTTTTCCCTTCCTTCCATAAAATGTTTCAAATGGATCCAATTTTATTGTGGAATGATAGGAATTATTATAATAAAACTATCTTAAAAATTCATCATGACTTGGTTTACCCCTTTTTCCTAACTATTTGTCTTAGGGAAATAAGTTGAGCTTACACTAAATTGAATTTCCAACAAAGCGATTATGGTTTACACAAAACCTTAGTGTTACTTATGTGTCTCTATCTAAGATATTCTTCTCAAGAACATCATGCAATCAAACACTACTTTACACAAGTTTTTAGTTATGATTGGTATCCCATCTGTCAAATTTTCTAATATGAAATTGGTTACTTTGGTGAGTCTATCTGCCACTACTAATTAACATTATGCCAAATCCCTAACATAGGCAGATAAAAAAACTATACTAATGGTTTCCCATTCATCTCTGTAGTTTCATGAGAATATAAAAGTCCTACTAGTGATGACACCATGCCTTCACCCTTTGGTATTCTAGACAACTTGCTACATACCTTGCAACATCTTACTTTGTTTCCTTCCAGATTATAGTGGTTTCACATCAGTCAATAATTTTTTCATTCTAGTTTGTCCTGAATATGGCATAAATTCGCCACACCTCACTTCTTATCTCTTCAAAATTTGGTACTTAGTTTCTTTCTTTAATTCATAATATTCCATCCAAATTAAATGAAACATCTTCCTTGGACTTTTGTCTTACTTGATTCTTGAAAATATAATGAATAAGTATTGTCAAAGAGATATGTCTCTTTCGATATTGGGCTTCCTCAAATTGATTTTTCTTGTTTTTTAAATAAATAATTTAAAATTCATAGTCTGATTTCAGTTCAAATCATCTCCTTTGCCGATCATTTTAATTGGTTGAGTAACAATTCTTATTAAATCATGTTGGTTTGTTATTATCTCCCAAATTTTGTCCAAACAATGAATGTGCACATAGTTACCAAGCATGAATGATTTTTGATAGCTCAAAATTTTGTGGAGCATGTTTTCATTCATAAATCTTCCATTTCCTATTTCATAGGCGAAAATCTTGTCTTCCTTGAATAAACATACTCCTAACCTTTTTCCAAAGCATCAAGAATAATCACAAATTAATCTTCCAAATCAAGAACTTTTGTTGTGGTTACTTCACTTCTCATTTGGTCAAAGGATTTTGAATTTTTTCGTTCATTCCAAATCTTTCACTAATAGCTTCTATAGCTTATCCTTCAATTCCAACAGCTTTGTTGCAGTTATAAGTAACCCTAGTTATAAGGTTTTTGATTTAAGAACCATGTCTTATAGAAAAGTCAAAACGATTTCTCATATTGGAATACATCATCAAACTCTATTGAATAGGGTACATATTTGTATCCATATACTCTTCTTCTTCCCCCCTTTGACGTCTTCGAGACTCATAAACATTAATCATCTTAAGAGTTGAATTCTAATAACCATTTGAGATATCCTTCTCAAGAACATCATGCAATCAAACATTACTTTACACAAATTTGCAATTATGATTGGTACCCCATCTATCAAATTTTCCAATATGAAATCTGCTACCTTGTTGAGTCTATCCACCACTACCAATTAACATTATGCAAAATCCCTGACATAGGAAGATAAAAAAACTATACCAAGGGTCTGCCACTTCCTCTCTGGAGTTTCATGAGAATATAGAAGCCCTGCTAGTGATGACATCATGTCTTCACCCTCTAGAATTCTGCACAACTTGCTACATACTTTGCAGCATCTTACTTTGTTTCCTTCCATATTATAGTGGTTTCACATCAGTCAATAGTTTTGTCATTCCATTTTTTCTTGAATATGGCATTAATTCACCACACCTCACTTCTTATCTCTTTGAAATTTTGTACTTAAGTTCTCACTTTGATTCATAATAGTTCATCTGATTTAAATGAAACATCTTCCTTGGACTTTTTTCTTACTTGATTCTTGAAAATATAATGAATAAGTATCATCAAGGAGATATGTCTCTTTCGATATCGGGCTTCCTCGACTTGGTTTTTCTTGCCCTTTAAATAAATAATTTAAAATTCATAGTCTAATTTCAATTCAAACCATCTCCTCTGCCGAGAATTTTAATTTGTTGAGTAACAATTCTTATTAAATCATGTTGGTTTGTTATTATCTCCCAAAGGTTGTCCAAACAATGAATGCATACATAGTTACCAATAATGAATGATTTTTTATAGCTCAAAATTTTGTGGAGCATTTTTTCATTCATAAATCTTCTATTTCCTATTTCATAGGCAATAATCCTACCTTCCTTGAATTAACATACTCCTAACCCTTTTCCAAAGCATCAACAATAATCACAAATTAATCTTCCAAATCAAGAACTTTTAGAATTTTGTTGTGGTTACTTCACTTCTCATTTGGTCAAAGGATTTTGAATTTTTTCATTCATTCCAAATATCTCACTAATAGCTTCTATAGCTTAGCCTTCAATTCCAACAACTTTGTTGCAATTATAAGTAACTCTGGTTATAAGGTTTTTGATTTGAGAACCATGTCTTATAGAGAAGTCAAAAGGTTTTCTCATACTGGAATACATCATCAAACTTTGTTGAATAGGGTACATATTTGTATCCATATACTCTTCTTCTTCCCCTCTTTGATGTCTTCAAGACTCATAAACATTAATCATCTTAAGATTTGAACTCTAATAATCATCTATTTTCTCCAAATTTATCGTATTGAGTTAACATTATTCTTGTTGTCTTTCTGTAGTTGAATGACTGTTACTTGCCTTTCTTACCCTTACTAGGTATAACTTGCAAATAATTTCTATTCCCAAGGTTATCTAATTATTCTTCCGATGGGAAACAAATTCTCCTTCCATATCTAATTACCTCTAGAACCCTTCAAATGGTCATATAGGAACTAACATAGATTTACCTTTGTTTGAAAAACTTGTAAGTTCCATTAGAACTTCAACCAAACTATGCTCTATATGAGCCCTTGTCTGAATGGTCTATTTTACTATCCAAATTTTTCCTTGCAATCAAGTTTTCTAAGAAAATTTGTTCAAAATTCTTGGTGATTTCATTTCTCTCATAACCTTAGGAACTTCAATGGTTGTTTGGTTTCTTTTACTCATTTTCAAGTCTTGACTCCAAATTGACCATGCCCATTCTAGTTGATGGGATCATGTTAGTTTTCATCTTTTTCCATCATATGTTGCTTCTTTTTCTGACCAGTTCTTATCTCTGACTTTTACTCTAAGCTACCGACTCTCACTCTTGATTTCAATTATCATTGCAAGATCTTAATCTCATTTGAATCAAGATTTTCAAAAGGTTATCCTACGTCCTAGATACCTCTCTAGTTAGTTTTTATTCACAATATATTTACTTTTCTACTTCGTCAAAAGTTTTCAATTTATTCTAACAATTAGTTTCTCCATTTAATCATTTACATCAATAATCATAAGCTTTTGTATCAGTAAATATATCCTTCTTTCTTGGCCTTGGTGTACTCCTTCCATAATCCAAGGGCATCTCTCTATGAGTTGTTGGTTTAGGAGTTTTAACCTCTAGGGAAGATTCTCTCCTAGTCCTAATAGACAAATTTTAGGAATTTGGTTTCACTATTGTTCCTTTGTTCTTATTTTCCCTACCATCCTAACATAAGAACCTTTCAAACACTAACCATTGATAATGTTTGCAAAACACTTACATAATGAGCTCATAGGTTCTAATGTCGAACCCGGTACCTTTGATAGCACATGTAACAAGCCCAAAGTTTACCCTATTGTTTTCACCTAAGTTTTAACCAATATGTGAAATTGTCAAGTTCACCAATATATGAAAATAAAATTTTCCAATTCATTATCACTTTACACATTTGAAATAAACCCATTCCAAATTACATTGCATGAATAAAGTAACATTACATAATCCCAAGTGATGATTCCATATTTAAAATAAATTTTACATATAGATGCATGATCATAATTACAAAACATAGCTTACAAGAGCTTACATGGCTTTCAAGAGTTGAATGGATCAAGAGTATAATAGGTCAAAATGTCCCTTGTTGGAGCATACATCCTCAAGTCTCAGTCGTCAACTGCATGAGGGAGAGCATCACCTAAGTGCTTTTCCTCCAACCACGGACTTATTATGGTCCCCTGCACATCTTCCTAACTGGTAAGATGACCCTCCTTTCAACGAAGAGATTGGTATGGAAACATTAATCATCTTATGAGTTTAACTCTAATAATCATCTATTTTCTCCAAATTTATCGTATTGAGTTAACATTATTCTTGTTGTCTTTTTGTATTTGAACGACTGTTACTTTTCTTTCTTACCCTTACTAGGTATACTTTGCAAATACTTTCTATTCCCAAGGTTATCTAATTATTCTTTCGATGGGAAACAAAGTCTCCTTCCATATCCAATTACCTCTAGAACATCTTCAAATGATCATATAGGAACTAACATAGATTTACCTTTGTTTGACAAACTTGTAAGTTCCATTCGAACTTCATCCAAACTATGCTCTATATGAGCCCTTGTCTGAATGGTCTATTTTACTGTCCAAGTTTTGCCTTGCAATCAAGTTTTCTAAGAAATTTTGTCCAAAATTCTTGGTTATTTAATTTCTCTCATAACCTTAGGAACTTCAAGGGTTGTTTGGTTTCTTTTACTCATTTTCAATTCTTGACTATAAATTGACCATGCCCATTCTAGTTGATGCGATCATGTTACTTTTCATCTTTTCCCATCATAAGTTGCTTTATTTTCTGACCAATTCTTATCTTTGACCTTTACTCTAAGGTACTGACTCTCACTCTTGATTTCAATTATCATTGCAAGATCTTAATATCATTTGAATCAGGATTTTCACAAGGTTATCCTACCTCCTAGATACCTCTCTAGTTAGTTTTGATTCACAATATATTGACTTTTCTACTTCGTCAAAAGTTTGCAGTTTATTCTAACAATTAGTTTCTCCATTTAAGCATTTGCATCAATAATCATAAGCATTTGTATCAGTAAATATATCCCTCTTTATTGGCCTTGGTGTAGTCCTTCCATAATCCAAGGGCATCTCTCTATGAGTTGTTGGTTTAGGAGTTTTAACCTCTAGGGAAGATTCTCTCCTAGTCCTAATAGACAAATTTTAGGAATTTGGTTTCCTTATTGTTTCCTTTGTTCTTATTTTCCCTACCATACTAACATAAGAACCTTTCAAACACTAACCATTGATAATGTTTGCAAAACACTTATGTAATGAGCTCATAGGTTCTAATGTTGAACCTGGTACCTTTGATAGCACATGTAACAAGCCCAAAGTTTACCCTATTGTTTTCACCTAAGTTTTAACCCAATATGTGAAATTGTCACGTTCACCAATATATGAAAATAAAATTTTCCAATTCATTATCACTTTACACATTTGAAATAAACCAATTCCAAATTACATTGCATGAATAAAGTAACATTACATAATCCCAAGTAATGATTCCATATTTAAAATAAATTTTACATATAGATGCATGATCATAATTACAAAACATAGCTTACAAGAGCTTACATGGCTTTCAAGAGTTGAATGGATCAAGAGTCTAATTGGTCAAGATGTCCCTTGCTAGAGCATACATCCTCAAGTCTCAGCTATCAACTGCATGAGGGAGAGCATCACCTAAGTGCTTTTCCTCCAACCACAAACTTACTGTGGTCCCCCACACATCTTCCTAACTGGTAAGATGACCCTCCCTTCAACGAAGAGATTGGTATGGAAACCCTCTAATATAAGCCTACCTAAGCATGGTGTTGTATCCTACTTAACTATTGTTTCCATACAATGAATACCCGTCTACATGCATGACACTCCCTACTAGTTATGCAATATTGTCTCATAGTGAACCGACAATTGTATACAATGGCAACTTATACTTACTTTGGCCAAAGATTTATCATATATATAATAAATACAAATGCTCAGTACTTTGAGCGGTCTTGTATGTTCACCCACCCCCTCGTTCGACTTGGAAATTATAATGACCATAATTACTCTTGACTAGGGTTTACCACATAGTAATATAACAAGATTCCATTCGAAAAAGTGATATAACATTTATATTGATCTAACTGACCAATTAGGTTTAACCCAGCCTCTTAGTTGCCTTATTACACCTTTGTAACATTCATGGAACTGGAAACTGCCTCTTATTCAATTTATTTCTTTTAATTTATTTCTTTTAATTAATTACTTTCCTAATTTCATACATAACTAGATAACTTTTATGACACTATGTCATTGACTGGACACATCTAGTCTCAATCTAAAGCCCTATCAATAAATATAATAATCTAAAATTAAACTTGATTTAAAGTTGACTTCGTCATGATGGGTTTTAGACTCTTTGTTGCCATATCTACTATGGCTCCATCCTTTTTGGATTCCATAACCAATTAGGTTATCCCTAACATTAGATTTCATATAAAGCCTCAAGTTCGTATTAATGTCAAAACAGTAAATCAGCACAATAATCTATTTATCCTTTAGTAAATTCAACTAAGAACCTTTTGACTAACCTTTAATTCCTTGTGGTTCTTTCCAAGTTATCCTTTGCATCATTCATATAAGGTTCCTATGTTTGAATATTCATAAACTATCATAAATCTTTTCTTTTAATATGACTCATAGATTCACATGTTTAAAATGTATGTTAAGTTCATATCTAATTTGGAGGACCTTTCAAGCTTGAGAGGAGTTTGTGCTTCTGCACCTTAAAGTATCGTTGTATTATGGCTAGGGGTGTTTGAGATGTAAAGTCGTCTTCTTCAAGACTAGAATACCATGGAAATGTATGGACCCTTGGTTAAGTATAAGATAATAGCATAATTAGAAAATATATATATTGATAAATACATTTTTCAACCCTATTGTTGAATATCAATATAATCATACTCAAGTGTATACCCTAACCCTAAGGAATAGACTATTCTCCTATTTTCAAATAAATATTAGTAACCATTCAAGGATAAGCTATCAACATAGTTTGCATAATATCATACCTTATCAATGATGGCATAATACATCTAACATGATATTATCCCCTTTGCATTATTAATATCATAATTCATACAAGCATATAAGCAACATGCAATAACCTAGGAATCATATGTATACTTTCTAGATGTTCTACATAATTACGTCATACAATTATGACTTGATCATAATAACTATATATATGTATCATACTAATAAGATACCACAATACAACTTATATCAAATCTAGCTATATGCACAAACTTGATTCAATAACTATGATAAACAAACAATAACTTGCAAAAGCACTTGCAAACAACAACAAAAACATAGATTCAAATCTAGAAAAGAGTAATAGAAAAGAATAACTAGTATGCTTGTAAATTTAGCTTCCAATGAAGAAATTGTACTCAATGCTCAATTTCAAAAACTCTACTTGCTTCTCCTTCCACTTTTAGCTTATCTCCAATCTAAACCTCTATTCTAAGCACTCAAATCTCAAAAACAATTGGCTCTCAACTCTCTCATTGAAACTATTCTCAAATCTCACAACTTGTACTTAATAACACTAATCTACACAAAGAAATCTACAACTGCACAATCACAAACCACTAAAAACTAAGAGATTTCCCTCTATTTATAAGAGATATTGAGAAAACTAATGCTATAGATTAGCTACCTTATTTTCCATCTTACTCTTTCTATTGCCACCTTTATAACTGAAATCAAGAAACCATTTTTAAATATGCATCTTAGATGGTTGACTAAGCAAACTGGGCCTAATATGGTAGCAAAGGGAATCAGCTAGTTGACACATAAAAATTCCCAAGTAAAAAAGTCACCAACTCTTTGGCTAAGTCGTTAAAAATCAAATAACACATGCTCTTTTACTGAGTCAAACTCTTCACTGTATGGTTGCACTATTATGCTTTTGTTTCTTGTTTACTCTCAAATTCATATTGTGCCTTTTACCTCTTATTTTGCCTATATATGACACCTATTTTGATGCATAGCAGTTACCTTTTAACTACTTCCAAACAACAATATGCTTACTTTCCACTTTTGCATGCATTACGTGGCTTTTGACTTGTTTCAACGCCTTTTTCTTCAACTTCATACGTGGTTGTCATTGCATATTTAATAGTAGCTTTTACTAGCTTACTTAACTTATGCCTTGCGTAGCACACTTACCTTCCTCTAGGCATGACTTTCTTTGCCACTTCTTGGCTTACTATCGCAGCCTTTATAGCATTGTTAATATGCTTTTAGTTTGATATATTATCCTTCTCATATGTCTATATTGACAATAATATGCATATGATATTACTCTCTTTTTCTCTCTCACACACATATATTATAATAAAGAACTTATATTACAATATATGTTGTAAAGAACTTCTTATATTATAATATATATATGTATTCTTTATATATATATATATATATATTAATATTATAATAAAGAACTTTTATTTTTTAGACTGGAAGAATCAAAATCGGGTGGCCGCTCCCTTATAAACTGTAGTGCACCTGATAAACTTTTCTTCATGTGACTTCTGACGCTGGCGCAACACGTCCTCTGATACCACGGGGATGGTGAGGAGACTACACCTTGTGTCCTCTTGCCTACAACAGGATGCTTTAGCCAATCAAACTAGGCCAACTATCCCAATAAAGAACTTATATATATATTTCATATTTCAACTGTGTAGACCTGAAAAAATGACCTAACACATATCACACATCCTAAATGACATTTTTCCATTATCGACATCATTATCATTAATATAATTTCATTTCACATCATTTGCATTATTAAACCTATTTTCCTCTATTAATTGAATAATCTTTAATTATTTAATTAATTCACTATATTGTCACCTAATCTAACTTTATTCTTCCTGATTAATTAAATAATCATCAATTATTTAATTATGTCACTAATATACCCTATTCATCTTGTGATATAAAAGGGATTCACTACACACGGGTCTCTTTGTTCTCAAGAGATCACTAGGGAACAAACTACGCTTATACACCTCAGCATAAACAAATCAACGAAAATGTAGAAAAGTATACTCGAGTTGTGTTTCAGAGAAAGTTACTTCAGATCTTGACAGAGTGAAACCCCAAGATTTCTACCTCAAATGAGTGAGCTCTCAGCCAAAAGACAGCAGCGCGGTTCCAAGATGCTAGCACGACACATTGGCATCCTAAGCAACATAGGGATCAAGAGCTCAAGCGGGCAGAACCAAGTTTCACTTCTAAGCTCTAATCTGGGATGTACTGAATGAAATAAATAAACAGGAAGCAAGAAGCTATAACAAACACAAGGGGAGTTGGAGAGAGCTTACCTTTTACTGGACGTTCAACTCTTCACTCCAAGCTCCACTTTGCACCTACACACAAAAGAATAAGGGGAAAAGTTTGGGGCTGTATAGGGGTCTGCCTCAATCAAACCCTCGTTTTGGTGTTCCCACCTCCACGGACAGCCAAGTTGGAAAGGAGTGTGAATGAAGTATACAAAGCATGTGGTGAAAGAAAAACCCGCTTCAAGAGTAGAACCCACACCACAAGATATTAAATAAGCAAGTAGAAAAAGAAAGTGAGAGAGAGAGAGAGCGTTACCCACAGGCCTAGACCCTCTCCGTAGCACACAGATGCACTATTGAGTGCTTGCTTGAGAGTTGTTGCTGCTGGAAGGACCTCATTCTAGCATGGCTTCGCTTGTGAGAGTGTTGCTATCAAGGATGAAGAGAACTCAAAAATGGAGCAAGTGGTAAGAGAGCTTGAATGAATGACTTCCAACCCCAAATGAGAGCAAGGAAGGGGTTTTTAATGCATGCAAGAGCGGAAAAGAGTTGTTACATCCAAAAACTGACTACTAGGATGCATGTCAAGAGAGTCAAGATTCTAGATTCCCTGTTTCAAACTCGAAAAATTGTCAAGACGCTAGCGCATCGTGCAGACGCTGGCACGTCGCGCAGGCATCCAAACCCTAGATTTTTGGGAAATGTGTCATCAGGGTTTTGTTGCTCTACCACAAGTCTGCATGGAGTCAAAATAATGAAATTTTGAATCATGGGATTTTTTTCATTAATGCTCTAAGATGTCATAAATGCTAGGAAAAAATGCAAAAATGTGGAATTGCCCCTAGGTGTAATTTTGCGACATTACATTTTTCCCCCACTTTAGTGGGCTCAATTTTGAAAAAAAAATAGCCTCACTAACGTAGAAAAGAAAAATTTCACCTGAATTTTGAATTTTACAGATTTGCGTGCTAAGAAAAAGGGGCCTTAGAGGCCACTGAAGTCAAGCTGACCGGTACCAAAGATGCCCCCAACAACCGAGCTCAACAAATAGTGACAGAACAGTCATGAAAAATTGTTCAAGACTTTAACCTACAAAACTCAAATTTTGGGTTAGCCTTGAAAATTAGAAGAAGCTACAACGGCGAGAAGAATGATCAAGAAAAAGTTGTCGATTCAAAAGAAAAAAGTATGATCAAGAGGTGACTATATGCCCCCTCCTGAGCTTTCCCCCAGCTTGGTGGGGTAAATTCAAGAGAAACCGAGGAGCCACAAGCTCTAGGAAAAATGGGCCCCGGGAGGCCTACATATAACTAGGTGAGCCCCTAGAAGGGTCATTTTCACTATTCACTACAAGCAAATTATTGACTTTTGTGAGAGAAAATTCAACAAAATGTCGAGTAGGAGGGAGTACGAGGCGTCGAGATTGGAGCAGCTACGTGACGACATCGTCGAGGGTTATGAGGTGGACTAGGTAGGCCTCTAAACCTTTTTTTTCGTGAATTTAAGCTTATTTTTAGCATTTTTCTATTCGGTGAGGTGCACAGGTGTCTTTTTTGGGTGCTTGTGTCCAAAAAGTGTGTTATCATCCAGATTCTATTCAGAAGTGTTGAATTTGTGTTGGTATCCTTGAGTTGGCCATGGCGGATAGGGACGCATGCACGACGTGCATCAGTTTTTTCTATTTATCACTACATATATAAGCCATGTGATACTGATTTCTCTTTCTTTCTCTATGGTTGTAGAGGATGCACAGGGATGGACTGGGCTGATGGCTCAATGTATTTCAGAGGTAGCCCCTAACGTGTCAATCCAGGGGACTATCCTCGAGGCTTTCTGGCCAGTTTCTGTAGGACGACATGCCCCCACTTTTGAGTCGGTAGCACGCCTGAGGACCACCTATGAGGAGCAAGCGCAAAGATTGTCCAGTTGACTGCGCAACTTACTATTGTTTGGGGACAACGTGACTAACTGTTAGGGGAGTAGTGGATGACACTCGATGAGCGAGACGTGGCAGTGAGGAGGGTCGACACTGCTGAGCAGGCACGTGACACCCTCCAAAGCCGTCTCAATGACCTCGATGACAGCCAACAACTATGATCCTGGCAGATGTTCAATGACTGCGAGAGGAGCTGAGACGGGTGGAGATGACCATATGCTCTGTGTAGGGAGAGATCAGGGGGTTGCGAGTAGCTCTATTCACATCACGCTCACACTGATCCCATTCTATGACCATCGTGCAACCTCTCCCAAGGGTACCGAAGCAACAGCCAGAGCCGGAGGGCTCCAAGAGCCATGCACCACAGTCATAGGGGCTTATGATTTTGTACATCATTTTTGCAACGAGGGATACATACACATACATATATTTTTGTAGATATTTTGTATAGACATATATTTAGCATCCACTCATTTTTTATAGTAGTGGCCTGATACATCTACATGACATTTGATACATACAGGCATATATATATATATATGGACATATCTATTTTGACATCATGGCATTGTTTGTTTTGAGTGTATGCTTTTTACTTTTGTGTATGTTGATGCTATGGATGTTATATGCTCATATGGATGTATGTTTACATTAGATGCTAACATGATTTAATAAACACACATGGTTGTATGTTAATTAAATACAATGATGATCTAATTGTCTTAAAATATGTAATGTGATGCATGGATACACAGCATAGTGAAACACATGTATGTATAACACACACACACGTGGTCATATCATAACACAAAAAAAATTCATGATGTGTTAATGAATGATGTCAATATATGTAGTGATACTAGCCTTTCATAGAGAGAACACCACACAAATGACACATGGAACACTACGCATAGTATCAACAGAGATGCATCACATTAACGGGCTCTTTTAAAGGCATCCCATCCATAGAAAATAATCCATAGGCACCCGAACCATACACAGATATCACAATGTCAAGGCCTAACCAGTTAGGACTAAATTTCCCTCTCTGATCAGGCGACACATTTGCATTTCTCTAATTTTCATAGAGAACCAGGTCTCCTAGTTTAAAGGTCCTAGGAAGCACACTCTAATTATATTGTCTTGATAATGACCTTTGATAAGATTTAAGATGATCGAGATCCTATAACTAGTGCTCGTTGAGCATCTCTAGTTGATGCAAATGATTAACCTAGTAGGTTTCATCATCGATTAGCCCTTTAAGGGAAACCCGTAAAGACAAAATTTCAACTCTAAAGGCATGATAGCTTCAGCACCATACACGAGATTGTAAGGTGTCACCGTACGAACACTCGTGCGATAGGCCCACAAAGCGTAAGTTAATTGAATATGCCAATCCTTATTGTGCTATTAACTTTTTTATGAAGAATGAGCTCAAGAGTTTTATTAGACGCTTCCACTTGAGCATTGGATTGTGGATAGTACGGCGTAGAAAACCTATGTTGGATATGAAACTTCTCTAAGAACTGCTTTACTTCCTTGTTCTTGAATGGTGTACCATTGTTAAAAACAAGTGTAGCAGGCAATCCAAAATGAGAAATGATGTTGTTCATGAGAAAGCTACAGATAACTTCAATGTTTGTGGATCGGAGTGGAATAGCTTCAACCCATTTCGTGAAGTAATATGTGGCGGTAATAATAAAGGTATGTCCCTTGGAAGAAGGAGGTGATATTTTTCCAATGATATCCAACCCCCATTTTTTGAACGGCCAAGGAGAGGTTTGATTTTGTAACTCTTGAGCACGTGCATGAATAAGACGGTTGTGTTGTTGACATTGAAGGAACTTTTTAACAAAATTGAAGGAATCTTGTTCCATCGTTTGCCAATAGTACCCCATGTGTATCAATCTTCTTTCCAGGAATCTACCACCAAAATGTCCACCCCCGAAGCCTGGATGGGCTTCCTTAAGGGCAAGGGGTATTTCCACATTAGTGAGACACTTGAGAAGCAAGTCGTTATAGGTTTTTTGATAAAGAACATCAGATAAAATGATGTAACATGCTCAAATCTTTCATAGACGAGTGTGATCATTTTTTGTTGCATCATCAGGAAAGTTTCCAGTCTTTAAATAATTATAGATACTAGAAAACCATTCTCCCGAGTCTATGTGAGAACACATAAAGGATTCGGATTTAGGTTTATCGGAAACCACAGCGGTTCGTAAGACTTGAACCACGAAGTGGTATTCTTTCATATCCCCTTCCAAAGGTACCAAGGAAGCAGTGCTTTCCATGGCATCGACATGTCTATTTTCTCTCCTAGGGACATTGTCTATTGTGAAAGAGGAGAACCGATTAAGCAAGGACAAAGCAAGGTTTCGATATTAAGACAACTTACTTTGTTTAGCTTGATAGGTCCCCATAATCTGATTCACAATGAGCTAAGAACTGCCTAGTATATGGAGGTGTTTGATTCTTAGTGCAATCATGGAATGCAAGCTAGCAATAAGAGATTCATATTCAGTGATGTTATTGGTGCAAGGAAAATCTAATTGAAAGGATAGAGGGACCGGTTTACCTTCGGGGGATATTAAGACCACACCCTCCCTAGAACCAATTGATCCATCAAAATACATTTTCCATTTAAGGTCGTAATTAATTGTGAAAATATTATCGTCAGGGAATAAATCCAACCCTGGGAAGGAACGAGATGAGGGAGCATCTACCAATTGATCGGCAACTACTTGACCCTTTATTGACTTTTGAGTTATGAACTTTATATCAAACTCAGAGAGCAACATAACCCATTTCGCTAATCTCCCAACAAGGTTAGCACTAGAGAACAAATGCTTTAAGAGATCCATCTTTACTATGACGTTTGTTTTGGCATGGAGAAGTTAGTGTATCAGCTTCTGCGTAGCGAAGACAAGAGTGAGGCATTGCTTCTCCATGGAGGAATAACGAGTTTTGTAGTCGACTAGAATGCAGCTGATGTAGTAGACCACTCTCTCTTTCCCCGCGTCATCACATTGAGCCAGCAAAGCTACCAAGGCATATGGTGATGCAGCAAGGTAAAGCAAAAAGGGTTTATCTTACATAGCCGACATCAATACGGGAGGATTGGCCAAATAAGCTTTGATTGACTCAAAGGCTTTCTGGCACTCCTCATCCCACATGAAGCAAACATCCTTTTTCAATAAACAGGTGAAAGGAAGGGTATGATCACGCAATTGAGATATAAATCTACAAATCGCCTGAATCTTCCCCTGTAAACTTTGCAACTCTGTGATATTCCTTGGCAGACGCATGTTAACGATGACATCTATTTTATTTGTGTCAACCTCGATTCCATGGTGAGAAACTATGAACCCCAAAAGCTTGTCGGCATCCACGCTGAAAATGCACTTATGGGGATTGAGTCTCATCTTATAGAGTTGAAGCCTTTCAAAGATAAGATGAAGGTTCCTCACATGATCCTGATGGGTTATCGATTTCGCCAAGATGTCATTGATGTAATCTTCTAAGATCTTATGAATAAAATCATGAAATATCAGGGTCATCACCCGTTGGTAAGTTGCTCCTGTGTTCTTTAACCCAAATGGCATGACCACATAATAGAAAGTACCCCGAGGGGTAGTGAAGGTTTTCTTGTATTGATCCTTTGGGTTAATACGGATCTTATTGTAACCCGAGAAGCCATCCTTAAAAGATAACAATGCATGGCCTGCAATCAAGTCCACAATCATATCTATATTAGGCAATAGAAAATTATCCTTAAGAGAATCCTTATTAAGATCTCGAAAGTCAATACATATATGAATACAACCATCAGGATTACTAATAACAACTATATTCGAAATCCAAGGGGAGTAGCCAATCGGAAAGATAAATCTCGCTTTCAACAGCTTCTTTATCTCAGTCTTGACCATCAATGCCACCCTGGGATTGATCTTTCAGAATTTTTTTCTTAACCAGCTTGGCGTCGGGACATAGGACGATGTTGTGAACCACTATAGACTCATCAATACCAAGCACATCCTCATACGTCCAAGCGAAGATATCAGGATGAGAATGCAAGAGATCAGAATGTTCATCTGCTTCCTCCGAAGAGAGACACTTCCTAATCTTGATTACTTTTTCTGAGGATTTAGGATCCATAGAAACCTTAGTAGTATCTCCTTTAAGGAGAGAACTATGATCTTCTGGATAAGGTATCAGAACATCATTACTAATGTTAGATAGAGGGTATTCATCAATTCTCAAGACCGATTCTCCAAAGTATGCTTGTTTATGCAGGCGATACATGAATCGTCTCTTATGATGAAAAGAAGGCAACAAGGAATAGGCACCTAGGAATTCCTCTAGTGCTTCGTCTAAAGACAAGACATCTAAATGGATTTTCTCGACCTGCTCCCTTTCCTTTATTAACTCAAGATGGACCAAACTCAATGCTTGGCAGAAATCATGTTAAAACTCCACCAAGGTTTTTGCTTAGACTGTTCAATAAAGCATCCCAAACCCAGATAGCGTTGTCGTGGCTTAAACTAGACAGGGACTTGAATTCCTTGTTCGATACACCCTGGTCCTTTCTGCCCATAGCCATATCGAGAGGCGAGTTCATATCCAAACCCGTAACGAGTTTGTAAAACTTTGGGATGTGGTGGCTCTACATAGAGTGTTTCATTCCACCAATGAATGTCGAATGTCTCTATGGGAGTGCTCCCACCTTCTTTATCAGGTTCACAAATGTTAACCTCCTTTACAGGAGTGGGACTACTCTCCTCAGTAGAGGAAGGAGTGGTCTCTCGAACAGGGTCACACTTCTCTTCCCGAGCGGGAGTGTCATCCATATTTGTGTTAGAAGTACCTGTAAATTCTATGCAAGAGGGGTTCACCTTGTATTTTGTGATAAAGAATTCAAAGAAATCCAAGGATCCCCAATCATCACCAAGGAATGCATTCAATCAAGAGGAAGAAGGGGAAGATAGGGGAGACTTAGGATCCTCTACTTTAGGTGGTTCATCTTTGACTACACTCACTCCGAGAACAACTTCCATGTAGGGTATCGATGAAGAACATGCCATAGCATCAGCAGTTAATGATGGAATACAATTCTTGAGAGTGGATATGATTGAAGCACAATCGACTGTCGCTAGCTCAAAAAGGTGAACAGCTTTGAGATCCACTTTAACCGTAACCACCTAATATTTGTGATGAACTTCAAAGAATGGTGTAAAGTAGAAGTCACAACACCCATGGCATGAATTTAGGGTCTCCCCAAGAGAAGATTGTATGGTAATGGGCTAGGCATCACATAAACCAACATAGGAAAGGTAACAAGGCCTAGCTGCAAAGGTAGTATTATCGTACCTAGAGCTTGGCGGCCAACATTATCAAACCCACAAATATACAAGGAAGAAGCTGCTAAAGAAGATGAATCAACTTTAATCTTAGGTAATAGGTCCATACCGCAAACGTTGAGAGTTGAATTGGTGTCAATGAGATTACACCTATTACCGATATTATTAACATTAATTATAATCATCAAGGGATCCACTTGCTTCTGCACATCTGGAGGCAGGAGTTCTTGCGGATGGAACGTGATATTCGACAAATCCACTCAAATATGAGCCAACAATGCATTAACATTCGAAGGCCTAGCAGAGGTAGGCAAGAATTTTTTTGTAAAGCTTCTTGAAGCATCTCTTGGTAAATAGGAGTGGTCTAAATCAAGTCCCAAAGTGAGATCTTAGCTGGGGTAACACGAAGTTGTTTGACAAGATCATAATCACTTGGTGCTTTGATCACAGGTTTAGGTACTGAAGGAAGGCTTGGTTGAGACGGTGATAAAGAAGTAGGAACTTGAGTGGGTTGTGATGTAGGAACAAAAGGTTGTTGATCCAAGTTATGTTTGTTTCTCCTTGTATTATATGTGTGCTCAATAGAATTATAGGAAGTGGAGTCCATATCCTTCATGAACCTCAAATATAAGTCTGATGAATCACTACGACACGAAATCCCATAGATAGAATAGTTCTCCCTAGAGGATGAGTCAGCCAGGGTCACGTAAATGATGGGTTTCTTAGGGCTCGAAGGAGCCATAGAGATCACAACCACATTTACCAACTCGTTAGCTTGCGAAGAGGGAGTTTGTTCGAAATATTTACAGATAGGGGAGAGTGCTTCTAAGAAGTCATCTAGAGCATCTTCCAACATGTCAAAATCTTCTTCAGAAAAGGGATCATCATAAGCACGTGACATCATGAAAATAGATTCAACATGTTCACATCAGGTTCACCAGAATGTGATATAAGAGGGATTCGTTGCACACGGGTCTCTTTGTTCTCAAGAGATCACCACGGAACGAACTGCCCTTATACACCTCAACATAAACAAATCAATGAAAATGTAGAAAAGTATACTCAAGTTGTGTTTCAGAGAAAGTTACTTCAAATCTTGAGAGAGTGAAACCCTAAGATTTTTGCATTAGATGAGTGAGCTCTTAGCCAAAAGACAGCAGTGTGGTTCCAAGACACTAGCACGGCACATTGTTGTCTAAAAGATGCGCTAGTGTCCTAAGCAATAGAGGGTTGAGGAGGTCAAGTGGACGGAACTAGGTTTCACTTGTAAGCTCCGATCTCGGATGTACTTAACAAAATAAACAAATAGGAATCCAAAAGCTATAACAAACACAAGGGTACTTGGAGAGAGCTTACCTTTTATTGGACATTCAACTCTTCACTCCAAGCTCCACTTTGCACCTACACATAAAAGAACAAGGCGAAAAAGTTGGGGCTCTGTAGGAGTCTGCCTCAATTAGACCCTCATTTTACTGTTCCCACATCCACAGACAACCAAGTTGGAAAGGAGTGTCAATGAAGTAGACAAAGTGTGTGGTGAAAGCAAAACCCGCTTCAAGAGTAGAACCCGCAACATGAGATAGTAAATAAGGAAGTAGGAAAGGAAAGTGAGAGAGAGAGAGTGTTACCCACGGGCCTTGACCCTCTCTAGAGCACACAGATGCACCGTTGAGTGCTTGCTTGAGATTTGTTGCTACTAGAAGGACCTCAGTCCAACATGGCTTTGCTTGTGAGAGTGTTGATATCAAGGATGAAGAGAACTCACAAATAGAGCAAGTGGTAAGAGAGCTTGAATGAATGACTTCCAACCCCAAATGAGAGCAAGGAAGGGGTTTTAAATGCATGCAAGGGTGACAAAGATCCGTTACGTCCAAAATATGACTGCTAGGATGTGTGTCAAGAGAGTCAAGATTCCAGATTCATTGTTTCAAACTTGGAAAACCACCAGAACGCTAGTGCGTCGTGCATACGTCTGCATGCCACGCAAGCATCCAAAGCCTAAACTTTCAGGAAATGTGTCATCAGGCTTTTGTCGCTATGCCACAAGTTTGCATGGAGTCAAAATCACAAAATTCCAACTCATGGGATTTTTGTCATTAATGCTCTAAGGTGTCATAAATGCTAGGAAAAAATACAAAAATGTGGAATTGCCCCTAGGTGGAATTCTGTGACATTACACATCTAAATCAATTAAATTGTTATCATTTAATAATTTAATTAAATCACTTTTCCCTCTCTAAACTTGAATAATTAAATCAATTATTCAAAATCATTCAACATAGTTAACAAATAAATACAACTTTATTTGTTAAAGTCAAACATGACTTGCATGTGCATTTCAAATATTAATTAATTATCCTCACCCCTTTTGTGATTGAGAAAATAATTACCACTGATTTCTCACTCTAATAAGTTGACTAACTCATCCATTCTTCAATCCCACTAACCACTCAATCTATTCCTCAATCCCACGAACCACTCAACATGATTTCTTTAATCGCCCCAATTATTCCAATTTAATTCCACTAATCATTCCAATCTATTTCCTCTCAATGGTTCTCAACCGTCGATCATGATCTTTTACAATGAAATCTTGATCGTTCATCTCGAAACATGAAATCTATATAACAACCCTCTTCATTCTAAAAAATGATCGGAGAATCTATATATTTTATGCAATAATGTCATGCTAAATTAACATTCAAAATCTTGAGAGGTTTTTCACACATCTTCGATCACCATTAACACACTTTGAAGCTTTTGCAAACAACAAATTGAGGCTTCATGTTGATTCAAACACAATCCAATATCAATACGAATACAACTTCAACATGGTATGGTAAGACTTGTTTTGTTTTGAATTCATTTAAGTTTCTTAGTTGCTTATTTGTTTGGATTCATGGCTTTACATTTTGCATTTCATGAGTATGGGTTTGGAATTTTTAATCTTTTTATTTTAATTCAATTCATTGTTGTTTTCCTTACGCTATTTTCCCCCCTTACATCAATTGGCACGCCCGATGGGACCCTAGGTCCTTAACACTAATCTTTTGGCAAGTTTTGTGAGTAGTTACCTGGGTTCCAGAATGCTAATGTATGTTGCAAGAAACACTATTGATAATTGAAACATGAAAGTTCTAGAATTTTCACATGGTTTTTTTCATGACTTTACTGCAGTTGTACTCTTTTCAACCGCTATTGTACTAAATAAGCGTGCTATTGATTTTTTAACTTCTATTGTCTATTTTGTATTGCAGGTGTCTAACAAAGTTGATTTTGACAGGGCCACAACTGTCTTAAACAGGTCCGCAGTTGTACATTTCTTGACCGCTATTGTCTAACTTGGCCGCTATTGTTCCAAAGAAGAAGTTTGCTACTATCCTAAGCAAATCTGCTATTCTTTTATTTTTTGAACTGATTCAATATGCAAGTTTTTTTCTAATTTTTTTATTTTCCTAACCCTAACAATTAACTGTGTGTTGTGTTTGGGAGGTTTTCTAATGTTGTTGATGCAACCCTTATAGGATTATGACACTTTTTTCATGAGAACCACTAACACTTTGATTGCAAATTTTCCAAACAGTCCAAGGCCATTTCAATTTTAAAAGCTTTCTTAGTTAGAACACATTTCATTTTGGTGCTCCTAAAACTGAATCCCACATTTCATTTTGGTTTTCTTAAAACTGAACAATACAAAGCTCACATTTCATTTGGTTTGAACCAAAAAAATCTCACATTTTTTTTGGTGCTCATAAAAATTGAACAATACAAATCTCACATTTTCATTTTGGTGCTTCTAAAATGAAACAAAGCAAATCTCACATTTTGTTTTAGTGCTCCTAAAATCAAATGTTTTCATTTTGACATTGTTAAAGTGAACAATACAAATCTCACATTTTCATTTTGGTGCTTCTAAAACTAAACAAAGCAAATATCACGTTTTGTTTTAGTGCTCCTAAAATCAAATGTTTTCATTAAGACAAACAATGCAACTAGAAATATTCAACTTGGTGTTATACTTGATTGAACAAACCATTTTTGATTTGCAAATTGATATATCTTACTTGAAGTCTCAAAATGCTTTGAATTTGGTGTACCTAAAAATTGAATTGGTATCTTTACACACTTTAAATTTTGGGCTTAAAAAAAGAAACTACTATGAATTGTATATCGTGTTCATCGTGCTTAGCAAACCAAGTGTGTATCCTCTCCCCTCACATCTTTTGATGATCTTGGGTGAAAAAAAGCACTTCGAGTTTCGTAATAATTTATTTTTAGCATCACCTTTAGATTGGGCCTACCTAAGAGACACATCCCAAAAGGATAGCTTGAAGGCGACTCAAAACAAAATTTCCCTCAAGTCGCTATATAAATGATTTCGGCAAAAGCCAAGATTTAATTGATATTAGCTTTAGCCGTGTGGTGCCATTTAGAATGGGGAGGAACCTTTGCATATGAGTGCCCCTAGTAGGAGTGGTTAAAGTCTTAAGTGGCTTACTATGCACTCATCGGGTATCAATACCTTGAGCAGTGACTAAGAGCTTTATAGTAGTTTTACCCACCTTTTGATTGAGATATTCTACTTGGCGACACGATTTAGTACAAGAGATGCACATTGTACTCTAAAGAACTTTACTCACCATATGAACTCCCTTGAGTTGAGACAAAAATCCCTTGCTTAGTATACGCTACTTGTAGCTTTCTAAGGAGAGGGTGATTGGGTCATCCTTCCATTCCAGGAGGCCCCTATTTATCCACTCTTGAAAGATTTAAGTGTATCCATCCCAAAAGGGTGTCCCTACCTTATTTTGAAGGAGCTTCCAATTTGTGGGCATGAAAGTGTCGCCATTGGCCAATTTCACCTTAGGGATAATATTACTTGATATGTTTTGATGTTGTTACTAGTTTAAACATGGGCTAATTTTGGCCCCTTATCATCAAAACATTACAGTCAATTTTATACACTTTAATTGATGTGCTTTATCACTTGCCAAATCTCAGACAATATTCTCAAAATAATCAAATCAACCAAACATTTCAAAATTAAAAACTTGTCCAATAAATTGTTGTTAAACAAAATTGGAAAAACTGGAAATAGGGCTACTATTGACATTCTTGTCGCTTCTTTCCTGAACTTTTCCGCTACTATACTAAATTTTGACCATTGTTATCCTAAGATTTGACCATTGTTGTCATAAACAATGCCACTTTTTTCAAAACAACCGCTATTGTGCTCACTAATTCACTAGTTAGAAAAATTGAAACATAGACCGATCTTGATAAACCTACCGCAGTTGTCCTGAAAATCAATCGCTGCTATCCTAGAAACTGTCGCTTCTATCAAAATTACCACTATTGTCTTCTCTGTTTACTAGTCACAAGTTGAAACATAGACTACTATTACTCGAATTTTGACTGCTATTGTCCCAAATTTTAACCGCTACTGTCCTGAAGATTGCCGCCATTATCCTATTTTCTGGTGCAAATAAGAATTTATCCCAAACTAGTTAATATTTCATCCTTTAAAACAAAAAATAATTAGACCTACACCAAGTCATATTAGAATCTTTCCATATCCATTGCAAACCAAAACATCAACCTAGTTTCTTGAGACATAAATCAAATACATCAAATTTGGATTATCCCCTTGCTCTCATTTTCTAAGATATTGCTTGCAACCTCAAGGCTAGTTCAACTAGATTATCAACATATCCTCTAGAAATGGAGCAAAATATTGGTCCAAGTCTTGTATACTTTGTGTCCCAAAATTAGCCTCATATCAAAACACCCACCAAAATCACTCATACTCTTAGAGTTTTGAGCATCAACCATAGCAAACCATCAACAAACCTTTACCAAAAGGTTTTCACACATCATCTCCATACTTCATTTTAAAACAAAAAGAATCCAAAAGACAAAATACCATCCCATTTGATAGTTAGTGATCACAAAATTCACCAAGGTCTTGAGCTTGTTTATGACAATGATGAGATCTCAACACAAGAAAAAGATGGAAGCCAAAAAGACTAACTCAAGTGCACCTAAAACAAACGCCACTAATGAGGAACCTCAATCATGGGGTTACAATCCAAATGACCTTACCACTCCTCAAAGAGAACCCACATTTAAAGCAACACAAAATCAACCACCTAGTAATGGGGAAGTACTCCTTAGACACCAAAACATGATAGTCAAAATCAACTTCCAAATACCAAGGACATGATCATCGAATAATATGATAGTGATGAGGAACTTATTGAGGAAAGAATCTTAGAATACTCCCAAAATCCTAAAATGCATAAACTTATGGACAAAATTCTTGGGATAAATGCAAACTAGTATTTCCTTACACTAGCACAAAGTGGTGGTAAACTACCCACGAACTTCAACGTAGACATTCTCAAGGACCCTAACTTCATTCCATTAGGAGATCAAACGGTGGTTAGACAGATACCAAAACCAATGGTGGATCCCAATGTACCACCTTTGTTCTCTCAAAACAATGATCAATCTAAAATGCAACCTATGGATAACCCATTGTTTAAGCAACCATCACAAATTGAGCAAGTAGTGGTAGCTCAAAAATATCAAGGAAATACCACTCTTGAAACATACCACAACAAAATCCCCAACAACAAGGCGTACCCCAAATGAACTATCAAGGTACCCTTCAACAAAATCCCCAACAAGAAGGCATACCCCAAACGAACTATCAAGGCACCCTTCAACAAAATCCACAACAACAAGGTGTACCCCAAACGAACTATCAAGGCACCCTTCAACAAAATCCACAACAACAAGGCATACCCCAAACTAACTATTAAGGTACCCTTCAACAAAATCCACAACAATAAGGCATACTATAGAAAAACTACCAAGGTACCCTTCAAAATCCACAACAACAAGGCATACCCCAAATGAACTACCAAGGTACCCTTCCAAATCCACAACAACATGGCATACCGCAAACAAACTACCAAGGTACTCTTCAACAAAATCCACAACAACAAGGTGTACCCCAAACAAACTACCAAGGTACCCTTCAAAATCCACAACAACATAATGTACCCCAAACAAACTACCAAAACATCAAGGTATACCCCCAACACATCATTAAGGTATTCCTCAACAACAATAACAACAAAAACAACAAGGCATACCACAAATGCACTACCAAGGTACACCTCAAACACAACATCATGGTATTCTGCGAACCCAAATTCAAACTCCTATTCCACAACAACAAGGTATACCTGAAACGCAATATCATGGTATCCCTCAAAATCAATATAAAGGAGTTCAATATAATCAATACCATGGAGCATCTCAAAATCAATATCAAGGTGTGCCACCAACTCAACATACCTACAACACGCAACAAGGACCTAATCTTCCATACAGACAACATGGTCATCAAGGTCCTATACCTACACAATATCTCGTTTATGACCAAATAAATGTCATAGGATAATAAATCTACAATGCCCAAAAGCCTCAAGAAAGTGCATCAACCAATGACATAAACATGCAATTACAAACTATCAACCAAAGGATATTAGACATCCAAATTGGAAAGCCAAAGAAGAGCTATGCTCTACAAGATTTTTGTCCATATCCTTTTGATCAAAACTTATCTATGGTACCTTTCCCCAAAGACTTTGAAATACAAAAATTTGACAAGTATAGGGGAAGAGGGGATCCAATAGATCACGTGCACAAATTTTTAGTATCTTTCTTGGATCTACAACGAAATGATACATATCTAATGAGACTTTTTTCATGAAGTCTCAACGGGGCCGCTAAAGACTGGTTCTCTCATCTACCGCCTAGTATCATAACATTCGACGAGTTTTTAGATAAATTTGTAAACCATTTCTCATACAACATAGAATAGGATATAACAATCACTGATCTCTACAAAATCAAACAAAGTCAAAGTGAATCATTTGCTTCATATCTACATAGATGGAGACACAAATCAAGCTAATGTAAACGGATTGTTCTTGAGAAAAAACTTGTAGACACCTTTATATCTAACGTACACACAGACATCACCTTCCAACTCACTATGTTGTGCCCTACCAAATTTGAGGAAACTATTGAAAAAGGTTTTCTAATTGAAAGAGCTCTCATCGTACGAGGAGAAATTAAACTCTACAACCCTAAAGATCAACCTTCTACCTCAAACGACAAAACAAAGATATGGGCGAAAAACAAAAATGTAACCAATGATGTGGTAGTTGATGCTAAGGTGGTATGTGTTGGCAAGAGACATTGCACATGTTTTTTGGTGTTGTCATTGATGGCAACCCTTGTCAGCTAATCAATCCGCTCATTGTAATTTGCTCATACCGGTAGACAAATTGAAGATCAGTGATTATCTGTTAGCTAGAATAGAGCATCCGGTAATTTTGTGTTCTTCGATTCATATGCAAATTTTTTGTTATTATTTTGTGTTGTGGATCTCAAGGAGTATTGTTCAATGGATAATATGTGTTAACTATAAATCTTGGTGCCTCGTATCAATTTGGGTGGAAGTTAGAAGGTCTGGTGAACTAATTTTCTATTCATCAGTATTTGGAGGCCGACTTGGTGAATATAGTGTGTCACGGATATTTGAGGAGTTATTGTTTAAGTATTTTTGTGTTTGAACTTTTTGGTTTGGGTCCTCACTATGTTGTGGCTGACTCTTGTGGATACACATTGAATATTATGGATGATTTGAGCCGACTATTTGTGAATATTTCTTATTTTGTTGAAGCCAACATATAGCGATTGAATTCTTGGTGGCAGATATATATAAGTGATCAATTATATCATTTTGGTGTGTGTTTGATGTGAGTTGATGTATGTTGAGAATGTCAGAAGGTCAGTAGAGCGATTATGCATAGTTTCACTTGTGCATTAAGGATTTTTGGTATGAATTGAAGCATAACAGAGCAGAGGAGCAAAATCAGTCAGAAGGTCCAGAATTTGATTGTTGACCCTAATCGGAACCGTAATCAGGCATTTGTAGATGCTACTTTATCAGTTCAAATCTTTGGAAGTATTCTAAACTTTTGTAAGGCAGTAAGTCTTTCAGTTTTTGAGCAGTGAGCTCTAGGGGTAGTGTGCCTAAATGCAAGTGCATTCTCATTTTGTAATCTTTTCTTTTGAATATACTTAGAACAATATGGTGGATTGACCTCCACCGTGGTTTTTCCCTAAACAAGGTTTCCATGTAAAAAATCCTTGTGTTATGGTGTTGTCGTTGTTTGTCTTATGTGCATGCATTTTTATTTTGGTTGAATGTTATCAACACTTTAATGATCAAATTAATAAATTTAAAAATTGCTTAACACTGATTTTCCCCCCCTCTCAATGTTGCTTGATTCCAACAATTGGTATCAGAGATTAGTTCCTCATAAGAAGCTTAAAATATTGGGGAAGATATTGGAAAGTGTTTCAATGGATTCAAGCAGTCTTCAAAAATAACTTATGGTGGCCCTAGATGATCTTGATCATGCAAAATATGAAGTTCAAGAATTACAAGAAAATCTCATGAATGTTGAGAGATTCATTGAGTCACTGAAAGAAAAAATCAACAAGTCCAGAGAGAAGAGAAAGGAACTATGTGATCAAATCAAGTAGGAAGATAGTAAACGCATTGTAGATGAACAACTGAGTCAAAACCTAAAGGAAAAGACAAAAGAATGTGAAAAGCTTGCCAAGGATAATGCAGTTCAAAAGCATGAGATGGAATCTATTATGATGAGGATGACTAAGGAAATTGAAGATGGGAAGAAAAATGAAGAAAAGCTTGTCCAATCCTTGAAAGAGAAATTTGAAGAATGCAGTCAAATTACTGATGGATTCATTCAGTTGGAACTTGAGTTAGAATAATCCAAACATAATGAGGAAGAGCTTGAAAAGCACATTGTTGATCTCAGAGATGAACTTGCTACTACAAACGAATTCAAGGAGAAGTTCAAGATTAGTTCAACCAAGTTTGATGAGCTGATTAAAATTAAGAGGATTGATGGTGACAAGCGAGGTCTTGGATATGAAGAAGGAGAAAGTTCCATATTCAAACAAAGGAAATCTGGACAAAGGAGGTTTAGACAAGGAAATTAGATGAACAGCACTGGAAGGTATCCGATAAGACAACCTAATGTTCAAAGGTTTAATGGTATCTATTATGTTTGCAATAAATTTGGTCATATGGTAGCTCAATGCAGAAGTAGAATGAATTCAAGTGGTCCATTATTCTTTGGTCAGTACTTTAATTGTAACAAGTATGGTCATAAGTCAAATGAATGCAGAAATGTGATGAACAACTTTTATAGAGATGTTAGATGTTATACATGAAGTAGATTTGGCCATATTGCTAACCAGTGCAGATCAAGAGAAAGACAGTGGAACAACTGGTCTAGACAAAGAAATATGGTGTGCTACAATTGCAACAAAACTGGTCATATTGCTAGATTCTATAGAAGAGGTCTGGTAAATTAGAGAAGAAACATGTAGAAGGATGAAAAAGGAAAAGGGAAAGTCCCTACAGATCATATCAGGAAGCAGATGAAGAAGACATGGGTAAAGAAGAGTCCCTCTCTTGCAGAAAATGAGCTAGCACTAGAATCAGCTTCTGGTAATTCCTCCGAGAATATTAAGGCCTTTGGCCTAGGGGGAACTGTCAAGAAAATATTTCAAACCCCCTATAGGAAATTGAAATCAGGATGTGGGTGAGTTCAACAATTGTATTGATGATGCATAGATGCTATTAAACAATTGAAGAGAGTATTTATGCAGAATTGAAGGTTCGCATAAGAGTTACCTTTTACAGTGTATGGAAATAAGGTATCCGGATGTGTTAGGGCAAAAGCATTTATTGCATCAAAAAGGTTGTGCAATTGATAAAAGGTTATTTCTATCCTTCATTTGTCACTTTGCATTTTAAGAAGAAGAAGTTTGAAGAGCTCTGAAGTAATCTTTGGAAAAATTTGGCGAGAATTCAAGCGTGAAGGCGATTTGAAGTTCAAACCCTAATCCGGCTAAAAGGTATTTTTCTGGAAAACTTGTAAACCTGTGAATTTTTGAAAATGGCTACTCCATTGGTAGTTGAAGTCAAGGATAGACCCCGTCTAAAGTTCAAGTGGCATCCTTTCAAGTCTACTGAGACCGAGCCCTTAGGTGCATTTTCTTTTGTTTCGTACGGTGTTTTACACATTGAAGATATTAGGGCATACATTCATGCCAATATTGAGGAGTTAGGAAGCTCGTTGTTGCTAAATTTGTATTCCAAACACATTGTTGGAGAGGATTTGTGTTAAGCCTGAATTCAAAACCCTAGAGGAAAAGAAATTCATGCAAATTGTGAAATTTCCCATGTTTGATGAAAACGAATGGGTCTGGTACATCTTAATTCAAATTCATCCTGAATTCATGTGGTTGAATCAACCCTTCAAGATTACAAAAGAGGTTATAAGTGTTGTTATAGGTTTAAATTCCTCCAGTGGATTGCCGATTTTGAAGTCTATGAAAAATCAAATAGTCACTGATGCAACTGGTTCTGTATTTGATAGAAGAGCGATGACAATTGATAACATCATTAATGTGGGTGTGAAATTTTCCTCAATGGTCATTGGTTATAATATATATCACTCCAGCCAAGAAAATTTTGTATCCGGTATAGCCATATATGTAGCCTATCAAATGGTAAAGGAGAATGCAGAGTATGATTTATGTGAATTGCTTCGAAGTCAGCTTATGGAAAATCTTGGTAAGATTAAGAAAGACAAGAAGAATTCCTTTAAATATGGTAATTTGTTGCTATGTTTGTTCTTTTATTTAATAGATGAAGTTCTGGGAGTTGGGAAGGTGCATTAACAAAGCGATATGCTTGTTGTTGTTCAAATTAGAGACATGTTATTCGGCCTTGGTGATTTGCAAGCCAGGAAAACTGCAATCTAGGGATATCTCAAAAACTTTCAAAATGAAATACAAGCAAGGGAAAGAATTTCCACTTCTATTGTGGAGAAGTATAAGGATACAATTTGTTTTATGGTGGATATTGACCAGTGCTTGATGGAAGCGGTATAACCTAGAACCGTCTGGATTATGCCTATGGGTTATGAATTTGAGGAGAGAATCTTGGAGCTATACGCACATCTATTGAGTAAGCCTTTGGATTTGTCTAAAGAAAGGTTTAGAACATATGTAGAGAAAAATATGCAAGTCCATGAGCAATTGAAGAAACCAATGATAGTTCGGTGAGTGAGGAAAGAAGTGGAAGTCTTCGCAGAGAGCATGGGCATACTTGCAGAAGCTATAAGAGAAGCCAAAAGGAAAAGAGGACAAGTTGAAAGCAAAAAAGGAAAAGAGCCTACTAAAACTAAATTTTCTAGTCTGGAAACATCCTCTGCTCGAACTAGATCAACAAGGAGCTCAACACCCCTATCCGGTCATGTAAAGAAGTCAGCCCCTACAAAAGCTCAAGTTAAGGCATCCAGCAAAAGGAAAAAGGATAAGAGCTCAAGAGTGTATAAAGGTGTTTTAGATGATGAAGAGATAGAATATGATAAAGAAGTTAGAGAAATAAAGCATATGAGCACCCCTGTAGCAACAATAGTCAAGCCCTCTAGTGAAGAGGAGAAAGCAAAGAAGAAGATGAATCCTGACAAACCGGGTATGTCAGTAGAGGAAGTTGAAAGATGTATAATTAAGGATGGAAATCTTAACCCCCTATGTGAAGTGTATTGTACCTTTGATACTGTTGATCAAAGAGTCCTTGAGGAGGCTCCAATAAAATATTTGAACAATTTCAATATGACTCTTGTTGAGATAATGGCACAATTGCCTATGGAATTGTATGAAATTTTGGAGATGAGGAGATTTAATGCTAGAACTAAAGAAGAGCAGCTGAGAGAACGGGGACTTGCAAATTTAAGTCTGGTAATGTCTATTGAAGAAATGAAGTCAATCCTAAAAGAAGCAAAAAGAGAGTTCAAAAGCAAAACAAGAATAAACAAGCTTATATTGGATAAGACTGAAGAAGTAGAAAAAGAAACAGAAAGAATTTTGAAGAAATGTCTATTAAAGAACAAAATTGACGTTGTTTTTGAAGAAGAGCATGTGGAAGATATCTCATCTGGTCCAGTAAATGATGAGGTTACAATTGAGAACACATAGATTCCTCCTGATGTACATGATATAGAAGAACCTATGGAGATTGAAGCTCCTAATATTGTGTCCGTTGAAGAAAAGGAGATGTCAGTTGAAGAAGTTGAAGCCCCAAATGACAAGCAAAAATCTGTGGCTGTGGAAACAGTAGTTGAGGAAAATAAGGTTGAAGTCAAGGGAGTTCTGATAGAAGCAAGAGACACTACAGAGGTAGTGAAGAAGTTTCTAGAAGAGCAAAAGGAAGAATTTGATCTTGAGTTGGGAGATGCTCCCATTCATTTGTCTACCTTGTCCCCAATTCAGAAAATGTAAGTCACATCATTTGCACAAGCTAAGGCTAGGGAAGAAATTCTGAAGTCTCACATTGAGGACAGTGAGTTATTAAATCTGGCATTTGGGATTTTGGAGAAGATCATGCCTACTTATGTTAAGGATCCATCTGGTTCTTCCTCCGGTGAGCTGAAGAAACTTATAAATTTGATAAGTACTCATTTTGAGTCACTTGAGAAGTCAACTTTGGTCAAAGTTCATAAGGAATTTGATGCTAGGAAGATCGGTAGGTTGAAAGGATTGATAGCTAATGACAAATCTCTATTGGCTACCTGTGTGAAAAATGTTCAAAGTGCATTGTCAGAAGGTGGAAGGATTTATAAGTCATGTTTGTCTTTGTCAAAACTTACTAGGAAAATGAGAAGAAGGTTAAGGATCATGAGAAAGAGTTAGCTACTATTTTTGATGCTTTTGATCCTTTGACTATTTCTGTTGGAGAACAAGAAGGTCAAGTTATATCCTTACTTGAAAAAATAAAAGGTCTAAAGCATGATAATGACAGAGTTGCGGAAAGAGCTGGTGAACGTAGAGGGCTAATTGGGCCAAAGATGGAAACCATGTTGAACGCTTTGAAAGAAGCACAAGATGCCATGGTGGTCAGTGATCCAGTGAGCATTGAATCTGCATAAGTACAATATTACTTACTCTGTGGTCACATAACTATTCTGGAAAGTCTTAAGAAGTGTTGGGACACAAGCTTGAACATGTTAAAGACAAATTTTGCAGATATCTTCAAGTTTGTGTAAGTTATTTGAAACAAAGTTTGTACATATGAAGTTTGAAGTTTTTGTTTGTTTATAGGAGTTTTGTATGCAGATTCCTCATCTTTTCCATTGATGTCAAAGGGGGAGAATAGAATAGTGAAAAATGTATATTCATCTAAGGGGGAGTTGTAGTTTTGAGCTGTGGATGAAGATCTTTTAGGAGTTTTGGGTGGCAATGTATTTTTGTTGGTACTGATCTGACACTTATTCATTTTTCACTAAGTGTTGCCATCAATGCCAAAGGGGAGATTGTTGGCAAGAGACACTGCACATGTTTTTTGGTGTTGTCATTGATGGCAACCCTTGTCAGCTAATTGAACTATGCATTGCAATTTGCTCATACCGGTAGACAGATTGAAGATTAGTGATCATCTGTTAAGCTAGAACAGAGCATCTAGTAATTTTGTGTTCTTCAATTTATATGCAGATTTTATGTTATTGTTTTGTGTTGTGGATCTCAGGGAGTATTTTTCAATGGATAATATGTGTTATCTGTAAATCTTGGTGCCTCGTATCAATTTGGGTGGAAGTTAGAAGGTCCAGTGAACTATTTTTTTGTTCATCAGTATTTGGAGGCCGACTTGGTGAATATAGTGTGTCGCGGATATTTGAGGAGTTATTGTTTAAGTATTTTTGTGTTCGAACTTTTTGGTTTGGGTCCTCACTATGTTGTGGCCGACTCTTGTGGATACGCATTGAATATTATGGATGATTTGAGCTGACTGTTTGTGAATATTTCTTATTTTGTTGAAGCCAACATATAGTGATTGAATTCTTGGTGGCGGATATATATAAGTGATCAATTATATCATTTTGGTGTGTGTTCGATGTGAGTTGATGTATGTTGCAAATGTCAGAAGGTTAGTAGAGCAATTATGCACAGTTTCACTTGTGCATTAAGGATTTTTGGTGCGAATTGAAGCAGAACAAAGCAAAAGAGCATAATCAATCAAAAGGTCTAGAATTTGATTATTGAGCCTAACCGAAACTGTAATCAGGCATTTGTAGATGCTACTTTATCAGTTCAAATATTTGGAAGTATTCCAAACTTTTGTAAGGCAGTAAGCCTTTCAGTTTTTGAGCAGTGAGCACTAGGCAATGTGCTTGAATGCAAGCGCATTCTCATTTTGTAATCTTTTCCTTTGAGTATACTCAAAACAATATGGTGGATTGACCTCCACCATGGTTTTTCCTCTAAGAGGGTTTCCACATAGAAAAATCCTTGTGTTATGGTGTTGTGGTTGTTTGTCTTATGTGCATGCATTTTTATTTTGGTTGAATGTTATCAACACTTTAATGATTAGATTAATAAAGTTAAAAATTGTACAACATTGATTCACCCCCCCTCAGTGTTGCTTGATTCCTACAATATGAAACATACAAAAACCAAATTTACCACATAATAATGTTCAAACAACACAATAGGCTACACTACAAACAACATGTCGAACAACCAACCCAATTATCCATAGAACAATCAACCCAATTATCCATAGAACAATCAACTCAATTATCCTCAGAACAACCAACCCAATAACCAACAACAAAATCAAGGATAGGATAATGAAAGGAGACCACCAAGACACTATGACGAACCTAGAAGGAAATACACTCCACTGGGAGAACCCCTTGAGGTAATCATGCGTAAATTGACCTCCAAACAAACCTCATCAAGATTAATGACAGAACAAACTATGAGAAGCCCAACTTCAAACCCCCTTGGTATAATGAGAACAACAAATGCAAATTTCACAAGATTAAGGGGCATACCACCAAAAATTGCACGAGGCTCAAAAACATTGTACAAGACTTAATAAAAAAAGGAGAGGTCGACATAGAACCTTATCCAAGAAATAAAGATTTAAAAATCTACAAGTATCCAATGCTCGACCATTCTAGGGGAAATGACAAGGGAAAAGGTCAAGATTGTTGTAAAGCCAACTTTACCTATGATGAACTCATAGGAAACATCTCTCATGACAATCATACCATCCATGTTGTAACCATACTAGGTGGAGATCCTGAGTGTAATGTAACTACACGAAGAGGGAGAGTTACAATCCAAGGAGCACCACCCCAAGTAAAAGCCACAAGTAAACCATCAAGTGACTACAAAATTGTGGAACTACTAAAGAAAACTCATTCCTTAATCTCCATACTTGAGCTTTGGAAATTATCGCCAGCACATAAGGAAATATTGGAGAAATCTCTTGTCAAAACATCAGTACCTAATGACCTCAATGCTAATAAATTTCAAGCCATGGTTGGTAATACCACCTCCACCTATAATTTAGTCTTTTCTAAGAAAGACCTTCCACAACGCTCTTTCCACAATCAAGCTCTCTATCTAGAAGTGTGTGTCCATAAACACAAGGTCAAGAGAGTACTGATAAAAATAAAATCATCACCATTAGAGCTTATGATGATATGGAAAGAAATTTAGAAGGAACAATTAGACTTCCCGTTTAGATAGGACCAGCAATAGTAGAGACAACCTGTCAAGTACTGGATCTCGAGCTACCATACAACCTTCTCTTGGGGCAACCATGGATCCATGCATAACAAGAAATCTCGTCAACATTCCATCAGTGCTTGAAATTTCCTTACAATGATAAGGAAGTTACCATATATGCCAACCCTAAACCTTTTCAAAAACCTTTTCATTACTATGTGAAATTGAAGGAGAGGTACAAAAAAATTCTTCAAATACCCAGCAACTATATATCTTTCCACTCCTTTTCATATGTTGACCCATCATCATTACCTTCATCCTCCACTGCACCTTTATCAACTAAGGCACCTAAATCTGATGTCAAGATCCAAGTGCTTGACAAGGGTTGCAGGGAATACCACTTCAACTAGTCCTTTTGCATCAGAATGCTTCCCCCAACATCAAAAACTTATGGAGGACTGAAAGAGATCAGACATGTTCAAGTTGTTACAATGATAGCCAAACCCACCATTTTCACCAAGTGGGGAGACATGCAAGCTGAAGAAGTGTTTGAAGAAGACCCATCTTCATGGATTTACAAAGAAGAAGGATGGGAAAAACCACTACCTCCCCTTCCTATTGATCAAAACAGTAAAGGGTATCAGATAGAAAAAATCATGGGGTTCACTGGACAAGGTGACCTTGGTTTACATGGACAAGGTGGAAGAGAACCAGTTATTATAGAAAGGTTCCTAAAGAATCTTGGACTAGGTTATGGTTCATTAGACGCAATCACCCCAAGTACAAAAAAGTTTCTCTTATGAGGAAGGAGCTCCTTCTACCATTGTTGAGACATTAGATAATTATGAATGTCTAGACAATTGCTTGTATATCTGAAACATGTTTGAAAACCTCAACATAAATACCATCACTGTTGAACCTACATCTAACGATGACCACATGAAATTAATTCCAATGAATATGAATGGGATTCTTTTGACTCTAGTGAGTATAGCCTAGAAACCCTATGGAGCCTTGGTAAAACCAATGTCCCTACCCTAGCTACAACCTCCATGAGCTTTGTTGATACCAATGACATACTATCCTTGCATTATCCATAGTTAATAGGTTGGGACCAACAACATCATGCACCTATTTTGGACTCATTCTAGAACGATGAGGCTATTTTATAGTTCATGGGACTTCGAACGGATATACCACGAGGAGATCATAAGTCAAGATTTTTAATGGAGCTTGATTAAAGAGAATATTTTGGATGGGAGATTGCATCCTCTAGTCGCAAAAATAAACTAAAAAATTTAGAAGTCAAAAAGAGGTCCCCAAAGGAAAAACACAATGTGGCTTTATTGGATCAAGAAAAGAGAAAAACAAAGGATGCATCTAAGGGTTAAAACCTCTCTGAGGTGCTCAAATATGGAGGATTCAATCTTCCCACTACAAAATATCAAGAAAAAATAGCACTCTTAGTTGAAGACTCTTAACCTATCAATGTTGACACAACGAAAACACCAAAAATAACATATCATGCAACATCACTTGACCCTGAGGAAAATATAAATTTCTCAGAATTTATTAACGAACACAAAATCAACTTTGTATGGACATATGCAGACATGTCGCAGCTAGATCCAATATTGGTAGTACATCACTTAGCAGTGTTCCCTGGAGCTAAACCCATCAAACAAAAGCTACGAAAGATGCATCCACAAATAGGACTTTTGGTCAAAGTAGAACTTTAGAAACTACTAGATGTGGGCTTCATCAGACACATCGACTATCTTGAATGGGTATCTAATCTTGTACCATTATCAAAGCCCATCAGGGGCATAAGGATTTGCACAGACTTTCAGGATCTCAACAAGGCATGTCTGAAGGATGACTTTGCTCTACCTAACTACGGGGCATGAAATATTGTCACTAATGGACAACTTCTTTGGATATAATCAAATAAAGATAGCCCCTAAAGACCAACATAAAACATCTTTCACTTGTGCATGGGGAACATTTTGCTAGAACGTCATGCCCTTCGGTTTAAAGAATGTAGGCACAACCGATCAACGAGCAATGGCCACCATTTTCCATGATATAATGCATATCACTATGGAGGATTATGTGGATGACATACAAGAAAAATTAATCAAAAGAAAGGATCATCTGGCTAACCTAGCAAAGGTATTTGACAGGCTAGAGGAATACTACCTATGTCTCAATCCAAAGAAGTGTGTATTCGATGTGACTTCTAGAAAACTATTGGGTTACATAGTATCAAGAAGAGGCATCAAGGTAGATCCTTCCAAGGTAAAAGATATATTAGAAATGCCTCCTCCAAAGACATTAAAATAGCTCTGAAGTCAACAAGGTAAGCTACAATCCATCAAGAGATTTATCGCACAGTTAGCAGACAAATGCCATCCATCATCCATTTTTTACATAAAGACATAACATTCAAATGTGATGTCATATGTGATCAAGCTTTCCAATACGTCGAGGATTATTTGCTCGCTCCTCCAGTACTAATGCCTCCAATTCAAGATAAGGCAATGATCATGTATATATCTACAACACTGGTAGCCTTAGGAGCTCTATTAGCACAACTAGATGACAATAATAAGGAAAGAGCAGTATATTATATCAGCCAAACACTGGTGGGCTATGAATTAAACTATATACCCATAGAAAGAGCGTGTCTATTTATAGTCTTTGCAGCACAAAAACTGACACTACATATTAAATAGGCAAGTAAATTTGATATCAAAAGTGGGTAATGATACTTAGTGAATTTGATATAGAATACATTGATAGAAAATTCATAAAGGGACAAATAATAGTAGATCAATTAGAAGATGCATTGATGGAAGATCATCAACCTCTAGTAACAGAATTTCTAGATGAAAGCATACTTTTAACTGATTAGTATAGCCATTGGACCTTGTACTTTGACAGGTCCCACACTCAATACGACTCAAGGGTTGGTATCTTATTTCTCACACTGCAGGGAGATAGTATACCTAAAGCTTACATGATCGCCCTTCCATGCACTAACAACATTTATGAATATGAAGCACTCATCACTGGACTGAAGATGATTGTAGAATGAAGGATAAAGGAACTACAGGTCTATGGAGACTCTCAGCTAGTAATAAGGCAGGTAAATGATGAGTACCAAACAAAGGATGACAAGCTAATGCCATACAAAAGAATGGTGGATAGTT
Source organism: Sequoia sempervirens (assembly GCA_007258455.2). Classification (NCBI taxonomy): domain Eukaryota; kingdom Viridiplantae; phylum Streptophyta; class Pinopsida; order Cupressales; family Cupressaceae; genus Sequoia; species Sequoia sempervirens. Next base: position 5,585,180 of record VDFB02000016.1, on the reverse strand, counting down.
TCAAATAGTACTTTGTCATCATCACCATTGAACAAGTTCCTAGAATCAACACCAGAGTAGGTGATGCTATGGAAACAATAGGTTCACTCCTCAACATTTTGTAAAACATTCCCAAATACAAATTCCTCATCGAGCAACTACTTATACCAACATTCGATATCCCAGAAATAGAACTTGTCTGTGATGTTATTGGTCCTAACTCGCCTTGGTACCAAGATATGTTTCCCTATTGTGTGAGTGAAAATTGTATCAATGTATATAAAATCAAACACATATTAATAAGACATTATATCAAAAAAGCTGAAAAAGAAACAGAAAATACGCAAACCGTAACAACACCTTCCCGAAATCGTCTTATCTTCCTCTAACTCCAGCGTTTTGTTGCTTTGAATGGCTCTCAGATCAACAGACCAATGCTCAACAAAATGACAGCTAAAGAACGAGATTTAAAATGCATAATATGCTAAATGCAAAAGCTATGCTAAGATGCTAGGATGAGAGTATGGCTATGATATTGAAATTGATATGGATGCATAAACTGATTGCATGAACGTAGGTATGCGAAGGTGAGTGCGTGCGTGCGAAAGTGTCGGTAACCAAAGCTTGGATTTGCACTGGCTTTTATAGATTTTTCGAACGGATTCGATTGGCTGATTCGATCGACGATCTGGATTAAGCTTGTTCGAATGGACAGCGGGAGATTTTCGAAAGTGGAAGAGAAGATGGGAGGTTTCCCTTTTCTTTCAATTTTCGTCATTGAGATCCGAAGGGAAACTTCCATTTTGAAGGATGAGTTGAGAATTTGGAAGGGTGAGTTAGCACGAGTTAGAAATTTGGAAGTGAAGATGAAAATAGAAACTCACTAAATAAATCATATTTAATTATGTTTTAGAAATTAATTAGGGGAAAATATTAAATAAAATATTTAATATTTAATTTGAGGATGAAGAATATTCCATTATTCAAATATTCAAAATATTCAAACTTTAGAATAGAATGATAATCAAATATAAATAAATTATAAAAATTTATTTAATTTAATTAAGCGGAAGATGGAAATGTTAGTAATTAAATAAAATTATTTATTTAATTGAGGTAGAAGAATTAGAAAATGAACGATATAAATAAATAATTAAATTTATTTATATGTAGATGACTTTAGGGGAATTAATTAAATAAATCATATTTAATTAATTAACAAGCTTAATCATAACCATTTTTAGATGTATACATTTTTCCCCTCTTTGAAGTGATGTGTAAAACGCATTGCTTCAAAGAAAAATAAGATTTTTGTCCCTGATATGTTTTCAATATTTCTGTTGATGATGCCCCCTTGGGAGGTAAATTACGAATGAGAGAGAGAGTGATTTAGCTCGCGACAAATGATGAAAAAGAAATGTCCCTTTTTTAAAAAATAAAGTCAAAAAGGCAGCAAACTTACCCATGGTTGACCTTTAAAAGGTAAAAAGGTTGAAAAAGATAAATCATTTGCACTTTTGACTTTGGTGAATACTGTAGCTCTGAGAGTGACATTGCGACATGGAGATTCCCTACCATCGCCATCAATTCAAGAGATCACGCCGATACCAAAGGCCAGCAGCATACGGACCACCGATGAGTCGATTGATCCACCTATGCTTTCGAATTTTTACATTTTTTGCATCAAAATTTCATGTTTTTCCACGGTTTTAGATTTTGAAATGATGTTTGCGTGCATCTAGAATAGTTTAGGCGCTTTCGAAAAAAATAGGCGCGCTTAGGGTAGAAACAAATGCGCATATAGGATAGATTTTGAAAATTTAGGAAAAAACCAGTTTAGCGCATCCCGTGAAAACTAGCGCGCATATAGGGTAGGATAGAAAATTGTAGGGGTAGAGCGCTTTTAGGATAAACAGCAGCGCATAGAGTAAAAACGCGCATCCAATGATTAGAATTGCGCTTAGGATGAGTAAAGTGGCGCATATAGGAAAACACGCATAGGAGGTCTTTTTGAGCACATCCAGTGAAAACAAGGGCGCATACAGGTTTTAGCACATCCCGTGAAAAGAACGACTCATATGGTAAAATAGGCAAAATTGATGTTTTGATGATAGGAATGTGAAAATGATGACTTATATTGCTTCCTTGGTCAATAGATAGGTAAATTGTCTTATCATCATGCTGATATGGATAGAAAATGATAGAATAATCTGATGATTGATTGATAACTTTGCTTCCTAGAGTAGAAAACAAAGAGTAAATGATTGATATGACTTCTGATAAATTTGCTTTCTGCGATAGAAAACAAATAGTAATTGATTGTAGAACAGATTTGATATGACATCTAGCTTGATATATTTGATTTGATTTGATTGGATTGATAGGACTGATTGTGTGATATGGGTCGTTGATTTGATGTATTGATATGAGTCATTGATATGGGTCTGATATAGTTCACTGATATAGATCACTGATATAGGTCACTTGATATAGATCACTGATATAGGTCACTGATATGGGTCACTGATAGATATGAGTTTAACTGATGTTGTTTGAATGATTGAATGATTGGTATGATTCTGATGAATTATCCTTTGTGATGAAAATATGAGGTTTTCAAAAACCTCCAGATTAGAGAGCGACATTCAGCGGGCTGGGATAGGATTCCCGAGTTGACACCTGCTGACATAGCGTTGATAGATACATGTGGTTTGAGATCCTTGTTGGCGATGCCGCCGATTAGGGTCAACAGAGGACTGTTGACGGCACTTGCAGAGCGATGGCATTCGGAGCACAACACCTTTCACATGCCGACCGGTGAGGTGACAGTGAATCCTGAGGACGTGTACAGGATCTTAGGTATCCCCGTTGTTGGTGCCCTTGTGTATTACGATCACAATGAGCTTGGGGGTACAGATGCCTTGAGGAGAGTGTATGGAGATGCACAGATTGCTGGGTACTAGGTACCGTGGGCTGATTTTCGAGGATATCCAGCCTTGCCGATAGTTTTGGGTGCGTTCATTGGAGGACTCCTTTGTCCAGATCGCCGGGCAAAGGGATTATCAGTGGGATGGGGCAGGATTCTGGAGCAGATGTTGCTACAGCCATGGATATATGCATGGGGGAGCTGCATGCTAGCACATCTTTATCATGACTTGCATCAGGTAGTGTACAGGGGATCATCCAGTTTGTCTTGTGGGGTGACAGTGCTGCAGATTTGGGCATGGGAGCATTTCGCTGTGACGAGACCGGCGTGCCCCAGAGTTAGGCCACCAGGTAGGCCTTATATATATATGTATGCGATGTTCCTTACCCAGCCCAAGCTGGGCAAGGTAGATTACTGGAGGCGACTGCTGGATGACATGGATACGGTGGTATGACGACCGTATCTTGATTGCAAGCCATGGGCTACTGATGATATAGAGATGTCGTATGTATGCATTCCTCGATTCCTGATAGGGAGGAATCCCTTCATTTTGGAGAGGTTTCTGGCATTGCGGGTGCAGAGCCAGTTCAGATTCACGTAGGGGATGCCACAGGGGGTTGCACACTACGCCCGAAGTAGAGATGAAGTTGGATGGGGGCCATGTGTTTCTTATCAGGCCGCATATACAGAGTTTATTGCATTAGCACCTGAGGTATGGGTTGGCAGGCGAAACATTGTGGATGTTGGCATGTCTGATGAGTATTCGACATATTTTCACACGCATCCCTTTCCTCGGTTTACCAGTCCTAATGAGCCAACACCGATTTTGGTAGCACCACAGCCAAGGGCAATGAGACAGGAGGATGTGGTCGGCGGTGAGCAGGGAGCAGTCGGAGGGGAGGAGGTGGAGAGCGGAGATGAGGAGGGGAGCTCTGATGATGATGATGGAGATGATGGCGGGGAGGAGGGCCAGGTGCTAGGGAGGTCGAGGCTGGATATTCTGAGGGGTGTCCAGATTATGCGGCGGCCGAGGATAGGGATCTGGAGACGGAGAGTGATCTGGATGGCATCCTCCTCTCAGCAGGGGCAGATAGCCACACTTCAGGCCCAGGTGCAAACATTACAGGGGCAGCAGGGACAGTTGCAGAGTCAGCTGGTGCAGGCATAGGGATTTATTGTGCAGCTTCAAGCACAGCTGGCACAGGCACAGGCACAGGCACCTGCCCCAGACCCACAGTTAGCCCAGGTGATAGCAGAGAGAGATGCATTCAGACGAAGGGCAGTAGAGGCTGAGTACGTTGCACAAAGACTAATGGGTACTGTAGAGAGTGTGTCACTGCGGGATGCCATTGCAGAGGGCATGGAGATGGCGCGAGATGCTGAGTATTACAGGGTCAAATATGAGGAGCTGTGTCCTCCAGAGCGCAGAGAGCCATACCCGCGGTCCCATAGCAGGACCAGGAGCAGATCACAGACACATACCCAGAGCAGGGGAGTGACAGGGCCTCGACAGGACCCAGATGCAGGCACTAGTGGCAGGCCTCCTCCCTCCAGACCAGCTCCATCAGGGGCATCGACCAACTAGTCTCGTTATGTATATCATTTTTTGGAGCATATTTGATGTATTTTGCTTTGGACATTTTAGTTTCATTGGACAGTTGGACATTTGTATCATTTTTTATGAGCGATGATATGTAGCGGCGATGATTATTTTGATAATGATTTGATGATATGATTTATGTGATGTCTATTTATAATGTGATGATGTGATGTGCAGTTATGGATTTTAGTATGCATTTGAATGATTTGATGACTAACATGATATGCAGGATGATTTGATTATGATGTTATTATTATGATGATGATGATTTGATAATGTGTACTAATGATGTCATGCAGGTGAATGACTTATGATGTGTATATGGAAATGTATGTATGGAATGTTTATGTTTTTAGATTTTTCAATGCAGGTAAAAGATGATATGATAAAAAATGAATGTTGTGCTCATGCTATGCATTATGAATTTTGTATGATAAAATGATGTGATATGATGTAAAATAATATGAGTGAATAATGAGATGTATGATAAAATGATATGTGATGAAAATATAATGATTGGTAATTAGAATGAATGGATAAATGAAATGATAAATGAGATTATAATGAAATGAAATGATATGAAATGATAAAATGATAATGAAATGGTATGGAATGGAATGTTAAATGATATGAAATGAAATGTTAAATGATAAATGATAATGAAATGTTGAATGTTAAATGATATGATGAAATGTTAAATGATAAATGATATGAAATGTTAAATGATAAATGATATGATATGAAATGTTAAATGATAAATGATAATGAAATGTTGAATGATAAATGTTAATGATGAAATGACAATGATAATGATGATGGATATGAAATGATAAATGAAAATGAAATGGAAATGGAATGATAATGGATAATAATATAAATAATAATGATAACGAGAATGAATAAAATGAATGAAATGATGTCAATGGTAATGAAATTAATATGAAATAATAAGGAATGAAATGAGGAAATGTATATGAAACTAATATGAGTGATAATGAAATTGCAATGATGATGAAATGAAATGAAACTAATATGAAATGATAATGAATAAAATGATAACGAAACTAATATGAGATGATAATGAGAATGCAATGATGAGATGATAATGAAAATGCAATGATGATGAAATGATAATGAAAATGAAATGATAATGATACAAATGTTTGCATTGTCCTCCACAAATAGTCCAAAGAAATATGACAACCATTGACCTTTCAAAAACTCCTGATGCAAATCCAATATGCAGTTATGTACAATGACCTAAAATGAAATGCAACTAAAAGAAACCGACCATTTTGTTGAGCCTTTTAGTGAGCCTGCTTAAATCATTATAGAGCGTTTGAAAATGTTGGAAGTGTGTACAAGCATCAGAGGGGAAATTAGCACCAATGATGACCTGAGTACAACTTTCATGATGTTTGATATAGCAAGTGAACACAAGCATCTAGGTATAATTGAACCGAGATGACCTGAGCATTTCTTGCATGAACAAACAAAGACTAACCACCATCTGATGCAAGTTTGAAACTGTCATCAATGATAAACTTTGGAAAATCATGTCTCGCGACATACTTGCAACAAATAAATGATTAACTTCAAGACAACAGACAAAGAAAAATCATCCTCTTTCCTTTCCACTCTAGTTCAGTACATCATCGAGTGTGCTTTAGAGAAATGATATCGAAAATTAAACAACCCTTGTTCAAAAAATGAAATACTGTGATTCCAAACATTATTCAGATTAGAGATCATCCAAATATGAGTCATGATAAGGTACGCAACTGAAAGCCACTGTGATATGGATCAATGGTTGGATGTTGTGGTTTGACTGGGTTGTTTTGGTTTGGCATGATTGGTTTTTGATGTCATTGTCTCACTGTTTTGTTAAAACTTGAAAGTTGATTGCCCCCACTATGCCCATGTTGGCCCTTGGTATTGACACAACTTGCTGAAATGAATATGTACAATAATCAAGCCATGGTAAGAAATTATTGCTCGAGGCAAATAATGATAGCATGGTGCTGGTATGGCCCTAAGATGATGAAAAAGATGCATGAAAATGAAGGCCGAAAAGTTAAATGTAGAACATGAACTAATAGATGGAGAGCCCCAAATAGCGTATGTTTGCCAGATTTTCACTATTTGTTTTTATTGCATTTTTCTTGTCAATAGACTGCCTGTTTGCCAGGTTTTCACCCTATGACTTTTTTTTCTTTTTCTTTTTTAGGACTTTTTCTAAAAAAATTTGTATTTCTTCAGGTCTTTTTCTTTTCTTTTTTTTTGTTTTTTTAGGACTTTTTCTATTTTTTTTGTATTTCTTCAGGTCTTTTTCTAATTTTTTTGTATTTCTTCAAGTCTTTTTCTGATTTTTTTGGATTTCTTTAGGTCTTTTTCTGATTTTTTTGGATTTCTTTAGGTCTTTTTCTGATTTTTTTGGATTTCTTCAGGTCTTTTTCTAATTTTTTTGTATTTCTTTAGGTCTTTTTCTAATTTTTTTGGATTTCTTCAGGACTTTTTCTGATGATGATAACCGCCTTAGACATAATATTTTTTTCAGGTGCATGCTGTTGATAGGTTCGTCAAATAGGTCCCCTTCTGGTGTTGATAACTTATAGGCTCCTGAACCATAGACTACGATAACCACATAAGGACCTAGCCAATTTGGTTCAAACTTTCCTTTCTTCTCTCTGTCTTGCTGATTGCGTAGGTTCTCTTTCAAAACAAGATGACCCACCTGAAAGGTACGTGGCTTTACTTTGTGGTTATAGCTACGAGACATCATCTATTGATATGCTTTCAAATGATTAGCTGCTCTTTGTCTCTTTTCATCTAGGAGTTCCAATTCTTGGAGTTGGGAGACTCTGTATTCATCATCTGTTGTAAGACCTTTCAATGATACTCTGAGTGAGAGAATCTCAACTTCTAAAGGCAGTATAGCTTCTGCTCCATAGACAAGAGCGAATGGTGTTGCTCCTGTTGGTGTGCAGATACTGGTTTTGTAGGCCCATAAGGCGGGATTGAGTTAAACGTGCCAATCTTTCTCTAAGGCGTTCACAATCTTTTTCAAGATTTTCAATATTGTTTTATTTGAGGCCTCTGCTTGGCCATTCCCTTGTGGATAGTAAGGTGTTGAATATCTATGATGTATGTGAAATCTCTCACAAAGTTCATCAACATCTTGATTTTTGAATGGACGTCCATTATCTGTAATAATGGAGTTGGGAATGCCATACCGACAAATAATATAGTTAAGTATGAATGATGATATTTGTTTGCCGGTAACTTTAGTAAGAGGGACTGCCTCAATCCACTTGGTAAAATATTCAGTAGTTGTGATGATGAACTTATGCCCGTTTGATGAAGAAGGATGAATCTTGCCCACTAGATCAAACCCCAATGAGAAAATGGCCAAGTTGGTGTGAATGGTTGAAGTTCCTGTGCAGGAGCATGAATGAGATTCCCATGAATCTGACATTTTGAGCATGTTTTCACAAAAGTGAATGATTCCCTCTCCATTCTAGGCCAGTAGTAACCCATTCTAATCAATTTCTTGGATAAGGTCAGTCCACTTGAATGAGTACCACAGATGCCACTATAAACTTCTTGTAAATCTTTGTCAGATTCCTCACATTCAAGACATCGGAGTAAAGTACCATCAAGACCATGGTGATAAAGGGTGTCAGCAATAAGAGTGTAGCGAGCGGATTGGTGGATAAAATTGTGTTTTTGGTTACGGGATAATTCGGGTGGTAAGATATCATCTTTGAGATAGGCATAAATTTTTTCGTACCAAGGCGAATCGGATCCTACCAAGTGGCAAATGATTTGGTTTTCAGGTGTATCATAAGCAGGTGTAAATGATTGTTCCACCAGAAATTCATAACGATTTTGAGTTTCTGGGAGCTGTAACAATGATGCGATTGTAGCCATGGCATCGGCTGCTTTATTATCAAGCCTTGGAATTTGTGTGAATTTGATGTTCACAAAATATTTCTTGAAGTCATCAACCATCTTTTTATATGGTAATAGTTTCTCATCTTTGGTTTGATATTCATTATTGATCTGATAAATGACCAGCTGTGAGTCGCCATACACCTGTAATTCTGTAATTCTCCATTCTAGTGTTATTTTAAGCCCAGTGATCAATGCTTCATATTCGGCTAAGTTGTTGGTGCATTGAAACATCAGCCTATAAGATCGAGAAATGGTGTGTCCTTGAGGGGTGACAAAAAGTATGCCTACCCCCGATCTATGTTGAGTGAAAGAACCATCAAAATATAAAGACCATGGTTGTTTAGATTCTACCGTAAAGACATCAGCATCTAGAAATTCAATGTGCAGAGGATGATATGTTTGTAGTGGTGCTTCAGCTAATTGATCGGCGATAACTTGTCCCTTGATTGCTTTGCGATCAACATAATGTATGTCAAACGCACTCAAAATCATTACCCACTTTGCTAACCTTCCTGTCAATGATGCTTTGCTTAACAAATACTTGAGTGGATCAATCTTTGAAATCAGATTGATTGTATGGGTTAGCATGTAATGCCAAAACTTTTGTGAAGCAAAGACTACTGCTAGACAAGCCTTCTCAATAGAGGTGTAGTTGAGCTCATGACTTGTTAGTGTTCTACTGATGTAGTAGATTGCACGTTCCTTTCCTGTAGAGTCTTCTTGTGCTAGTAGTGCCCCTAGAGATGTTTTTGTTGCAGCAATGTATAAGATTAGGGGTTTGTCTGGATTTGGTGGTATAAGAACTGGTGGAGTTATTAAATATTGTTTGATTTGTTGAAATGCCAATTTACATTTGTCATCCCACTTGAATGCAATAGATGTGTGAAAGGTAAAATTTTATTGGCCAATTGTGCAATGAACCTCCGTATAGATTGAAGTCGTCCTTGCAGTGATCTCAACTGACTAATGTTCTTTGGTGGAGGCATTTCCATAATTGCCTGTACTTTTTCCGGATCTACTTCAATTCCTTTTTCTGAAACAATGTACCCCAAGAGTTTTCCAGATTTGACCCCAAAAACACATTTCTTAGGGTTGAGACGAACTTTGAATTTCTCTAGTCTTGTAAATATTTTGGACAATATTTCAAGATGTCCTTCTCCGGTGTATGATTTTGCCAATATGTCATCTACATAATCTTCCATGAAGATATGCATCATGTCATGAAAGATTGTAGTCATGGCTCTTTGGTAGGTAGCCCCAGCATTCTTCAGACCGAAAGGCATGATGTTCCAACAATAAGTTCCCCATGGACATGTGAAAGTTGTTTTCTCTTGGTCTTCAGGTGCAATCTTGATTTGGTTATAGCCAGAAAAACCATCCATTAATGAATACATGGCATGGCCAGCTGTTAGATCAACTATAGTGTCGATGTTTGGCAATGGGAAGTCATCCTTAGGACATGCTTTATTGAGATCTCTGAAATTTGTGCATATTCTCACAGTTTTATCCAGCTTGGATACTGGAACAATGTTGGAGATCCATTTTGCATAGTCAATTGGTCTTATGAAGCCCACATCAAGGAGTTTTCTCAATTCTTCCTTAACCAATAATGCCACATGAGGGTGCATCTTTCTGAGTTTTTTTTTCATCAGCTTGCCCCCTGGTTTGATAAACAAGTGATGCATAATAAGATCAGGATCAAGACCAGGCATGTCAGCGTAAGACCATGCAAAATTAACTTGATTTGCTTTCAGGAATTCCATGAACTCTGGTATTTCTTTCTCTGTCATTAATGCAGCTAACTATAGAATCCTTGGTTTGTCAGAAGTCTCAAGATTGACAGCATTTGTAGGCTCAATTAAAATAGGCGATCACTCATAGTAGTGCTCTGGGAGAGTGTCAAGATTCCTATCGTCTTGTGCCTCAAGAGGTTTTCACCATCGGATACACTCTTTATTTTGTCTTTTGTTTGATCTAATACTGCCAGATTCTGGTTTTCACCATTAGATCTTTCTTTTTTGTTTTTACTTTTGCAGCTGGGAAACTTGACACTCTCCTGATCAAAAACTCTATGTCAAAAATCGCTGGTGGAACAATCATTTGTATCATCTGTGGAAAGGAAGTTTACGATAGCTTCATCACTTGGAAACATAGGTATATCAATAGGTTTAGTTGGATCCCAATCAATGAGATCGGGATGAATTAAAGGTAGAGGATCGTCAGGTTGTGTGAAATCGGCTATAGTTATGGTCATAATGGAGTGGTCCGTAGGATCCGAGGTGTGAGGTGGGTCAATGATGATACTATCCTCATGATAGTCTTGTTCGTTTAGATCTGACTCAGTATCACTAGAATCATAGTCAATTTGTGGTTCAGATTCTTGTGGTTGGGACCCTGAACCTTGACCTTCAATTAGAGTTGGAGTGTACTAGTGTATTACATCAACTTCTTTGTCCCTCCATAACTCATCATTGTAAATGGTGTCCCATTCATATTCAGCAGAGTCTGTGTCAGAATTGTTGTCCAAGAAGTTTTGAATTGTTGTCAAACATGCTTCTTGTGAATCTAAGCCTTCTTGCAATGCGAAGATAGCACCATGCAGTTGTTTGGATGTGTTTTCTTTGGAGTGAGTATCATAACCCAATCCAGTTTTCTCTTTTGCAGCGAGTCCGCAGAGGTGAATGGGTTCAACTACTCCTTCCTTCCTTTTTCCGATAGGCCCTTCATCATAGCCCATCTTCTGCATGATTGAATACCCTTTTCCATATTTGTCTGTGGGTAATTTGACATTAGAGACTACTTCATCTTCATCTTTATAGAGCCAGTTTAGAATTTCTGTATCCTCGGGATTTTCCATGGGGAATTTTTCTTTGATGAATTGTCCATCAAATTTTGTGATTGGCTTTATTGGTGGTTGCTTTGATGTTGATGCTGCTGATATTTGATGTTCCCTGATAGACGGTTGTCCATGTGATCAAGGTGATGTAGGTAAATTGGCAAGACAAAGAGAGTATTCTCCAACTCCATGATCCTTGAATTTCATCTTTTTGTCAAAACTATTGGTCAATTGACTGATTTGTGTGTCAATCTTTAGAGAAGCACTAGTATGAGCTTCTCGATTGTTAGGGACCAAAGTATCTTGATTGGCTTTTATGTTGGCACAAGTTTGAATATTGGAATTATCAGCTGGTATTGTGATTTCATGTCCATCATAAGGAAACTTAAGGCATTGATGATAGGTTGATGGGACAGCTTGCATTTCGTGGATCCAAGGATGACCCAACAAGATGTTATATGCAAGATCACGGTCCAGTACTTGACAGTAAGTATTCTTTATAATAGGGCCCACTCTGATTGGCAACATGATTAGACCCTTGGATGCTCTTTCTTCATCATCATAAACTTTCATGGTAATCTTTCTTCTGAAATCAATGGAGTCCTCAGAAAATCCTAAGGCCTTGACCAACTTCATGGTACAGATATTCAAACCAGCACCTCCATCTATTAGAACTCGTCTGATACGAAACTTGTGAATCATGACTTCTAAGTACAATGATGAGTTATGGGGATGAGTTATGGAAACGTCATCTTTTTCAAAGAATGAAAGGCAAGTGGGTGAGGACAAGTGTCCTACCATGGCTTGAAATTGGTTCACATCCAGGTTAGTGGATACATTAGTTTCAACGAGGGCTTTTTCAAGAATTTCCTTATGGGCTGGGGAAATCTTCAATAGTTCCAGAATGGAAATTTGAGCGGAGGTTTTCCGAAGTTGGTTGACCAAATCATATTGATGTTGGGGTGGAGGTTCAGTGGTTTTTGAAGAGGCACCCTTTAAGACAACTTTAGCTTGCGCTCTTGTTGTTGCGTTGACTTCCCTATATTCCACCTTCTTGTTGACTTTAATGACATTCACCCGCTCGTCGTCTGCGTAGAGATGATTGATTATATGATCATCATTGATATGATTCACATTTTTTTCAGAAGACTCACCCTTTTGATAATTAGGCAATGGATTGCGAAAGGCTTGGTGGTCTGCGTTGGTTTGTTGATTTCCTTCTATTGTAATGATGTCATTGTCGATTAAGTCTTGAATTGCATTCTTCAAGGCTTGGCAGTTGTTTGTGAGATGACCTTTACACCAGTGATAATCACAACAGTATGCCTAATTCCATGATGGAGGCTTTACACTGGGTTCATAATTTTGTTGAGGCAGTAAAGTAATGACATTTTTGGCCATCAACTCTTTGAATGCGGATTCTACAGATTGACCCAATGGAGTAAAAGTTCTTCTATTCAAGAAAAATGAAAATCTTTGTGGATTTTAATTTGAGGTGTTCCCTAAGGAATTATGATTGTTATTGTTTCCTCGGTAACCTTGGTTGTTGGAAGTCCCTTGATGGGGAGTAGAGTGTTGATTTGTATTGTTCCTCCGAGGAGGAAGATTATTTCCGCGATTTGCAATCAATTTGACATTGTTGTTGCGACTGTTTGGAGTACTGAGGACAAATGGTTTGGTCGAGGCATGATTCGCATCAACAACACCATCATTCACCATATTTTTGTTGCGAGTCCAGAATTTGGACTTGTCCTGATTATTGTGATGGTTGGACGAGCTAGGATTTTCTTTGTCATGTTTTATTATTCCTCTTTTGACTAAAGCATTTTCAATGGTTATGGCATCTTCAATCATTTTCTCAAAAGGAGGACAATGTAAGTTCAAGTGATAGCTCATTTCTGAATTTAAATTGTTAATGAAAGTAACCATCTTTTCCTTTTCAGGAACACGACGTGGATATCTAGCAAACATTCTTCTCCATCTCTGAAGAAATGTAATGAAAGATTCACCAGGTTTCTGTGCAACCTTGCAAAGATCTATCATGTGATCTGATGTTGTATGTTGTAGGTATATTGTAATATGAATAGGTTGATCAATTCTTCAAATGTCCTGACGGGAGGTGTAATCTTAGATAGCCATTCCATGGAGTGAACTCCAAGACTCCTAGGAAACAGTCGCATCAAGTAAGTATCTTTGTGAGAAATTCCAATGTTAGGTTTCTGAAGTCTCTAACGTGATCGATTGGATCTGATTTCCCATTATAGCGATCAAATTTTGGCATTTCACAATGCTTGGGAAAAGGAATCATATTAAGACTTCTATCAAAAGGATAAGGACAAATGTCCTTGAGAGTATATTTCTTCGTGGTTGTTCCCCCTTGTAATTCTTTAACTTGTCCTTGAAGTGCCTTGATTTGTTGGGTCAAAGCACTAAGATCAGAAAGGGGTGTTTCTTCAGGTTTATTTTTCAAGTTTTCAGTGTCAAAGTCATGAGGCAATTTAGCCCCTTGTTCGGCTAGATAGTGAAAATATTTTTCCTTATCTCGCTGCAAGATCTTTTCAATGGCTTTATGGAATTTTGGATCTTGCTCAGCCTCTCTAAGATGTTCCTCATCTTGTTCCTCATCACTATCCACCTGGTTTTTATCTCTGTAATTATGAAATGGATTTTCTTCTCTATTGTCCATGTTGTTGAAAAGTGGATTTTGATTTATGTTGAAAAGGGGATTACTGCTTTCTCCTTCTTCTTGAGTGTTCTGAATATGAATTTCTTTTTGGATTGTATCCTTCAGTTTATTGTGTTGAGATCTTGTGGAGATAGGCATATGATTTTGGAAAATTCTTCTAGACTTAGACCCTAGTTTTGACAAGTGCAATGGTGATGATATCTTGATCCGATAAGATATGGAATCTTATGATATGATCAAGGATGCTCCTAACTTATTGATTGTGGCTTCCAATTGATGAAGGATTTTAGAATCGTGTTGGGGAAGTTGAACCAAAAATTAGAAAGTTGTTTGAGAGATGCACTCTTAAAGTTTTGATCTTTGTTTTCGAAGAAAGGTTTCAAAATAAATGAAGGATTTGATTAGGATGTGAAGGATACTCTATAGAAGGTTGTGGCATGTTGTCAAATTCAAGAGGTTGGTTATGATTATGCCATTGTGACATAGCTAATCTCTGATAATAAGCTCGAGAATCTAAGGGATCTACAGCATACTCATCAATGAATCCTCTAACAAAGTCTTGGTATCTATGAAGAAAACCTCGGTAGTGAAGCAAGACTTGTCAACTTTTGTACAATAATTTTCTCTTTTGCAGTGTTTTCTTGTATCCTAATGGTTTCTTGGGTTTTCTGATCCTTTTAGACACTGATTTCTTGGGAAATTTTGTTGATTTCCAATCTCTAAGCATGGGAATGTTATTGGGAATATTGTTGAACCAATGATATGAAAAACTCTTAAGTGGCTTTCAGTTGTTGTTCTTCATGTTCTTTTTGGATGATCTCTTTATCTGAATTAATGTAATGGAAGACACAATAAACATTTTTGAAAATAGTTGTTCTTAAAGCCCTATACTAACATGAAGTGTTTGATCAAGAAAATGTTTTCACAGGTTTTGCACATGAAAGACAATTCAGACAGACTCACTCTTAGATGCTCAAGTAGGTCACTCTAGTAATCAACAGCCCACATCTTAGAACTGCGTCGACTCACACAGCCGTGTCACCCCCAAAGGGGCACCCGTGTTTTTGTCTTTTCCAGGCACGTACTCAGAGTTACGGAAGTGGATACCGGATCCCCTGAGCAAACGGTCCTTGGCAGTTATATGGTGAGTGTCTTGGGGGCAGATTCTTCCCTCCCCTTGCACTGTGATTATTAGAATGTTTGGAAACTGACTCGGCTGGCCACTACACTAGGTTCGTAGTAAGGATTACCATTCGGTGCGGCAATAATAAACTCCCTCAGGAGACCTCCCAACCTTTAGAACAAAGGTTTTGGGGATGGTTATCTTGCACACTACCAGCAAAAGAGGGTTTCCCCAGATTTGCTTTAAATTTTATAGTGGGGCATAATAGCCTGGCTTTGGCTTGAACCCACTTGAGTTGTTCCCGTAGGGTGAGTACTTTTTCCCACTATGGCAGGCTCTCTAAAGGATGTAATTAAAGTAGTAAAATTCATGAAATGAGAAGGCAAGTCTGGTATTTTGATCACCCAGTTAAGGGGAGAGCATAGACCTATTGCCACAGTCAAAGCAAGCAGATGTTCTTTTTAAGTTCCAAATCACAATGATCTAATCTAAGTGAAGATATTGCTTCACCAAAAACAAATTGTTCAATTTTAACTGCAAGATCATTGTTTGGTGACTATCCTAGATTGTTTCATTTTATCCAGATGTGACTACCTTAGGATTGCTTCATTTTAAACTTCAGAAAAAGAAAAAGAATTATGTCTGCGGAAGGCTTCAGACTCATAATTCTATATTTTTGTTACAGTCTATATGCGCCCAATCAGAAGCTATATGCGCCAGAAGATATATGCACCGGAACAGAGGGTATATGCACCGGAACAGATGCTATATGCGCCTAAACAGAAACTAAATGCACCTAAATAGAAACTAAATGCGCCTAAATAGAAACTAAATGCGCTGCAAGAAAGATTTAAATGCTTTAAAAATAGTTATTGTGTATGCCGAGAGAAAGACTCTATATGCGTGTAAACAGTTACTCTATGCACCTAAACAGTCACGGGATGCGCCTAAACAGTCACGGTATGTGCCTAAACAGTCACGGTATGCGCCTAAATAGTCACGGTATGTGCTCCAAAATCCTGCAAAACAAAAAGTTAAAAACCCTGTATGCGCGTCAGAAAATTTTGAATGCGCCTAAACACCAAATTTTTTCTGAAAGTCGACTCCATAATGCAAAAAATGTCAAAACAAACTTGCAGATAATGTTAAATTTGTGGGTTCGAGCCCCACGGTGGGTGCCATTTTAATGTGTGAGTGAAAATTGTATCAATGTATATAAAATCAAACACATATTAATAAGACATTATATCAGAAAAGCTGAAAAAGAAACAGAAAATAAGTAAACCTTAACAGCAGCTTCCCGAAATTGTCTTATCTTCCTCTAACTCCAGCGTTTTGTTGCTTTGAATGGCTCTCAAATCAGCAGACCAATGCTCAACAAAATGACAGCTAAAGAACGAGATTTAAAATGCATAATATGCTAAATGCAAAAGCTATGCTAAGATGCTAGGATGAGAGTATGGCTATGATATTGAAACTGATATGGATGCATAAATTGATTGCATGAACGTAGGCATGCGAAGGTGAGTGCGTGCGTGCGAAAGTGTCGGTAACCAAAGCTTAGATTTGCATCGGCTTTTATAGAGTTTTTGAATGGATTCGATTGGCTGATTCGATCGACGGTCCGGATTAAGCTTGTTCGAACGGACGACAGGAGATTTTTGAAAGTGGAAGAGAAGATGGAAGGTTTCCCTTTTCTTTCAATTTTCGTCATTGAGATCCGAAGGGAAACTTCCATTTCGAAGGATGAGTTGAGAATTTGGAAGGGTGAGTTAGCACGAGTTAGAAATTAAATAAAATATATTTATTTAATTTGGAAGTGAAGATGAAAATGGAAACTCACATAATTAAATAAATCATATTTAATTATGTTTTAGAAATTAATTAGGGGAAAATATTAAATAAAATATTTAATATTTAATTTGAGGATGAAGAATATTCCATTATTCAAATATTCAAAATATTCAAACTTTAGAATAGAATGATAATCAAATATAAATAAATTATAAAAATTTATTTAATTTAATTAAGCGGAAGACGGAAATGTTAGTAATTAAATAAAATTATTTATTTAATTGAGGTAGAAGAATTAGAAAATGAACGATATAAATAAATAATTAAATTTATTTATATGTAGATGACTTTAGGGGAATTAATTAAATAAATCATATTTAATTAATTAACAAGCTTAATCATGACCATTTTAGACGTATACACCTATATCTAGCATGGGATCATACCCTCTAACTTAACGACAAAAAAAGAGGAAAACCTTTGTCCATAAAACATCTTGATTCACCATCTTAGGAGATATATTGTATATAGACAAAGTCTAGACGGTACATTACTTCGATGTCTCAATGTGGACGAAGCGCAAACCGCTTTGCAAGAAGCGTACGAAGGTATTTGTGGGTCTCATGCTAGTGGACCTAATCTAGTACAAAAGTTGATAAGAACATGGTATTATTATCCCTCAATGGAGTAGGAATCCATTCATTACTCAAGGAAATGTTACCAACGTTAACAACACAGTGATCTTGTTCATGCACCGACGCAGGAGCTACGACCTATAACTACACTGTGGCCTTTCTCAGTGGGGACTATACTTGATAGGTAAGATATCTCCTACTTCATCCAATGGACACAAGTTCATTATCACTACAACTGAATACTTCACAAAGTGGATAGAAGCCATTCCATTAACTTACATCATAGGGAAGCAAATATCCAAGTTCATCTTGAATTATTTGATCTATTAGTATGGAATTCCCTAAACTATCATAATGGACAATGGAACCTTGTTCAAGAACCAAGATGTTCGTGAGCTTTGTTCAAATTTTTCTATCCAACACCGACTCTCAATGCCATACTATCCCCAAGGAAACGGTTAAGCCAACATATCCAATAAAACCATTTTGAAAATATTGAAAAAGATTGTTAATGAAGTCAGTCATGATTGGCATTTGCAGCTAAACCTAGCCTTATAGGCTTACCAAACCAGCATTCATACACCTACAGGTTCCACTCCTTTTTCCTTGGTCTACGGATATGAAGCAATCCTACCTATCGAATTCAAAATCCTGTCACTGCGAGTATCTCTGAAAGGCATGGTCAACAATGAGGAATATCCGGTGTCCAGACTTAATGAGCTTGAGCTTCTAGATGAAAGACATTTGAGCATGTTAAACCATCTCTGGGTTTAACAAAATCATCTCAAGTGAAGCTATAACAAAAAGATCAAGAATAAAAACTTTCAAGTTGGTGACTTAGTGTTGAAAGAGAATCAAAAGATCCAACTAAATCAAGATGGGAAGGGGAAGTTTGAACCAAACTGGTTAGGCCCTTTCATCATAACAACAAGCTATGGATCTAGAGCTTATCACTTGGCTACTCCTGAAGGAGAATCTTTAGCCAAACCACTAAATAGAAGCCATCTCAAAAGGTTTTATACTTAAGCCCGTTAGAATATCCCAGGCAAAAAAAAGCTAAAAAATTAAAAAATAAAAATAAAAATCAAGAAAAATAGTAACGAGAAATAAAATGTCCTTTAAGTGAAAGCCACCTTGTGGTGCTTCTAGGATATGTACCATAGTGAAAACTTGGTAAATAGGCACTATGTTTGAATAAATCATGCATCTCTATCTATCAACACTATCTAAAGCATCCACCCCATCTGTCCCATAATAAAACATGTATCCAACCATGGCTCGATAACTAATCAAGTATTGAACCTTGTTGCACCATCTTCATCCATCTACCCCAATGAATGTAAATTTTGTCCCAAACTAGGGGCAACTTCTTGAAACTAGTAGTGGATTGGATCCTTGTACATCCCATCACTGTCGAAAACTATCAAAAATCAAAAACATCTGGAAAACAAACAAAAACACACAAAAAAACAAAAGTCAAAACATCAAAAATCCTAAAAATATTATATGTCATCTCTAGATGAGCTACAATTGAGTCACAAAATAAAGCGAACTACGAGCCTCTGTGTGGATAATGTAGACAAGACCATCATTGATGAGCCCCCTAGACCCTAGGGTAGTCCCCCAAAAAAACAAACAAAAACATCCAAATAAATTCTCAAAATCCAAAGCATTCATAAAAAGTTAGAAAACTCCAAAAACAATGTCACTCAATACAATCGAACTACGATGTCTCTATGTTCATCACATAGGCAAGGCTAATCTCTGATCAACCGCTGAGGCACTAGGTTATTCCCTTTAGGTACCCCTATTTTTTTCTAAATCTCTCGAAAACAACAAAAACAACATCAAATAATTCAGAAAATGTCAATAGTCCTATCTCCATTGTCACATATCCGCAATAAACTTTTCATTCATAATTAACAATCATCAACTTCAACCTTTGATAAAGCAATCGAAAAACAAAGCAAACATCAAAATCAAAACTTCCAAAGAGAAAAATTGAAATGATTGGATCACTATCAGACTATAACAATGCCTAAGTATTACCTACCTACCTATCGATAATTCATCATCAACATCCTAACATATGTCTTAACAAATAAAATCCCAAAACATCAAACAACTATGGCAAGTGATACTACAATGTTGTTTATCTTTTTTTATAATCTTATCTTTTTTATTTATCTTAATATCACGTTCCTAGCATATCTTGAGGATATCCATAAGGATTTAGAGAGGAAGGAATGGAGATATTGATCGTCGATTTTTGTTTTTTCTGTTTGTTAGATATTTTTGCAATACTAATATACTTGCTTTGTTATGTGTGTGGAAGTTGTTTTGAGTCAATTCGTGTAGCAGTTGCATGTTAGATACTCCATACCTCTCTGTGTAATTGGTCCAATTTTTTTTGACACAACTCAACCATACACTCTAACAGGGTTTCCATATGTTTAGTATGAGTAAGAATATTATTTGTTTGTAGATTCAAAGTCCATGCAATAGATACAACACCACCTTGGTCATCAATACCTTGGTGCATCGTGTCTATTTGCTACATCAATAAGATTTACTAAAGATACGAAGCCTCTATGAAAGCAAAAGAAAACTCATTAAAGAATAACAACATCAATTTTATATCCATCTCTAAATCATAAAACACTTCTAACTAACAACTCCATTCTGCATCACAATATCTTTAGTACCACATGCATCATGCATCCACAGATTCAATAGTACATATCATGACAATAATAAAATTAAAAACATCATACATCATATAGTCATCCATACATACATCATATATCATCAACCATCACATACATCATATATCATCATCCATTGCATAGATATATAAATCATACATCCTGTTAGAGCTAAAAAATCCACCTTGGTTTTCACATGCCTTCATTATCATTTCTCATTTCATTTCCACCATAATCCCCATTACCCTTGATATTTCACTATATTTGGCATAAAACATAAAAAAATTCCTAATGTATATAGCTCTCAGACCTACCATTACAAATAAAATAAAGTCTCCAATCATTATTCTAAGCAATTTCCCTTCCTAAAGTATTACCTCGGTAATATAAGACATATTAGCATGACAATACCACATCAGGGGGACTCTCATCATGGTCTCTTCGATGAACCGATGGAGGAAAACCACAAAACATACACCATCGGCAAAACAACTTTCTATCAGGCAGAATTCTAACATGGTCTCCCTGATAGACTGACAGAGCTAACTAAGGTGAATTCATCAGAGTGAGTAATACATATCGGCAGGACATACCTTATTGTTTCCCCAATAGCCCAAGCAAGATATATCATACACACTAAAGCATATCGGAGAGAGATGACATGGTGTCCCACCGATGGACCAATGCATGACATAATAAAGACATTTATTAATAAAAAATGTGTAGTGGTAAGTAATATCAGGGAGACATAAAGCTATCGAGTTGACAAAAAACTCCCCCCCCCCCCGATGCAACGATAAACAATCAAAAGCAAGGGGTATCGGGAGGAATAATGGCTATTGTCAGGATATGAAAAAAGGTTCCCCCGACGAGCCGATAACGCATGAAGAGAAAAGTCATATAATAAGTGATCAAATATAAGCTAAGGAAAGGTATCAAAGAGACTAAAGCATATTGGGAAAAAATTATTTGGCATCCCATCGATACCTCGAAGGAAAGATAATGACATAAATTTCATTGAGGAGAGAAGTGGATATCGACAGGAGTAAAATCATAATCCCTCTGATACAACGTTGATGATTGTTTTCAATTGATGTGACAACCCAAGATATTGAGGAGATATTCAAATTAAATGATCTCCCCGATGACAAGAAAGAGAGAAAGTGCGACATTTATTAGCCAGAGCCAAGCAATGTATACCTCAAATGGATCTCATTTCTATCATTGAAAATTGGAGAAGCTTACAGAGAGAAAAAGTGGAGTAAACGAGTTGGAGGTACCCCATTGTTGCATAGTTAAAGGAGAAAAGAAGCAAGCGTGATACAAGTATATGAAGCTCAACTAAGAATTTCCTTTGAAGTAAAAAGAATTGTAAAGAGAAGCTAGGGTTCTGGATAATGGAGGGAAGCTCAAGAACTCCAAAAACTAAAAGACAAAATATAGAAGCTATACTCTTAAACCAAGACTTGATTGATCAATGTCTTGGGTCGAGGCTGAGGCCTAAGAGGAGTGCACAATTAAATCCTTCCATGGACAAGTTGTGGGATAAACACAAAAACTTAGGGGATGAGTGGACACCGTAGAGAGGATATGAGTTGTTTATCTACCATTATAGAAAACAATATAAGTTCCAACCCATCTATAATCCATGAAAAATGAACTTGGGAAAGGTGGTTGTGCCTAATGTATTCGTCAATGTAGAGTTGGTTAAGGAACTAGCTACTAGATATGACCCTAAACAATGAGCAATCCAATTACATGATGGGTCTGAGTTCATCATTATCTCCAGAGACTTCATTTCCACCATTTTTCAATTAGATTTCATGATGAATTTTCCATTCACAGTGAGAGACCTCTTGACGTAATATCATTACATGGACACTAGCTACAAAAGGTGGAAGTTTCCATTACATAGGCCCTAGGAGGAAGGGAACCAGCTCAAAAGGTTTTCTAGCAATGAACACCCTCCCTTTCATGAAGAGCTATTTGAGCAGTATTTTCAATATACATATTACACTGCAGGACAAGTGTTGGGAATGGAAGTCCCGACTCTCATGTCAATTGCCCCAATGGTTCTAGCAGCATATGTACAAAGCCGAGATGCTAGACCATTTGACTATGTTGACTATCTAGCAAATGCTCTAAATTAGGGACTAGAGAAAATAAAAAATAATAGTGATTATATTAATTTTAAACATTATTCCCTATTCATGCACTTACTTTTGTATGAAGGGAAAGCTAGAGGGTTTTGGGGAGAGGAATTAAGGATAAGGGATGTAGATGAGGATGGAAATTTTAAAACAATTCAAATGTGGACCTCAATATGGGACAGTGAATATGGGAGATCCCATTACCTATACTTTGAGGAGTATTTTGTTAAAACCTTGCTAAAATTATTGGGGCATCCATGTGATTACAACTTGTCTCTTGAAGTACAAAGGTTTCTTAGACCAAAAGAGAAGGATCCCAAGAAAAAGGTAAATCATAATTGGGGAGATTGGTACACATTTTCTAATTGCACTATGATTAGAGCATATGGATTTGAAGGAGCACCACACTTACTACCAAGGATAGTTCCTGATAGGGTGGCCTATTTGGAGATTGTGAGATGGTTGGCCAAGTTAGATGCTAAGCATCTTAAAGGGCACAATAAACAATCAATTATGCCAAGTACTTTGTGTTTTGGAGATTTCACAATTGTTTCTAGTGAAGGATATGAAGAAATTGATAAGAAATTGGCACATTACAATTTTCCATTGGGAAATGAGAGAAAAGATTTTGATTCAGAGAAATTTATCAATAAGGCAAAACTGTCACAGACACTATTTGGGTATGAACATCAGTTCTCTGTGGCTGATGTAATAAGGAATTGCGATGAAGCTTTGATGACACAAACGATGTCCATATACAACAAGATCATGTTAGCTGAGGCATGGAGGAAGGAGAATAATCCTTCATATATAAAAAGCATTCAATGATGTGCAGGACCCTTTAGAAAGAGTTGAGCAACTGATCACTCATGAGGATGAACTAACTAGAGATGTACCCCTATGGTCTTTGAAACACATGTGGCAACTTGCTCTAGAATGCAGGCTGAGAATATGGAGCCCCTCAGTTATATACCCTCACATCCTACTCTAGAAGTAAGTTTCTTTGTGGATACTGCCATGAGTGA
Source organism: Sequoia sempervirens (assembly GCA_007258455.2). Classification (NCBI taxonomy): domain Eukaryota; kingdom Viridiplantae; phylum Streptophyta; class Pinopsida; order Cupressales; family Cupressaceae; genus Sequoia; species Sequoia sempervirens. The sequence goes on along the minus strand of VDFB02000016.1, from coordinate 5,561,767 downwards.
GGAAAAGGATGAAGAGGAAAGTGATGAAGAGGAAAGTGATGAAGAAGAAGATGAGGTTGAAAAAATAAATGCACTCGTTGTCACATAGTATGAGCCACCCAATGAACAAATTATTGTTAAATTTGAAGCATCAAATGAACTCTCTGATGATGTAAGGGTCAGGGTTGGTCAAGAGTTTGTTTCTGACAGTGACTTTGTAAAAACTTCACAATTAAAGTCATTTTTCTACGAATACAAAGGTAGAGTGCTAAGAAAAATAATGAAAGATATCACTCCTGAACAAGAGGCAGTTGCCTTGGAAGAACTAAGAAAGGAGGTAGATCAGGAGCTAGAAGCTATCACCCCTGAGAGAGGAAGATAACTACTTCAAGAGTTTGGGGTCTTGCTCTTACCAAGATGGGACATTAGTTCTGCCATAGTGTTTGATAGCTTCAAGAAAAGAGGAGATAAGACATTGCACCTGATAGAAGAGGCTAGTGACAAAATGTATTCAGGGTCAGGTTACAATCCATATGAAGCTACACTATTGAATTGGGCACTATATCCCCAAGATAAGAGACCTACTATCATTAATAATCTAAGCCAAGTGTTTGGACATCTCTTGGTACATAGAGTGGGAGATACTAATCCCATTTAGATAGCAGAGCTAAACATAAATGTGGCAAAATTCAATAAGGCTCGGGTTGAAAGATTGATAAGGGATAATGATAAACTAAAGAAAGAAGTGGCCAATTATAGAGATAAATTACCCTCTTCTTCTTTATCAGAACTATATTCTCCATCGGTGGACTATGAGAAGAAAGTATTAGATTCCATGGCAAATGTCATATATTTGAAACGTTGCCATGAGAGAGTTCAAAAGAAATGTAATGAATTAGAGATAAAGATCAAAACCATCAAGTTTGAGATGATCTTTGAGATAATCAAGAAGAGGTTTGAGAAGGTAATGAACCAGGCTAACCAATATTGGGAACTCTTCGTAAAAGTGCACTCTACTCTTCAAAAACATGAGAAATTATAGGTATGTATGGAAGAAAAGAAAGAAGAATTGATTAGTAAGGAATTCATGAACAAACAAATCCTCCACATATATACTGAGTTAATCAATTGGCATGAGGAGTTTCGTGCCAAGATTAAAGCTGAGCTTGATGACTTCAATCAACCATTGGATATCTGGTTTCCCATGCTTTTCGATGATGAAGGAGAACTTAAAGGACAAGACCATTGGAAGGATAAATTGTCTCAAATACTACCATGGGAACTTGAGATAGTTAATGACGAAGAGAGGGCATTGGACAATACTCATAAGCAGCTCAAGGGAATAATGTATATGTTGTACAATATGATGGATTCTCTGTTAAATATTGAAACTTGCATTAGAGGATTATATCAAGCACTTGTCAAAAATGAACCTATTCATCACTAGAACTGGAGTGGCTCCGGGTGTGGAGAAATAAGTTTCGAGTTGAGGTTTGCAAGATGATCGAGCACTTCGTCATGGAGAGGGGAACTTTGCTAGTTCCTAATAGGTCACGAGTTCTCTACGATGAATAACAGAGAAAGTGTTACTATCTGTCATTGTTTCCTCAATCAATTTCTTTATGTTTAAAAAATTACAATTAGTTAAGGTTATAAAAATACATACCTTTTTGTAATGGGTATGTAGCTTGTTGCTTCCCATATAAAAAGGGAAACCAAGGCCCAATTTTGAATTATCATTTTATCATCATTTTCAGTAGTAGTAGACAGGTTCATCCATTAGCATATCATATTCCACTTATCCATTCTCATATTTCAGAAACTTTTGCTATTAATATATATCTTTTGAAGCAATATAATGGAGAAGACTATTCATAATTGGTGATCTATTTCCAGTGTTCAATTGTTGTGTTGATATTCATTCCTATATGTTGTTGTGTTGTCTCCAAAGTGGTTTTCCTTAATTATTCAAATTTATACAATTTGTTAGGACACATTTTTTGTTGTTGTGTGATTCTCTTGATTGGGTTCTGGCTAGAGTGAATTAAATTCCTTTCAAGTAACTCATTTTAATTGGTTCCTTCTAGGGATTAAAATCCTTTTAAATTGATTATTTTGATTAGTTTCCCTCAAGTTAAGAATTAAAAATCTTTTCATGATATCATAGTAATTTGGGAAAATAACATTGGGATTCGTAAAGAAGAGTATAGTAACTAACAAACCTGAATGTTTGTACAAGGTGAAAACAACCAAAGTGCCCAACAAGTTAGAGTTAAGCTGAGAAGTAGATCCACCTATCTTACAAATTTGTCTCCATCATCATCCACCTCTCGTCTCCATTCACCCAATAGGATTAGGCACTAGTCATACTTAGAAATTTTTATACAAACTTTATTTATACACTCAATTCTTGAAACATCTACAGCAGGAACTAGTCATTAAACTTTGCATCTACTTCACACCTACGTGCCATTGTGAATAGATTTCCCAAATTAGAGATCATATTCAAACCTTAAAATCTTCCTTATCATTTAGGTACACCCGCTTAGGTTTAGCAAAGCCAAAAGAGTAGGGGGTCATCAACCAGATTTGCCCCAGTCATTAGCCAAAAACATACTAAGAGATTTGACACTCTCTTAAGGTTCAAAACCTGCATTTTTGAGACCTAACACATCCATCCATATCATAGAAATGCATAAGAAAAATTACAAAAACATGAGCATGTATAAATCATACATCCATCCATATCATAGACATGCATCATAAAAAGTACAAAAACATGAGCATGTATAAATCATCCATAATCATCTCATAACACATAATAAGCCACATCAAAGCATGGTATATCATATATCATAAAAAATGAGAATGTCACATACATCATCAAGTAACATGTGTGAAAAAATACATATATACGAGGCCTCAACTAGGTTGATGAATGTATATACAAAATATCATGCCTACACAAGTCTCTAATATAATAAACATCAACATATAAAGATCAAAAACAAATTCAACCCTGTTGACAGTCTCATAGAGGGGATTTGTATTGCTATTGGCTCTAGTGAGGAGATGGCTATGGAATAGTTGGGGACTAATGAGGCTGTCTCACTTATTGTTCCCCTAACTCGGCCTTGGGGACTAATGAGGTTGTCTCACTGACTGTCCCCCTAACTCTGCCCCTATTGCTGTGCTCAACTCTCCAAAACAATGGCGTCTCTGCGCCCTCAAAATAAAGGACTCGTATAATGTCTGATAAAAAGTACACTGCTACAAAAGTTGATCTTGCTTGACCTAATACTAAGCAAGGGGAATAGAGGAGGCTAGTGAAATCTCGACAGCTAATCTTTGCTAACACTTAGTAACCAGCTCTTACCTCAAGGCATCCCTCTCCTGTCAAAAACCATCTCGCTCAGTAGTAAGAATGACAACCTGACCCTTGGAAGCCTACCTCCACACAATCTCCGCATCCCTCTTAATAACCTGAGCATCCATGTCTGCAGTCAACTGGGCTATCTGTACTACTACTGCATCCATTTGTGGAGGTGCAGTGCCTATTGGTCTTGATGAGGTTGATCCTAATGTTGCTTATCACTCTATTGCCCATCATGCCCCACTCTATTTAGCTACTCAATAGCAATACACAGCCTCTAACGGTCCCCTCTCCTCCCTTTAATGTCTGCAACCCTTTGCACCTATCCCATGACTATCCCAATGCCAACAAGATCTATAAAATGCAATGGGATACAACGGGCCCACCATTGATCATAATCCCACATAGTGCCAAGATTTGCTAAACCTACTCCCCAACCCCATCCAAATGGGAAAGTCATTGAAACTCTAAAACAACATCGATAAAAGAGGCCTATGGCCTCCACACCCTGACCTCTCGGGTTGTCCGCTCGAATCGAGCATGGTAATCATCTCTAAAACGGGTATGTCTCTCCCTGAGCTAACATAGAACGTGATCAGGTAAGTATTCCTCAAGAAGGGAATCCACCCAACCTATAAGCCATCGCGTTTATCGACAATATGGTAGTTTCTCCATATCATCATGCCAAGCCTCACAACCTAGTCAAGGCCTCCAAACGAACGTAGGAATATTATCAAAAATGCCTCACTATTAAGGTAACTTGCTAGGCCAAGTGTAATGCATAAATCTGAATAATGATAAGAGTATGGATCCTCCTGATTCCGATCCAAAACACCATCTGGCCTCATCACTAGGATATGCTCCCATGCTCGTACATGTAGAAGTGTCATCCCTGCAGAAATAGCCATGCTTTTGTGATAAGCAGCCTCATGCATGTCCCTATACAAGTGTGCCAAAAGACATGGGCCCCACACATATCTCATACCGTGCTCCATCATTTGCTTGATGCAGATGCCCCGTCCAATAGGAAAATTCCTACCTCTACGATGAAGCACCACAAGCCCCGTGATCAAGCCAGCCAAAACCATGGATATCAGATCAACACTATCAACAAACGGAGACAAGTCTATCTCTAATTCCACCACCTGTAGTCATCGAACACCAAGTACTCACTGCATGGCGAGGGTACCTTGCCTAAGCTCATAAGTAACCAACTTGTTGTGAATGGGGATATGAAGAATTCTGCAAACATCATCTAATATAATGGTTGCCTCGTCGGTCGACAGGTGGAAGGATGACAACTCCAAATGCCATCTATCTACAAGTGTGGTAATCATAGCCCTATGGCATCATATCTTAGGCATGTAACATATGTAACGTAGTCCCACAACATTTAAGAATCTCTCTCCACCTCAAAGAAACTAGTGAGAAAGTCAAACAGTTGTCGCAGCCGTTGTTCCCTAAAATATAGCGGTTTGAGAACCTCTTGCAAACATTCAACCCACAACATTAAGAATTTGCTAGAAAATCAAATTACCAGCCTAAGCCTGCAAACAAACAAGCCAAATCATGCAATTTTAACAATAGCGGCTCTATTTTTTACAATAGAAAACATTTTAAACGATAGCAGCTTGTTTTTGACAATAGTGAACATTTTAAATGATAGCGGCTAAATTGACAAAAACACACAAGAAAAATGATAGCAAACAATTTTACAAAAGCGGTCACTTTACAAACATAAAAACAATAGCAAGTATTTTAAATGACAGTTGATAAGAAAAATGATAGGGTTCATGTTTTAGGAAAGTGATAAAAACACAGAACAATAGCGGTAAAAACATAAAATTACTGCTATCATTAAACTTTTTTTTAGCATTAATTACATAAATGTGGAAAGATGAAAATAGGAAAGGAAGTGGTACATACCATGATGCTTGCACCAGTTGGCCTCCCAAAATCATTAATTGTCTCTACACAATATGGGGCACCCAGAATCCTTGACATCACAACTCTATAATCGTAAAAGCAGGATCTCCAGAGGCAAGAATTCAGTAAAGGCTAAGAGTGCAAATGAGGAAAAATGAACCCTAATTGCCTATTTTTACCCCCCAAACCCTAGTTTTTTACTTTGGAAACTCTCCTAGGTTTAAATTAGGAGCACCCTGGAACATCTGAAACCATAAATGAGGGTCCTATAGCCTATTTTTTTCATCCTTTATGTATCTGAACTACAATGGAACCTTGTCGCAAGCTCGACCACAAAAGCAATTTTTTCAGCCAACCTCTCGAGGGGGAAGCCCGGCATCATATTATCTTTCCGCTAACCACCAGGGCATAGTGGGGCATATGAAATTTTTCAAATCTTGATTTGAAAATCGATTTCTTTGAAACAAAGCAACCAATACTTTGTCTCAAAGAGAGGTAAAATGTAGACATGTAAAAAAGACCTAACACATATCACACATCCTAAATGACATATTTCCATTATCAACATCGTTATCATTAATATAATTGCATTTCACATCATTTGCATTGTTAAACCTATTTTCCTCTATATATTTATTAATATTTAATTATTTAATTAATTCACTATATCGTCACCTAATCTAACTTTATTCTTCCTGATTAATTAAATAAACATCAATTATTTAATTATGTCACTAATATACCCTATTCATCTAAATCCATTAAATTTTTATCATTTAATAAATTAATTAAATCACTTTTCCCTCTTTAAACTTGAATAATTAAATCAATTATTCGAAATCATTCAACATAGTCAACAAATAAATACAACTTTATTTGTTAAAGTCAAACATGACTTGCACGTTCATTTCAAATATTAATTAATTATTCAAATTAATTAATTATCCTCACCCCTTTTGTGATTAAGCAAATCATTATCAGCGATTTCTCACTCTAATTAGTTGACTAACTCATCTATTCTTCAATCCCACTAACCACTCAATCTATTCCTCGATCCCATTAACCACTCAACTTGATTTCTGTAATCCCTCTAATCATTCCAATCTAACTCCACTAATCATTCTAATCTATTTCCTCTCAATGTTCTCAATCATCAATCATGATCTTTTACAACGAAATCTTGATGTTCATCTTGAAACATGAAATCTATATAACAACCCTCTTCATTCTAAAAAATGATCGAAGAATCTATATATTTTATGCAACAAAGTCATGCTAAATTAACATTCAAATTTTTAAGAGCTTTTACACACATATTTGATCACCATTAACACACTTTGAATATTTTGCAAACAACAAATGGAGGCTTTGTGTTGATTCAAATATAATCCAACATCAATACGAATACAACTTCGACATGGTATGGTAAGACTTGTTTTGTTTTGGATTCATTTAAGTTTCTTAGTTGCTTATTAGTTTGGATTCATGGCTTTACATTTTGCATTTCATGAGTATGGGTTTGGTATTTAATCTTCTTTGAATTGATTTTGATTCAATTCATTGTTGTTTTCCTTATGCTATTTTCCCATTTTACAACATGATTACATATATTCGATTATTCAACACAATCGGTTATATATATATATATACACATCCTTATTTAAATATAATAACTTATCTATATTTTGATGTGTATATATATAATACATATATATTTATATATGCCAATGTTTGCCTACTTATTATGTATCTACGTATGACCATACCTACATACGTAGATATGTATGTCTCGTTGCATATATACATACATATATATTCTATAAGTATACGTACCCATATACGTATATTTATACAATGCAATATATAAATATCTCATGCTTCATCAAAATGATTTTAACACTATGACTCAAATTGACTACCCAATCAAAAGGGAATCAAAGATAATAACCTTGACATTCCTATCAACTCAAACTATTACCAAGGTTTACTTACCGACTGGTAGCGTAGGCCGACTTGACTAAGCTTGACTAAACTAGGTCGTGAGTGTGTGTAATAGCTCAAGTAGGTACATTAGTGGTTGCCATACCAAAATCCTCTCATGGGTGATACTCTCCCTCTCCTCACTAGAGGGCTCGATTCTTTCCTACATCCAACTTAGTACATAATAAATGAAGTTAGCTGATCACGTGAAAATCATATTCATCATTTATCATTTGCATCATTAAATTATTAAAAATCAATTATATCATAATGTATATTCATGTATTTCATTCATCCATTGAACATATTAAAGTCATAATCTTGCATTTAAAATCATATTTACTCATAAAAGTAATAGTAATTTGGTAACATAGAAATGGGATGTAACATACCCTCCCCCTTATGAATCATTGTCCCTGACAATTTAAAGCATCAAAACATATAAATAAAGTCAAATAAAAGTTTTACTTCCCATTTTCTAAATCATGTAAGAAATAGGTAAATTTCTATTAATTTTAAAATAATCTTCCCTCATAGCACTGCCCTTTGCAATCCTGTCCTTCCTAGACCTTGCACTAAGTGACCTTGTTAATGCATTAGAAGATCTTGTGTGATTCAAGAAACTTTCTCCCTTGAGAAATATACATCATAAGTACATTAATAATGAGTCAATATGTACATCATAAGTACAACTCCTATATGAGACATACACAACAGTGACTAGAAAAACACGTTCCCATTGGCTAACACACAATTTCCGTTAGTGCAACCTAGGTAGAGAATGGATATTAGTGCATTGTACTCTACACCGTGGGTCCCATCGTTTCCTTTGGTCTTTTACACCATCAAACACCTTAGAAGCCAAGAACAACCATCACTAGCCATAATGCCCATCTTGAACATAGTGCTACTGCTAGACTCATGCTTCGTATCGAGAAAGCTTTCCTACATGTCATTCTTCTCCTCTCATTTCTTCCCTGATTATCCTAATCTATTCGTCAATCTTTGACAACATTTTCGAACTAAGGTGGTGCAGGAGCACCTTATATAGATTAAGCTTCCAATTGACAATTTTGTAAAATTTTGAATTTCCACCATGAAATGCATATAAAGGGTCATGTGAAGACCTATTCCAATGTTTTTGAGTTTCCATTGGGTCACTAGGAGGTGAGTCAAGTCAATTTGCAAAAAAATGCTAAAAGTTGCAAAAGATGTAAAAATGTAAAATTGCAAGAAATTGAAAAAATGCAAGAGGAAGTTGTAGAGTCATATGATATGAAAGGTTGTTGGTCGGTAAAATAATTTGAAAGGGAAGTTATTCATTGTTGGGAACCTCTATATAAATCTTGTGAGGGGTGAGCAAAATTGGGATTTTGTATCTTGAATCAAATTTTGTAATAAAACATTTTGTTTCTGCAATTTCTGTGTTTTTCCCCTTAATTTACAGTCCTTGTATGGATTGTACAATAGTCTATAAGTTGTATATTTATTTGGTTTTCATAGGCTAGTGAGTTAACAATCAATTGGAAGTGTTTTGAAGAGGTTTTATCAAATCTAGTGGGTTTAAAAACAAGAACACAGAGATCTGCTTGTAAACCCTTAAAACAAGGGTTTGAGAGTCATTTAAGGAATCAATCCTCCATCCCATCGATGTAGGTTTAGTTGGTCGGTAGGATGGGTTATTTAGAGTAAATTTAGTGTATGTTTGGTGTGTGTGTGTGCAAATGCAGGAAGGTGGGAAGATACAAAGCTTGGTGACTGCTCTCTCAGAATTTTTGAGTTTTTCTCCATGAAAAGCTTGGCTCCAAAGTGGAAAATGTTGAAAGAGCACTCAAGAATGTTTGGGAAAGGTTCCTATAGTTTGTGCAGGCTTATTCAAGTGAGTTTGAGGTGTTGGAAAGTTGTCTAGAGGTTTGGAAAGTGGGTTTTCAATAAACCCCTGTTCTATTAAGTCTTCAATGGCATACAAGGAGGGTTTTATTATTTGGGGCTATGTTGAACCTTTATATCTCTAAAAGATGATGATTTGAAAGTTTTGTGATATAATTCAATGTTGTTCAGGGTTGTTAGATGATTTCAAGTTGGTTAAATGGCGGTTGCTTTGTATTTTTGGCCTAATTTGGTGCATTCTAGCATGGGACAATCATTTGTTGATATATTTTCCAAATTAACATACCCTAATATTAAAGTATGTTTGAATAGACAAAAACGGGTTCATGAAAATGTGTACTACCTAAGGAGAATCATTGTGGGCTTGATGGTATACCCATTTTAGTTATTTTGCAATGCTACTAGGGTTTTAGTCATGACTGCAAGAAAGAAGATGGCACTGAGTAAACAGTGATATGGTGTTTGTTCTTGGTTTGAAACTATCAAAGTGATGTTTTTAAAGGCGTCTCAAGGGTTTGGAAAGTTGAGGAAGAAAAACTTCTTGTTTTGGTGTTTGAAACAATGTGGAATCATGGTGCAATTTGGTGACTTGAGTATGCAGGTTGGTCAAGTTGAATGTTCAGAGTTTTCTTACAGGATATTTGTTTTGTTTTAGTCAAATTGATGATGATAAAAGTGATTTAAGGTCAGGCAAGAGATTGAAGCAATATTGAGTGAGTGGTTGTCTTTTTGCCTCATTGAAACAAATTGAAATGAAGGGTAATTTGGTGAATAGTGAATGACTGGGTTGGTTAAGTGTTTTTCAATGATGTTATTGTTTTGGTTCAGTCCATTTGATGATGGTTGAGATTTTTTTGAGTCTGATAAAGGTTTGGAGTCAAGTTTTGAATATTTGATGCTTTGTAGCAATGAAGAATCAAGAGAAAATGAAGAGTTTTTGTTGAGAATTGAAATGAGTTTTTGGTGATTTGCTAACTGATCTTCTCAAGTTGTGGCTTGGGTCAGAAGTACCCTTGATGGTTTGTTGTTTTTGGTAGATGCTTTGCATCATAAGGCTAATACTATTTCCTAGCTTATCCCAGCTTATAGGAATTCAACCCTTCCTTTCGTATAATGTTTCAAATGGATCCATTTTTTTTGTGGAATGATAGGAATTATTATATTAAAAGTATCTTACAAATCCATCAAGATTGGCTCACCTCTTTTTCTTGACTATCTTTCTTAGGGAAATAAGTTGAGCTTACATTAAATTGAATTTCCAACAAAGTGATTATGGTTTACACAAAACCTTAACGTTACTTATGTGTCTCTATCTGAGATATCCTTCTCAAGAACATCATGCAATCAAACACTACTTTACATAAATTTGCAGTTATGATTGGTATGCCATCTATCAAATTTTCCAATATGAAATTGGTTACCTTGGTGAGTCTATCTGCCACTACCAATTAACATTATGCCAAATCCCTAACATAGGAAGATAAAAAAAACTATACCAATGGTTTGCCACTTCCTCTTTGTAGTTTCATGAGAATATAAAAGTCCTACTAGTGATGACACCATGCCTTCACGCTTTGGTATTCTTGACAACTTGCTACATACCTTGCAACATCTTACTTTGTTTCCTTCCAAATTATAGTGATTTCACATCGGTCAATAATTTTCCCATTCTAGTTTGCTTGAATATGTCATCAATTCACCACACCTCACTTCTCATCTCTTTGAAATTTGGTACTTAGTTTCTCCCTTTATTTCATAATAGTCCATCCAAATTAAATGAAAAATCTTCCTTGGACTTTTGTCTTACTTGATTCTTGAAAATATAATGAATGTATTGGCGAGGAGATATGTCTCTTTCGATATTGGGCTTCCTCAAATTGCTTTTGCTTGCCCTTTAAATAAATAATTTAAAATTCATAGCCCAATTTCAACTCAAACCATCTCCTCTATCAAGCATTTTGATTGGTTGAGTAAGAATTCTTATTAAATCATGCCAGTTTGCTATTATCTCCCAAAGGTTGTCCAAACGATGAATGCACACATAGTTACCAAGCACAATTGATTTCTGATAGCTCAAAATTTTGTGGAGCATGTTTTCATTCATAAATCTTCCATTTCCTATTTCATAGGTGATAATCCTGCCTTCCTTTCAAAAACATACTCCTAACCTTTTTCCAAAGCATCAACAATAATCACAAATTAATCTTCCAAATCAAGAACTTTTAGAATTTTGTTGTGGTTACTTCACTTCTCATTTGGCCAAAGGATTTTGATTTTTTTTGTTCATTCCAAATCTTTCACTAATAGCTTCTATAGCTTAGCCTTCAATTCCAACAACTTTGTTGTGGTTATAAGTAACCCTGGTTATAAGGTTTTTGATTTGATAACCATGTCTTATAGAGAAGTCAAAAGGTTTTTTCATACTGGAATACATCATCAAACTCTGTTGAATAGGGTACATATCTATATCCATATACTCTTCTTCTTCCCCCCTTTGATGTCTCTGAGACTCATAAACATTAATCATCATAAGAGTTGAATTCTAATAATCATCTATTTTCTCCAAATTGATCATATTGAGTTAAAATTATTCTTATTGTCTTCACTTGTCTTTCTTACCCTTACTAGGTATACCTTGCAAATACTTTTTGTTCCCAAGGTTATCTAATTATTCTTCTGATGGGAAACAAAGTCACCTTCCATATCCAATTACCATTAGAACATCTTCAAATGATCATATAGGGACTAACATAGATTTACCTTTGTTTGACAAACTTGTAAGTTCCATTTGAACTTCAACCAAACTATGCTCTATCTAAGCCCTTGTTTGAATGGTTTGTTTTACTGTCCAAGTTTTTCCTTGCAATGAAGTTTTCTAAGAAATTTTGTCCAAAATTCTTGGTTATTTCATTTCTCTCATAACCTTGGGCACTTCAAGTGTTGTTCGATTTCTTTTACTCATTTTCAAGTCTTGACTCCAAATTGACCAATGTGCATTCTAGTTGATGGGATCATGTCAGTTTCATCTTTTTCCTTCGTAAGTTGCTTCTTTTTCTGACCAATTATGGTCTCAAACCTTTGCTCTAAGGTATCGACTCTCACTCTTGATTTCAATTATCATTGCAAGGTGAAATCACAATATTGTGTCTCACTTTTTGCCCAAGATGGACATTTACGTCAATATTTTTAATTGAAATTTCATCTTCTAAGACCTATAGCAGCTAAACCATAAAGAATTTGAAGATGATGTGAACTAGTGATTTGTGGCAATTTGTGTAGATTCTAAATATATATTTTTTCAAATTTTCCAAAATAAATCATGAATCTTTCAACATCTCCTTTAATAACTGGTTTTAGACAGAAAACAACATTTTCATAAAGTAACGTTTGTGTCATACAACATAACTTTTTTTTCTATTAAGGATTAATTCTAATTTTTGGAATATAGATTCTCAACATCAATATCTAGGGAAAGGATATTTTTTCATAATTTTTTGTTGCATATTTTTATTTAAATTATTTTTTGAAGTCACTGTAACTATAATTTAGACATACATGTGTGTCATACAACCTAACTTTTTGTGTATATATCGAAATACAATTTTTCTTTTTTGGGTGAAACAAGGAAATCAATATCTAGGGAATGGGTATTTTTTGAATTTTTTTTACAATGGTTTACTATTTTTCCACCTCTGCACAACAAAGAGCTTGATGTTCAAAGAAAAACCTATGTTTAGTAAAAATTGAAAATTAAATACATGATAAAATGAAAATAAATCAAACTTATACTTGTTGGAAAGCTAGTTTCAAGGGCTACAATATTTAAATGATGTTATTTAATCCCTCAAAAGGTAAGGAAAAAGTGGTTTTTTGCCAACATTTTGATAACTGTGAAGGAGACTCCATTGTGGGTATGATTTAATACTATAGGGGTTTTATCCAAGGGGGTTTGATCTAAGGGGGTCTTACCTATCCCTCTTCAATTAAAACCCTTTAGATGGAGCCTCTCAAGACTTAAATCATTAGTTTTTCTAAAAATAGTGATTTTAGGCAAAAATTAGCACATCCTAAAAGTGAGACACAGTATTGTGGCAACACCCTGCAACATCTTAATCTCATTTGAATCAGGATTATCAAATGGCTATCCTACCTTCTGGATACCTCTCTAGTTGGTTTTGATTCACAATATATTGGCTTTTCTACTTTGTCTGAAGTTTCCAGTTTATTCTAAAAATTAGTTTCTCCATTTAAGCATTTGCATCAATAATCATAAGCATTTGTATCAATAAATATATCCTTCTTTCTTGGCCCTAATGTATTCCTTCCACAATCCAAGGACATATCTCTATGAGTTGTTGGTTTAGGAGCTTTAACCTCCAAGGATGATTCTCTCCTAGTTCTAATAGACAAATTTTAGGAATTTGGTTTCCTTATTGTTTTCTTTGTTCTTATTTTCCCTACCATCCTAGCATAAGAACCTTTCAAACACTAACCACTGATAATGTTTACAAAACACTTACATTAATGAGCTCATAGGTTCTAGTGTTGAACTAGATAGCTTTGATACCACATGTAACAAGCCCAAAGTTTACCCTATTGTTTTTACCTAAGTTTTAACCCATCTATGTGAAAATGTCAAGTTCACCAATACATAAAAATAAAATTTTCCAATTCAATAAAACTTTGAAAATTTGAAATAAACCCATTCCAAATTACATTGCATGAATAAAGTAACATTACACAATCCCAATTAATGATTCCATATTTAAAATACATTTTACATATAGATGCATGATCATAATTATAAAACATAGCTTACAAGAGCTTACATGGCTTTCAAGAGCTGAATGGATCAAGAGTACAACTGATCGAGATGTCCCCTACTGGAGCGTACATCCTCAAGTCTCGGCTGCCAACTACATGAGGGAGAGAATCACCTAAGTGCTTTTCCTCCAACCATGAACTTACTGTGGTCCCCAACACATCTTCCTAATTGGTAAGATGGCCCTCCCTTCAACAAAGAGATTGGTATGGAAACCCTCTAATATAAGCCTACTTGAGCATTGTGTTGTGTCTTACATAACTAGTGTTGCCATATAGTGGATACCCACCTACATGCATGGCAATCCCTACTGGCTATGTAATACTGGCTCATAGTGAATCGACAAGTGTACGCAATGGCATCTTACACTTAGTTTGGCTAAATATTTATCATATATATAATAAATACAAACACTTAATACTTCGAGTGGTGTCGTATGTTCACCCACCCCCTTGCTCAAATTGGAAATTATAATGACCATAACTACTCTTGACTAGGTTTTACCACATAGTAATTTAACAAGATTCCATTCCAAAAAGTGAAATAACATTTATATTGATCTAACTAACCATTTAGGTTTAACCCAACCTCTTAATTACCCTATTACACCTTTGAACATTCATGAGACTCACAACTGCCTCTTATTCAAGTTCTTCTTTTAATTAATGACTTTCCTAATTTCATACATAACTAGATAACTTTGATGACACCATATCATTGACTGGACACATTTGGTCTCAATCTAAAGTCCTATCAATAAATATTATAATCCAAAATTAAACTTGATTTAAAGTTTACTTCCTCATAATGGGTTTCATACTCTTTATTGCCATATATATTATGGCTCCATATTTTTGGATGCCATAACCAATTAGGTTATCCCTAACATTATATTTCATATAAAGCCTCAAGTTCATGTTAATGTCCAATAATAGAAAATCAACACAATAAGCTATTTATCCTTTAGTAAATTCAACTAAGAACCTTTTGACTAACCTTTAATTCATCGTGGTTCTTTCCAAGTTATCCAGCTTTGTATCATTTATATAAGGTTCCTATGTTTGTATAGTCATAAACTATCATAAATAATTTCTTTTAATATGACTCATATACTCACATGTTTAAAATGTATGTTAAGAACATATCTAATCTAGAGGACCTTTCAAGTTCGAGAGGTGTTTATGCTTTTGCACCTTAAAGTATCCTCGTATTACGGCTATGGGTTGCCGAGATGTAAAGTCCTCTTCTTCAAGACTAGAATACCATGAATATGTATAGACTCTTGGTTAAGTATAAGATAATAGCATAATTAGAAAATATATATATTGATAATATGTTTTTCAACCCTATTGTTGAATATCAATATAATCATACTCAAGTGTATACCCTCACCCTAATGAATAGACTATTATTCTATTTTCAAGGATATATGAGTAACCATTCAAGGATAAACTACCAACATGGTTTGCATAACATCATACCTTATCAATGATGGCATAATACATCTAACATGATATTATCCCCTTTGCATTATTAATATCATAATTCATACAAGCATATAAGCAACGTACAATAACCTAGGAATATACTTTCTAGATGTTTCACATAATTACGTCATACAATTATGACTTGATCATAATAACTATATATATGTATCATACTAATAGGATACCACAATGCAACTTATATCAAATCTAGCTATAAGCACAAGCTTGATTCAATAACTATGAGAAACAAACAATAACTTACTCAAGCACTTGAAAACAACAACGAAAACATAGATTCAAATAGAAAAGAGTAATAGATAAGAATGACTAGCATGCTTGGAAATTTAGCTTCCAATGAAGAAATTACACTCAATTCTCAACATTAAAAACTTTGCTTGTTGCTCCTTCCACTTTCAACTTATCTCCAATCTAATTAAATAGCTATTAGTGGCTTGCATAACCTTGATGTCTCCTCTGGGTTCCAAGGCCGATGAGCCTACGATTCCAAAAAAGGAAGGGAAACTCAAATCCCCATAAACTTGCAAATTAAGGCATGGTTACATAAAGAATTAAGATCATCGGCTATTGACTTTGGTTGAATAACTAAAACTAGGCAAGAATTGCTCCTTTTTAGGCACCCATTTATCTTTGACGCTTGAGAACCTTTGATCTGTGACGAGCCCCCTTCATATAAAGCATTGCTAAGAAAATTCATCGCTTTGGAGTGGATTAACTAGGATGGATCTACTTTGGTCAAAACCTTTGAGAATGACATTTTCACAAATCCCTCTGAATTTGCAACTGATAATAAAAATAGGAAAAAGTCGCACAAGAAGAAAATACCGTTTGTATATCCGAACCCAAAAACCAACATTAGGATCTGCTTCTGAACACCCCGCAACACCAAACACAATGCTCCCTATCACATGCAACCACATCAAACAAAGGAACAACAAAAAAACCTCCCCTTCACAATCTGTAAAAACACCCAATGGGTAACCGCAATTCCCAAAAGTGATAGCAAAAGAGGCCCTAAGCTACACATGAGCCAAGGGTCGAGGCTCTTCAAGCGCTGCAAGCTAGCATCCTCCGTAGCATCCATTGAAATTAAATTCATATTACTAGTAAATAAAAATAAAATATTTTTTAAATAGGTAAGTTTTCTTCACTTGTGCTCAACAACTTTCAAATAAAACTCTTGAAGAAGAGGGTGCTCTCACTCGTTGGTAGTTGATTAATGATAATTCTATCCCTTGTGATATTTGGGGAAAACTTAATGATAAAGACCCCCCTCTAACTAGTGTTGCATTAACAACCTTTTTTTTAAATGTTTGGGTTTAACTTTTTGGTGAACTTTGAGAGTGTATGCTTAGCTCTTTATAGGGCGAACCCCCCATAACCTTTCAAGCGATGTGCAATAGACCCTCATGTACACCTCAGACAAATCAAGAGTTGGGCTCATGATATGGGCTACCTTAAACGACAATTGAGATCAAGTAAGCTAACCCCAAGAATCGCCTTTTAAAAAAAATTTGTATTGTTATCTTTTTAGTGAATTAAAAAGATATAAAACTTATTCATCAAACAAAAAACAATATATAATAAAAATCTATAGATAAAACTATTATATTTATCTAGAAAAAATATATTAAAGATACCCAAAATATTATTCAATTAAAATAAATACATATACATTTTTCAAATAAATATGCTATGTTAGTCTATTTATCATTCCCAACAACATTAACACCTCTCCCTGTTTAAGAGATGAGACTTCTTATGGGCGGCAGATCCCATATGCAGGGGACTAATCTCGCCCCAACTCGCCCAAGGTACCTAAGATATAGGCCGCTCGGGTGGGGACACCTCTCTTGTATAAAAAAATAACATTAACACATAGTTTATATTTTTTATTATTTATGTAAAAGAGATTTTATTCTCTATGTTGGACCATGAGTGGGTTGTTATGGTTTCTTTTGTTTAGAAAGTCGTAGAGACATCCTTTAAACAAACAGAAAGCGTTTCTATTAGAAGAGAAATGCCAAAGGCGGAGAGAGGGAGACACATGGAAAAAACAAAGGGAGACCTCCAGGTGTAAGTCGCAGCGGAGTGCCGGTTTCATTTGCAAAATCAACTTGGGCTGTGGGCGGTTGAGTCGAGGGCTTGGAATTGGAAATACAGAAGAAAGAGGAGGAAAACATTTTCCCCTTATTTCAGATCAGGATTTAGCAGGCTTATGCAGATGGAGATGAAGATGGTAAAATCTCTTGCATTCGATTGGTGGGATGATGTAAACGCCTCCAGTGTTTGGCAGAATCGGGTTTTCTACACGCTTGCTGGACTTTATGGATTTGTTGCTGCTCTGGCTCTTGTAAGTTGTTTCTTACATCTCACAGGAGATAAACGAGTGCAACAGTGCAACTGCCCTTTCGATTTCTTCCTTGCCTGCAGAAATGTTTTTTATATACTATTTGTTGATGCTTCTTGCATCCAAAAGGATTGCTCGTCGACTGCGAATTCACGTATCTAATCTTACAAATTCCATTTTATTGTTTTCTTCAACCCTAATTTTATGCAATGGGCCTTTCCTTTCGTTCTTCTATTTATAGAGTCGCAATAATATTTGCTCTACGGGTATTTCTTAAATTGTTTTGATTTTTGTAGACCATGTAACTTCATTTTTGAAACTCCAACATTGTTTTTGGCTAGTCCTCATAAATTGGTGATTTACGGTTATTCATTGCTATTGATCTGATACATGAATTTGTGCCTTTTCTGTGGCCCCGATGGATTTGGTTGCTTACCGTACGTGGATGATCATTTATTTTCTCTAGTTTGTCGAGTGCTTTTGCTTCATGTGGGATCTCTCTTCCTCGTAATTGGCAAATTTATATAATTTGCTTTTAGATTTCCTTAATACATTGTCTAGTATATGGCGAGATCCTGTATTCTGATATGAGACACGAGGAGACATCCTGTTGTACTTTTATGCGTTTGATTGACTAGAACATTTCAAAGATAAATGATAACTAGTAAGAGCGCACTCTATCTGGATATATGCACATACATGTAGAAGTGGTAACATTGGGGTTGTCTTCTTTAGCAGACGCGACTTTCGTTTATTTTCAGTGAATCGCAGTTCTTTCCTTTAGTTTCCATTCTTGCATCGGTCACTACCAAGCCCTCGAAGCGGTTCTACGGGAAAAAAGCTTTTTTTTTGTAGTGGGGACAAATTTCTCAATCACTGAGAACTGAAAATCAGTAATTATATTGCCCCAAAGATGGACGCGACCAGAAGAAATAACATTTGGAGGTGTTGCTGACTCCACATTTGGGCCTGGCATCACGCAGCTTGTAGTGTCTTTTTGAACTAAGGTGCACAGTGTGCTGTTTCATTTGGTATCGATTCAACAATTTCCGGCATAATTGAATGCAAGCTAATCGTAAGTAATTGCTGTCGGAGACACCACTCTTATAGGATTGAGGGATTGCTGCAATTCTCTCTGAGTAGTCCCGAATCTCTCCTTAAATGTTGCTTTGGAAGTATTAACCAAACTCTTCTAATTGAATATTAAAAAGTCTATGAAACAATGAGTGATCAAAGTGATATTCGTCACTATAGCGTATAGAAACCAACAATATCATATGTAGGCTGTATAATCTATTAGGCTAGATGAGGCATTGTTCTTGTTTCAATTGATGTAACAATTGCCCTTGCTTATCTTGAAAGATACACTTGGGTGTCATTTATTATTTTGAATGCATGGGTTCACATTTCTATACGTGAGTAGCATGCATTCCTTGCTGGGTTCCGGCAACCACCTACGAATTTGATTCATTTGGATTTACCAAGTGTTACACTCATACCTTCCAACTCATTTGTAGTGGATGACACAAGTATGAGCTTTGGGATCCCATCTGGAGTCCTTGAAAACATTGCCCCAACAAAAGTAAATCCAGTCTGTTCCTAGTTGATTGAACAAAACAATACATTTCAATAAGAAATTTCGGTTCAAGTTCTTTTTTTGATTGCTCTATTCAAATTGAATCATCTTAACATAGACTATGCAACGAACAAGAAAGTACATGATGATTATCAATATGATGTCGCATTGAGAGAAAGAGAAAATATGTGTTCTTTGTGAGATGTAAATTCTTATATGACCTTATTTTATTCCATATTTCATGTTCTTTCAGCATACAGTATGTACAAGAATCAATGGGTAAGATGAAGTCAATAAATTGGCTTAGAGCTTTTATACATCTTTCTTTAGAGGTTGCATTCGTACACAAAGTGAACTGATCATAATGATATCATGCTAAGGGATGTTATCTCATGAACTCAATATTTAAGAAAGCACCATCACTACAAGAAAGTGATTTAATATAGTCCAATTGATGCTACCTGTAAAACATAAATAATATGTGATACAGTTTGGCTTTCCATTAACCTTTTAAATTATATTTTGAGTAGTTCAAGAATATGTGTTTGAGTAACTAAGAGATACTAGTAATCTATGATCCTATACCTTCCACTATTAGCAAAGTGATATTCCAATTTAAGGACTAAGTTCTAACAGTTAAACTATACTTTTCTCTTAGTACATATTGCCCAAGGTTTTTACTTTAGAGTCCTTATAACTGATCAGCACTTTATGTCCTATCCACATCTTTATTAGGAAATGGGTATATACTATAAACTATAAATCGAGACAGAGGTTCTTCTATACAATGTCAACTTTGGCCAAGATTTCATCAGTTATTCAAGAGACAGTAGTATTGGTATCTGAAACATTTAGAGACTAGATAACAATCGGTAGTGTAAACCATATTCCTCTCTGGGTGCTTGACAACTACCAACACTTTATAGTCACTGCCATTGTGGCACAAATAAGGTTTTATAATTGTCACCATATGCTACAACATTGGGGAGATATGAACATTTGTCATTGCAATTCTCAAACCTAGAAATCTAGATACTCACTATCACAGTCATTTTCACTTCCTATCAAAAGATTTTTATGGATCTTAACTTTAAACGATCAGGATGTGCTAAAAGCTATTTTCGCTGTCTTCAGTAATATAACATTGGCTCTACAAGTGTACCTCATGTTACTGTGAAAATAAAAAAAAGACAGAGGTTTTGAGATCAACCTCCAAATAAATGGAGGGCAATCCCAGCACCTCTTGGGTTCTATTATTCTGTGTACCTGACTCATAATAAATATATAATTAAAGAACATTGTTGTTCCTGGTGTGTTGGTCATAATAAAAATGAAAAAGAGGAAATATAAAAAAATTAAAAAATTATGATAAAAAATGTGTAAATAATATAAAAAGACACAATTAACATCTGCTATTCCTACTGCATTCAGTTCTAATGTACTAAATGTTGATTTGAATACACTCAATGAAGAGCAATATAACAATTTGTTCATGTGTTTCTTAAATTTGAGTATGATCATTCAATAGTTTCCTTATTTTGAACAGATAATATAAACCTATGTTGTATGTCACGACCTGTTGAATGCTTTGAATTATCAATTATTGGTAGTGTTTTGTTATTTTTTGTTTGTTTAATTCATATAACATTGTGGTTAATTTGTCTATACAACATTTTTTTTTGTATGGACACAACGGTACATCCCCTGTCTGAGATACTATATATATATATATAGTATTCTAAAACACAGTAAAAGATACAATCCATTATTCAAGAGACCATTCGACAACCATAATGCTTTTAATACAGCCTATCCAATTGGGACATCTACCAAATTCTTGCTTATAAGTTACAAAGTATACCACATTGTCTATACCAGGGTTTGATGAAATCTGTATTAATTTCATACAGAACTGATCACAATATATTCTTGGTGTCTTAGTCAAATTCAAATAGTCAAACATGTCACAATCATACAATTGGCATCATAACAAACATTTTACATTTCATTCTTATAGGACAATTGTTAAATAGTTTACAATCTTCCAAAGGATTTTTGTTCCCTAGTGGTTTCATTGAACATTTTAGGGTGAGGCCCAAGGAGCATTAATGATGATAGAATAGCTTAAAATACCCACAAAGCCCATTGAATAACCAAAATGTTTTTCTCTAAATCTGTACTGAAATTATATTATCACAAGAGCCTAGTAACAACAATATCTTGCAGATCCACAAGATAGCAAGAGTGGAATATCAGAATGAATGCACAGATAAGAGCAGATCCCCACAATAAAGGGAAATGAAAGTATCGTACTGAGTATTAGATTGACTCACTTCGAGGGTGAAATCTCAAAAAGTCTTACATTAAGAATAGAATTCACAATATGATATCCAACATCCAACCACTACCTTCTACTTATAGCATAATTAGGCTTTGGAGACCTTATAGTCTCAATTAGACTGGCTACTATCATAATTATTAAATCTAGGAACTAATAAATGATTAATTTAAAGTTTGTGTGCCATAGGTTGGTCACTCCATAACCTGATACATCCAATCTGCTTAGGGCAGCATTGTCCTCAACACTCAGCTGCAGGTACTTTTGCATGAATCCTTCATCTTCCCAAGTTGGAGCTTCTCTCAGCAAGTTCTTCTATTTGATGAGATATTTTGTTATCATCCTAGTCCACAACCTCTTGCTCCTTGTCTGGATGATTGCTCTCGGTTGCAAAATGATCCTTCTTCAAGCTATGGTAACTCTGTCTAAACTGGAACCTTATCACCCATCACCTTCTTCAGACAAGATACATGGAAGATTGAATGCCTTTGTGTGGTATGAGGAAATTCTACTTTGTATGCAATGCTTCCAATCCTTTGCAACACCTTGTAAGGGCCTTAGTACTTGGGTGCCAACTTGATGATCCATACACTTAGGAGATAGTGTCCATGAGCTCAACCTGTCAACTCAACAAACAACCTTCTAATCTCTGTTTCTACACCTTAAGAAGATGAATTATGTATTATCATATGTTCAACATGATGTAAACACAATGGAAGCATGTATAGTTAGTGTATATTGTCTTGGTTATATTTGTTCAATTGGATATTCCAGACTATGGTTGGTGGGGGGCTGATGTAGATAGTGTATTTTGTCTTGGTTATATTTTTTCAATCAGTTATTCCAACTATGTTAATCATTTGTTGACTTGTGAGAGTTATTGGAAATCAATTTCTTAGTAGTTATTGATGGTTGTGGTTACTTGGTAATGGTTGGTGGGGGGCTGATGTAGATAGTGTATTTTGTCTTGGTTATATTTGTTCAATTGGTTATTCCAACTATGTTAATTATTTGTCGACTTGTGAGAGTTATTGGAAATCAGTTTCTTAGTAGTTATTGATGGTTGTGGTTACTTGGTAATGGTTGGGGGTTTTATATAGATCTCTTGTAGTTAGGGAAGGGGGTCTAATCTTGTAAATGCTCTCTGGGCTATAATTTTTCATAAGAATATATATTGAATGAATAAAGCAATTAGTGGTATTACTTTGTGATTTTTGGAATAAAATCATTTATCTATGATTATTCTATTTACTTTGCATGGAAATACACATGAAAACAAAGCATAAATTTGCAAGGAAATACACATAAGGACTAATACATAAAGATTAACTTGGAGAAACATTAAAGGGTAAAAATTCTAGCAAGAGTGAGCATTGTGCTCATCATCCTACTATCTTAGTCAAAATACAATTGCTACATTATCAACATGGTTAATTGGAGCCATACAACACGTACAATAATCCTTCACACATGCTACTCAGAAACCCTCTTCACTTGCAATCGCACAAAGAACATAAAAAGTGAAGGTTCCATCATGAGCCACTTGTCCAACTTTCTTTTTAAACATTATATGCTGCTCCTTTATCCTTCCATGCTGCCAAAATGGAAGAACAATGTTAAATGTGTCAATTCAAGTGCCAAAACCCTTCAAATTCCACTCTCTAGTTTGATAGTGATATTTTTGCCATTTCCAACAGTTTGACAATTGTGCATCTATGTAATGTCCCCCTTTTGAGGAGTAATCCGAAGTGATCAATTAGCCTATCTTATTCTTGTAGGCTAAAGTCAAGGAACAAGGAATATTTTAATTTAATTATTTAATATTATCCGACCAAGCATAATTTAATAAGTTACATAAAGTGACTTTAGTGTGATATTTAATGAAGAGTCACTTTATTTCTCGGGTTTAAATAAAATATTAAAAGCGTGGGAATTTGAAAAGTCATTCTAGTGTTTTCAAAGATGGATACGAAAGTGCTTTTGGAAGCTCATTTTTACATGCTTAATTATCTTTTGATGTTATTGGAGAGTTTTCAAAAGAAAAAGACGAAAACTTGAGTTTTGGTAGTGCAAGATTCTGCCCTAGTTGGTTGCTGAAGAGATCATTTAGATTTCTTGCTTGGATTCAGAGACGGGGTTTTTCAAAATTCGTGAAGTCTTGTGCTAAGATGAATTTCAAAGTGGGTGATAACTTGTTGACTTACAAAGTTGAATAAATATTATTTTGACTGTCCAAAACCAGCCGTACCATTTTTAGAGTTGTGGGGGCCAATTTTTTATGTTCGTGCCACCTAATGAAGGGAAGAGCCTTGGTTAATATTCAAAGGCTTTGAAACTTTCAAATCCTATTGCAACTCCTTTTTGGGCTAGCCACATCTTCCAATATTAATCGCATCTATTATCTTGGGCGTCGTACATCATATGATTGACTGGGAGGGTGACGTGGGGTTGCTGGAAGGTCAAAACAGGTAAAAAAGTCACATTTCCTTGTGCCTAGTGCGTAATATTGTCTCCAAGACATTGGTCACCTTCTTGATGTAGTTCCCCATGACCTAGCTGGTCCAACATAATTAAACCCGAGTTTCAGATCACTTTAATCCTTTTGTTGCATTAGAGACATCTACTTGTATGGTTGTAATCTCAAAAATAATTAATTACCCACTTTTAAATACCTTTTGCTTCTATGTAGATCAACTTACTTTTAATAAGTCACCTACTATAATTTTGAGTACCATGTAGCTTTGAATCGTTTTCATGAATTCTTCTACAACTGAGCTAGCTATGTAGGAATGAGGTAATGTACAAAAATGGGCATAGTTGGTGAGCCTGTTAGCTACTACCATGATGACATTTTTCCCTTCTGACTTTGCCAACTTTGTGATGAAGTCTGTAGAACCCCCTCCCCAACATCAATTGAGAATGGATAAGGGTTTTAGGAGACTTCTAGACTGTCTTACGTTTGTTTTGTTGGCAGATCAAACATTTTGCTACAAAATTGTGCAAATTGCCTTTGAGCTTGTCCTAGAAAAGATCTTGTTTGATTCTTGAGTATGTTTATAGGAAGTGAAAATGTCCACCAATTGGAGATGCATGAAGTTCCACCAAAGCCTTCTTTGTTAGGCATGAATTTGACAAAGATATAACATGTCCTTGAACCAGAATGAGTCCCCTTCGCAAAAAAATACTATTGAATGTATTGTGATCATGTTACAATCATTGAATGAGTAGCCAAATATTAAGATTCTATTGCCATTCTTGCCTGGCCCATTCCACCTAGTTGGCTTGAAGTATTGATATGGGACAAAGTAATGCTTATATGTTGATCAAATGTACTAGGATCATGGTACAATCATTGAAAGAGTAGCCAAATGTTAGGATCTTATTGCCATTCTTGTCTGACCCATTCCACCAAGCTGGCTTGGGGTGTTGATATGGGACAAAGTAATTTTTATTTGTGTTCCTCCCTTCTAGACAATGCATTGGCTACCACATTCTCCTTCCCTTTCTTTCTTATGATCTCTAGATCATAACTTAGTATCTTAGTGACCCATTTTTGTTGCTTCCTTGATGATAGCCTATGTTTCAAGAAATATTTTAGAGTATCATGATTTATCTTTATCTTGAAATGTCTTCCCATCAAGTATTAGTGTCGTTGCTTGATTCTGAGTAGAATTGCCAACATTACCTTCTCATAAATTGGGTTGAGAAAATTCTTACCTTTGAGTTGGTAATTTTGAAGGATACAAGTATGCCCTTTTGTATCAAAACCACACTAATGCTTGGCCTTAAAGCATTATACTCATCAATCAATGTTTTAGTGAAATTTGGGGTAAGTTAAAAACTCAAGGAATGCACATACTTTGTTTTGAGTTGCTTGAAGGATTTTGTTGTTTCTTCATCGTAGTGAAACACATCCTTCATCAATATCTCTGTAATTGGAGAGGCTAAGTAGTGATAGTTCTTGACAAACCTAGGGTAGTAGCCTATAAGTCATAAGAATCCTTTGAGGTTCTTGAGAGTCTTGGAATTCTATCAATCTACCACTGCCTTAATCTTGTTGTGATCCACCTTTACACCTTCATTCAAGATGACGTGATCAAGGTGCTCCACTTCTTGTACTCCAAGTTGGTTCTAATTCAATAGTTGTAGTATTTGATTAACATGTCAAAGTTGTTTCGTCCATGTCTTGCTGCAATGAGTATATCATCAAAAAACAGATTTATTTGTTGGAAATATTTTATCAAATGTTAGTATGTTAGGTTGTTAGTAAGTTTAATTATAGTAGTGTTAACAATTAATAAATGTTTGGTGTTAGTGATCAGTTTGTAGAAATTTTTGGTAGTTTGTATATGATTGTTGAATGTGTAGTTGTTGGGTGGTTATGAGAGGCTCTATAAAAGCCAATGTGATCAATGACAATTGAATTTGGAGAAAATAATTTCCCATTTGTGTTATTATCTATGCAAACATGGTGTAGTTTTGATCATTTATGTTCCCACAAATTCAATATTGTATAAGAGCTAGATGAGAATGGGCATGAGAATAGGAGTTAAGTTCTGCAGTGAGTGGAAAATTTCATTTGGATGTAGCTAGGGCTTGGAAGAAAGTTTGTTTTGAGTTTAGTGAGGTAGGGATGCAACATCAGTGATCACTCATAGACATGAATTCTTACAATCTGTGTGTGAGGAGATCAATTAGTTGGGTGTCAAGGTTATGCCAATTGAGCTTGATATTAGATATCTCCACTGGTGTTGGAATTGCTTGGTGGTGTTTTGATAGAATCGATGTCCTTATTTCTAGATTTGGAGGAGGATGAATAGAACAAAGTTGTAACAACAAATTTGAGAGAATCTTGGATGGTATTCAAGGTTGTGTGAAAATTTATGTGTGATGCAAATGAGGAGGCTGATTATTAAAATTCATCCATTGCTGGGTCAATTATTAATATTGTGTAGGGGATTGCTTGGAGGAA
The DNA here is from genome assembly GCA_007258455.2 of Sequoia sempervirens. Lineage (NCBI taxonomy): Eukaryota > Viridiplantae > Streptophyta > Pinopsida > Cupressales > Cupressaceae > Sequoia > Sequoia sempervirens. Next base: position 5,535,056 of record VDFB02000016.1, on the reverse strand, counting down.
TTGCATACAATGCTTCAAATGTAGGCATAAACAACACTTTGAAGACTTGTTTATTGGTTTAATATGTAAACTTGATACATAGTGGAGTTTGTACCATGTTTATTAAGACTTTCATATAGCATATGGATGGTCATTAGTTCAATTTCTTTCTCTCATTTTTTCTTTTTTAATTGATGTTTTATAAGATTAGCAAAAATCTGAAAAGGGACTGAATATGCATAAGAACTATGTTGTCGTTTGAACAAGGAAGAGAAATAAGTTGGTGTATTGCTTTAAGTTTAGTTCATAGACTTGGCGAGCCACCAAGTACTTGTGAATTTTTCCTTGCGACAACTTATTTTAGAGTAAGCTTGCTGAAATTTTTCTTGATTTTTTGACAAGAACTCGCTGATGATTTTTTCCATGAGTATTTGTCGAAACTCAACAAGTCCACAAAAAAATCGGTGCAGGATAAGGTCATGGGCTGGTTAGACGTGATTTGACACAAAAAATGTGGTTTTTGCTCCATAAAATCTCTATTTGCTCTTCTACATGACACACAACAGAAAGCAAACATGTTGTACTACACGAACACACCAAAACACGTGTTGTATGGACATGTGTGGAATAGGTCGTCAACTGCTTTATCAATGCTGGAGGAATAAAATTGACTTCACATACCAACAAATTAGTGGATCGATTAAATTAAATTGATTTACAAAGGATGAGATTGTTGATTTCAAGAGGCAAGCTATGGAGGATGTGGTTGCAATAGAAGCAAGGGAGATTGGATTGTCGTTGGATGACATTGATATGGCAAAGGATGGGTTATTGCCATCTAGTAGCAGGGTGGAGCCATATGCACAGTCTTCTAGGCCAAGCAAGGAGCCACAACTGATATGGCAAAGGATGGGTTATTGCCATCTAGTAGTAGGGTGGAGCCATATGCACAGTCTTCTAGGCCAAGCAAGGAGCCACAACTGAGTGCAAGGGCCATATCCTCCACCACCCAATTTTTCAGTAGAATGGGGAAGATGAAATTGTAAAAACTTGTAATTTGTTGCTTGTCTAGATATGCAATTCATAATGATGATTTTCAAAGACAATCATCATAATTCATAATAGCTATCAGTTAGTAGCTAGCTATTGTGTTCGACTTCACATGATGATGCGGTTTTGTAATCCATATGCATTCAAGAATCAAATCTAATAGAAAACACTTGCTCATGGTTTTTAAGGCTCATTTGATGCATTTTGTAATCGAAGTTTACAAAAAAATGTGTTTTTAGAGAAATTTAAGTATTCTTTTAAGTTGCCGAGTTTTGCTAAGTTGAAATTTTGGGCTTGTCGAGTCTGAGTTTGTGAACAATGGTTTTGACTCTGAACATAGCAGCAAAAATTGTTTGGGGAAAAAATCAGCAAACCAAAAATATAAGGTTTTTTGAAAAAATGGGGAAAAAATGGGGAAAAAATCAGATTTAAAAAAAGGTAAAAAATTGTAGAGAAAGAAAAAAAACTATTTTCTATTTTGAATTTAAGGGCATTTCCATATCATAGAGATATAGAGAACAAATAAAATAGAGTTTAACCCATGAATTGTAGAAAATAGGATTTTGTTGTTTATATTCATATTGCTGATTACATTGCATTGCACAAAGCATACTTCATAGTGCATAAATAATAACTAGATGGTTATAGTTGATCAAATTTCAATTACAATATTGTTTGTACAAAGTCAACCAATAAACTAAGTACAAAGATCCATAAAATCAAACGTAGTGAATGACTCTTTCTACTACAAATAGAGCTATGCTAGAGGGTTGTAGGTCATGATGATGAAGCTCCTGGTTTAGAGCCTCTCCTAAGTTGTTCAACCTCATGACTATCCAAGTTGGCCTCTAGGATCTCAAAATCCTCAAGCTCAAGAAAGTCATTAAAAGACAGTTTTCCTTTGTTGAGCAGACACCATAAATCACAAAACAGGAATCAACTGGTTCATATTTGTGATTTAATAGTACTTACAATTTCTAGAACAATGTCAAAGAGAACTATATGAAGAGTGTGAAAGAGAAATTATATGACAAAGGAAGCAATTGCAAAGTTCAACTTAATAGGTTTTGAATCAAATAGCTCAAGATAAAGTAATAGAAAATGCTTTTGAAACAAAATCTTATATCTCAAAAGACCATAAATTATATTGAAATGTTCTCATTGATAACTATTTTAGCTGATTTGTCAAAGAGTAAAGGGAGTGTTAAATATTTTCCATTAGATAATAAAGACCTGCTAATACAAAAGAAGAGAGCAACTATTTGAGCCACAATTTTAGCTGTTCTTATTCAAGTAAATTTTCATTGATTTGCGTATAAGTGGATGATGGAGTTAAAAACATTGATGGACTTTGAGTTGAGAATTTGAGAGATTATAGGTACAAGTTTTAATGGAAAATCAAGCATGAGGAACATTCCCTTTCAATGGGATAGTTGTTGCTAAACTCTATCTGCAACGTTAAAGATAAAATATATGAAGCCTACTTTGGGAGGGATTAAGATAAGCCCACAAGACTAGGGCATGACTTCTCTCAAGGCATGTATTAAATTTCCTGATACCTATTTAACATGCATGGAATGCTACACTATATATGTCTAAAGCATTCATGTACTGCTATTGTACTCCTTGCAAGCCTTCTTAACCTCCATGTATATGCCGACCCTAAATGAAATGTAGTTCCCGAACAAGTGTCAGGCATGCATTTAAGCAACGAGTTTCACCACTTAACAAAGCATTAAATTAGTAGAATATATAGGAAATTTAAATATAACCAAATCAATCCTTCATTTTGATATAAAATATTGCTACAATTCATTTCTTTTAGCACTACAAGCTGATTTTTATCTTTCTAATAAGAACCATTTTGCTTCCGGTTCCACAATGCCTATATACTATTATGTATATACTTATGCTTCCCTATTTGATTATATTGTCACTACCCTACCCGGTTGTCATTAAAACTTGATGGCCAATGTGAAATTTAAGCTCCAAATTATCACACTTCATTAGCATCTGAAAAGGAAATTTGTCCCAACCTAACCTTGATAACTTAAACAACCACCTTGGTATTACTGTTGACATTTGAAATGTAAAATTCTTTTGAATATTCCGAATCACAAGAATTCAAAGAAAACAAACTTCTTTAGGTTGATATCAAGCCAATAGTTTCATTTCAGTTTAGTTTAGCTTTCTATATTTACTTTTGGCAAGTATGCTTATAAGGTTCAGATATGTTAAAAAAATAAGATAGAAGCCTTAGTATTTATGATATTGTCTACTATTTCCCACTAAATCGTTCTTTGGATTTATATACATGGAAAACATTACTACGAACCTAAGGCAAATGATAATAGTGTGGAATATAAAGAAAAAAGCAGCACATCTCCTAACCATTCCATGTTAATGTCCTTAACATTAAATGTAGAAGCATACCAAAGAACGTGTCCCTATTTTAATGTCCTTAACATCTATTAGAAATATACGTCCATTCAAGGTTGCTTACTTGTGATTTGCCTCAACATCCTAATGAAATCTAGTGAATCTATGATGGTGAACCACACCCTAACGGTTAATGCTAGCTCTATGCTAAAAATTGATGAAAAAACTCGATTAAATAGCAATTTCGCATGGTTAGGGTTTAATGATGGGTTGTTTGGGCATTTTTTTGTTATTTTTACGTGATTTTTTTGCGATTTAAACCCTTAAAAATCGTTGAAAATCACGGCTGATTAAATTGGGATTTTTTGGGGAAAAAATCATTTCGATCTAACGTGAGACTAAGCAACACAAATCTTTGTGAATATAGATCAAAGGGTTTTATTGTAGAGTTGGATTATTAGTTGAATTGAACACCCAACCTTTTTCCTTTGAGCATGGCCTCGCATTACATACATTCATCACATTTATCAATAGGGCTTTTAGAGATTATAGTGCTACATCTAGTTGGTAAAATCTAGAGGAGATTAAAGAGGAGGTTGTAGGACCCATAGGAGGATGGAGGAACATTCCCATTTCGAGTTAGCTTCTCACTTGGAGATTGGGAACATTGCTTGAGAGGCATTAGATCTTCATGCTATTTTCCTTTAGGATCAAGGCTTTTTTGGTACTTGTGGATAGTGTCTTTGCCCCTATTCACAGGTAGGGTTGTGTGCTTGTGGATAGCATGTTTCTCCCTATTCACAGATTGAGTGGTGTGCTTGTATATTTCGTGTGTGTGCTTTGATGATGTAGTACGAGGATGGGGGGTCTTTTCAGACAACCCATCCAGGCAGCCATAACACAACATGCATTCTCATTCCACAATTCCAAGCATATGCAATTAAAAATCCATTGGGAAATATTTTCAATTCTTCTTCGAATAACACATTGAGAAAATCAAATCTTCATTCAAATTGAAAGTTCCATTACAAGATTATTTGTGCAAAACAAAACTCAACAAACTGATTTAGATCAGCCTCAAACACCTGCAAATCACTTCTAAATCTTCAACAACCCTCAACCTGCTATTGGTATCTTCCTCCACAAATTCTTCTTGCTACTTCATTGCTTCAATCCTTCATTCTAATTTTTTTTCTTCTCAGCTCTCGGGGGTTCAATTTCTCTCAACAAGCCTGCAAAACTGAAAAATGGCTCTGAATTTCATAACTCTTGTTGAAATTGTTGCTCATAACTCCACCTATAACCTCCTGTCATAAACTTGGCACTTCAGTTGGCTCCTTGCTGTTCATGGGCCTCAAGATTCTCTTCCAAGCCATTTTTAAATATTCCAAAATTCAAAATCCCCAACTTGGGCATTGGATTTTCAAATTTCCCATTTTTTTGGCTTTTAAGCACATTAAATGCACAACTAACATTTCGCCCAAATTACAAACTTTGAGCCAAATAAGAAAATAATGGTTACAACAATTTGGCTCCATTTTTCATCCAAAGATAATATTTAAACATTAAGTTACCCAACCAATTTAATAAATAAAATCTTCCATACTCCGAGAATGCCCAAACTAGGTGCTGAAAAGCTGTCTGCAGCAAGAAACCACACAAGAAAAGAAAAGATTAAAAACAAATATTTTTGGGGATGCAGGATTGCTTGGTACCCCTGGATGCTCTTGAACCATTTGAACAACTTTTGATTATGGATGGCACGTGTTCCTATCCATGGTGGTTCATTGTTGTTGACAATGTGTCTATGTTTGTAATGTCCCGTGCGTGAAGGGCTAAACCCTGACGGATATAACCCATTGTGTTGGCAGGCATGTACTCGATAATTAGATGATGGGGCTCCACAACCACATGTCCATTGTGCTTGTGGCTCCCATGCCTTCACCTCTAAGGTTGGTGGGACACAAACTTCACCCTTAACACCCTGGGTAGCCGCCCTCACTACTAGGCTGGTCTTGTGGTGTAGTGGTTGGGTCTTTGTGGTATCAGAGCCTTAGGTTCACCTAAGTAGTCATCAAAGATGTTGATAATCTCCTTGTAAAGAAACCATCGATAGGAAATAAATCTAACAATCAACTTGGAAGTAAAGTATTGTTATCAAGGGCAGCCATGAAGGATGGTGATTCCTTCAAGAAATTAATATAAGGGATGAACCAATTCATTAACATTCAATAAACATTCATCACTCATCTATACCTCAAGAAATCAGGCAATCATCACTCATCAAGAAATCAAACAATCAAAAATATCAAAAGATTTCCCAAGGCAATAACACAATTATTCTAATAAAGAGTAATTTGTACAATCAAATCCATACCACATATGATTTACCTTGTAACCTACAAAATTGATCTAGTGAACTTTGCCTTGTTGACCGAAGTCATTCCTATATGTAATATCTGGAATAGATCACTTCATACAAGGGTCTTCTTAGCCTAATTCCTTTTCTTGATCAAAGTAATTCTATGGTCATGATAAAAGATCAAGGACATCAATATTAGATACTAGTCAAGTTACACCCAGAGTCACTGCATAAGTTAAGGGCCCATAACCCACAAACCCTAGGATCATTCCAACCTAAAACTTGGTGAAATGTAGTATACTTTATCTAAGGGGAATTATCATTTAAAAGATACAACATGTAATAAAGGACACCTAGATCTTTACCCTCAAATGTGAAATTGGCTTTGCAGAGGGGATCTTAATATTTATAACACTCCCTAATCCATCATGATGAGGGATGCAATATTTTCCGAACATTTTGATTTCAACATCCTAGATTGTGATTGCTTGAGGACAAGCAATCTTGGGCAGGGTGGGCTGTCATACCCCCGAATTTGCAACATTAAAACCCAATCTTTGAAATGCAAAATAAATAAATAACAATATAAATATTAAACATAAATATTAACAATCTAATATTATAATCATTATTATAATATAATACATATAAAATATGTATATAGATAGAATACCAAAGTACTATAAATTGAAAAGATCATAGATAGAATACCAAAGTATTATATATACAAAATCTGCAGGGGATAAACAACAGTAAAGTGATCGACCGCCAACATAAATTCTTACGCCATATGCAGCAAATTCAACCAGGGTAACAACATAATCAGATTCTGTGGTATGATGTTTATTCAATCAGATAAATATAGATATTAAACATTGATATAATAGCATATTCTATAGCATGTATTTTCTGATATTATGAACGGTGATATGATCCTGGTTTGGCAATAATTGGTCATGAAGGGATGAGGTAGGACTACAAGGAGGGGGAACGGCGAATGATTCCTCACTAGGAGTGGTATCTCATGATGATGGTTAAGGACCATCGGCTAAGGACCACATGAGACCACCTCATGATGATGGTTAAGGATCATCGGTTAAGGATCACATGAGGCCAAGGAGGATAAGGTCCTATCCTTGGGCCCAGAGTTGAGGATCTAGGACACCCTATTGCAGCCTCCCAACTATCCCCACTTGAATCAATTGTTGGAGTAAATTAAAAGGGATCTTCAATCATAAGGGGAAGGTTTGGCATGATGGAGGGGAACGATGTAAAGCCCTCACTAGGTACACCTCATGATGATGGTTAAGGACCATCAGTTAAGGGCTACATGAGGCCATAGAGGATAAGGTCCTGCTATTGGGCCTAGGGTAGAGTATCTGGGGCACCTCATCATGTCCTCCTCATTTTGGTTGAGCCCACATAGTCCTTGAGACTCATTATATTGATATACATAATCTTTCTTAGACTTTAGAATTAAATGTATTTCATGTCATATTCATCTAACATGGTTGTAGGTTTCCATAACCAGACTTACATCACCTCAATTTTTAAGTAGGAATTATACCTTTAACTATAGTCTGCTATTGGTTTCAATTGGAATTGTGATTTCAGGGAAAAATATAAGGTGATCCCAAAAGGGGACATTACAAGTGGTATCAGAGCATGTTCCTGCCAGCCTGTAGACAAACTAACTTACGTGTATTCATGTATACTTTATGACTTATGTGTATTAATATGTATACCTTGTGATTTACATGAATACTTTGACTTACATGTCTATATATATATATACACACACACCTCCTTGTAAAGAAACCATCCTACTTCCCCTTAGATATACAAGGAGATATATATATATATCAAACCTACTTCCCATATTATTGATTTACCCTTTGTCGTCACTCCTTGTACTATCTTCTTCTTCACATACTTCTTGATATCTGCTCAAATTCCAATTAATACTTTATTTCTTTCAATCTGCTATTTTTATTCAGATTTCTAATTTCCTATTCATCTTCTGCTTCTATCTGCTGCTACACTAAGAAATATTCATTGTATTTCTGTGCTTATTTTCTATTCATGTTTCTGCTTTTAAATCTCCTTTTATCTATTTATATTTCTCTGTCTCTATGAAGAGAGACATCCTTTGGTAAAGGAGATAACCTCTAGAAACAGTCACGTCTCCTCTTAGTTCTCCATTTCTGCCTCTTTACAAACTTACCATTGCTTTATTTAATTGCTACCTTTTCAAAGATTCAATTGCTGCCTTTTTAATTCTAAATAATTGTTCTTTAATTTATGCAGCCTTCCATTACCAATCGCTGCCTTATCAAATGAGATAGAGTCGCCGCCATAACTAATATAATTGCTTGCATTCTTAATTATTCTCCTTTAGTAATCTTGGTCGATCCATATGTGAAAATATATTTTAATTTATTTTTAAATTATCTTTTTTATAATTATATTTCCCTTCAACTATTGTATGTTTTCTTATTATTTTAATATGTTTATTTTTATATTGGTTTTATATATACATATTTTATAGTATTATATTATAATAATAATTATAATATTAGATTGTTAATATTTATATTGTTATTTATTTATTTTGCATTTCAACGATTGGGTTTTAATGTTGCAAATTCAGGGGCATGACAGTGATTGAACAAAATAGCCATAAGCACTACTGCCAATGATAACACTAGACTCTTAATCTAGAGGCTTCCACGGACTATGTGGAACAACTAATACCACCTAACAAAACATTAATGAGGCTCTAATAGATCAGAGAGATTAGACCAATCTGCCACCTCCTTATTTTTCAAAATATGAAAATTCCTTAAGATTTACTACTTCATTCGTTGGGTAATCTGAAATACTATTTTGCTCTTGAAAGCAATGCTGCATATTGATCAAAGAAAACCTATTTTCTTGTTAACCACTTCTTCCAAATGCTTGGAATTTCCAATAGGACAAGGTTCCTTTTTCAAGGCATCTATAACTATTTACGAATTTTTTCGTCTACCTCAATACATCTATAACATTCTGCACAAGCCGCTTGAAGTCCTGCTAGAAGGACTTCCATCTCAGCTTAATTGTTTGTTTTTATTCCCAAGTATTTGAAGCTGTCAAGCAAAAAGAACCTTGAGAGTCCTTGATCTCAAAATCAGCTCTGACTACTCTTGGATTACCTTTCAATGCTCCATCACAGTTAATCTTAACTCGTTGCTTTGGAGCTAACCATATATTTTTGTGATAATTATTATTCACTATTAGCCCTTCAATGGGAGTATATATTTATTGTTAGTGATAAATTGCAATCTTTTACTAATTTATATAATTGACTTTTCAATTATATTATATTATATATTATTTGCATCACTGTCCCTTGCTGTCCCCCAATCATCCCCAAATTTTGAGAAAAAAATTTGCTGGCCCAGAAACCTTCCCTTGTGCACCCGCATCCCTTGCTGTATCCCTACCATCGTCAAATCTTGAAGAAAAAACTGCTGCCCCTGTGTTACCACATCCCAAATTATATATTATTTGCATCACCGTCCCTTGCTGTCCCCTACTGTCCCCAAACTTTGAGAAAAAACTGCTGTCTCTGAAACCTTCCATGGACCATGTGGAACGACTAATACCAACTAACCAAACATTAATGGGGATGACTATACTCTAATAGATTAGAGAGATTAGACCAATTCTCCCATCTCTTTACTTTTACAAATATGAAAATTCCTCAAGATTCACTATGTCATTTGCTTGGTAATGTGTAATCCCATTTTGCTCTTGACAACAATGCCAACGATGCTGCACATTGATCAAAGGAAACTTGATTTCTTTTTAACCACTTCTGCTAACTGCTTGGAGTTTTCAATTAGGACAAGATTCCTTTTTCAAGGTATTTATAACTAATTGCGGATTTTCATCTAATTGTGATAAATTGCAAATTTTCCCCTTTTTTTATAATTATTTTTTCAAGTATATTATATTATGTATTGTTTGCATCACCATCCCTTGCTGTCCTACCATTCCTAAATTTTGACAAAAAAATTGCTGCCCCTGAAACCTTCCTTGTGTCCCCACATCCCCCCATTCCAAAACTCCACAGAGCACTGCTAAAGAATGAATCTTTCTCTCCCCTTATATCTGATAGCTTGATTGTGATCTCTATGTCCCTAAACAGCACAAACCATCTTAATATTAGCAACCACCATATAATCATGATAGCCTATGCATTAATTTTAATTTTATTACTAAGCTAAATTTGTCCTTTTTTATTCTAATTCATATCAAGGTAAATTAAATAAAACACCTAGAAAAAGATGGGGAAAAGTGGTTTGTGGCATCCTTCCCCCTCTTATTGTGCATGGTTGATCGTTGATGTTTATATGAACAAGTATGGAAACTAGTACTTTATTTCTTCTGCATTCTTCCATGTTGCACTATGTTGGATACAGTTGTCTAAATGGCCTTGCACTAACTTCTTTCTCTTTTCTGCAAGCTGATTTTGTGGTAATCTAGGGTTGCGATAGGCTCCACTAGTGGAATACCTTGGTCTTCCACCTGCAAAGCATGCTAGTCCAATAACTGAGAAGCATCTGTATAATACTCATCAACAAAGAAACATGAAATACATTATGTAAATAGGAAAGAGCAGGGAGTAGAGCTATCTGATGATCTCTAAAATGTTGAATGGTCGCACATGCCATGAAGCCAACATGGTTGATTTCCTGAATTCGATATACTTCTCGTGTGGTCGAACAATCAAGAACAGCTTGTCTTCAATCTTTAACTGTTGAGGAGTATGCTTCCAATCAATGTAGCTCTTCCATTTGTCAACTGCTTCAATAAACTGTTGTCTGTTACCTGTAGCATTTCTGGCCCAATAATAATGTGACCCTCCACATTATACCGAGAGGTGTTAAACATTTCCTGTTCTATAAAGCTTTGAAAGAAGCTATTTTTAAGGTTAAGTGACAAAAGGTTGTTATAGGCAAAATTGAGCTGGGAGATAGCCTTTGCACATGTACTGCTGATCCATACAGTAATTCTCAATAAATCTTCAAGAACCTGATTAACTCTTTGTCTCACCATAAGTCTCAAGATGATATGCTAAACTAAAGGTGAGCTTAGTGCCCAAAGCAATATGAAGTCTCCCAAAATCTATAATTCATGTAAATGTCTCTATTAGAGATTATCTTCTCTAGAAAGTCATGTGATCTGAAAATCTCATGTGTGAATATCTTCAGAAGTCAGAAAACTTGTCCATTTCCAGGAATAAAGTCAGATGCTTTTGTTAACTAAGTTGCCGGTTCTGGTATGGGATCGGGATCGGGTACGTTGGTACGGCAGTTATATATATATATATATATGCAAAAAAAATGAAAATATATAGAATTGTAAATACTTTTGATAGTATCATACTTCATCAATCATCAATCATCATAATGTCTATCAAATGCTGATAATCATATCTGCTGCTTTAAGTTGAAACATCCAGTGTTATGATTTGGTAGAAAATTCTACAGGACACTAGTTTAAGGTCTAGATGCTTTGCTGGGCTGTGTAGCAGAGAAAATTCAAGCACATACATTTTCATTGCACTACAAGTCCTGTGGTTTTTTATTGCAGAGTCTGGATTGGCATTGAAATGATATGGTTGGAAAGTAGAAAAAAAGGTATAATGAATACAAGGTAATTAATATTGCACTAAAAAAAATAATTGTTGTGGAGAATGCTGAGTGTATTGTGCACTACAAGTCCTGTAAATAAGTAAATGGAAGTGACAGTTAAAACTTAAAAATAATTAGTGCAAGGATCATTTAACATTCACTCATAAATGAAGGCACATTCTCCTGTTTATGCACAAAACATAAATTAAAATAGGCTGAAAAGGCTAATTAAGTTTCAATAAATTGTAGTTAAGGAACCCACAGGGAACCCTGCCGCTCCTAGCCACTCCCTGGCCGCTCCCAGCTGCTCCTCAGGCCGCTCCCATACCCAAATGCTCCTGGAGCGGGCACGTGAGCAAAATCCAAGGAACTTGGTAACTTAGATTATAACTAGTATAGATATCTTTAATATATCTATCTTAAAAAAACTTAGATATATTCGTCTTGAGTTATTTTATTTACTTAAAAGAGTTATTTTATTTTAGAGCTATTTAAAAGTTATTTTATTTTATTTACATTGTTTACTTTATTTTTATTTGAGGAGCAATTTTTATTACCTTTAGAGTAATTTTGTAGTTATTTTATAATTTTTATTTACTTAAGAGTTGTTTTTAGTTTACTTTAAAACTATTTAAGAATAACATTATTTTTATTTACTTAAGACTTATTTTATAGCTATAGTTTAAAAATAAAATGTTGGCTGTGCTTTAGTTTTTATGTATATGGTCACTATTAGTAAGAATCTAAGTTGCCGGTTCTGGTACTGGTTCAGGGGTTTGGCTGAACATTTTGGGGGGGTTTGGGTTCGTTCATACAAAAAACATGTAAAAATTATATATATATATATATATATATATGCATAAGTCTTTGCTGAAATCTTTGAAACTCATGCAATCGCCCTTTAAAATAGTAATCAAATTGTACAAAAATCAGACTTCTTTAGCATCCTATTTGACACAAATGCTCTTTATTTCAAATTGCTGGATTATATGTAACTTGATAATACTCACTGTAGAGATGGTTCTCACCTGACTTAATCCTATGGTATAAAAGTGTTTCTTTTGACTTATGTAGACTTTGTGACTGAGTGATTGAAGTATCTTAATGGCTCATGAAATGATGATCATTGAGGATGGAGTCTAGCACTCTCCGCTTGTGACTGTTGAAGGAATCATGAGTATGTCTTGACTGTTGAGATGAATCTCACTCAAGTATAAATAAAAAGAACCAAATTGTAGTTGAAACCTAATTGACACAGATGCTCTTTATTTTGATGAATGTCATTAATAAATGTTAAAACCCTTAAATTAAAAACTGATTTGTACAAACACATAGAGGAATCAAACCCACAAAGGAACCGAACCCCAACCTGGATCCGGTGTGGACTGAACCCGGATATGGCCCTGCAGGCAGCGAACCCGGTGACATAGGTAAGAATTGAAGAATGGGATGCAAGAAATTGGCACATGTTTTGATGTGGAGAGTGTCACATTATATTATTCATCATATGCTAAAATATCAAGTGGTTACATACTAAAAATAGATGTAATCTATAAAGAGAAAAAGGGTATAACAAACTAACAACTAACTAATATGATTGACAAGTGTGTATGTATACCCTTAATGGCAAAGCTAGAAATATTTGGAGGTTTAGTCATTAAATTACAATATGATTTTTGAGATGTATAAAAGCAGGGAGCAACCTTAATGATAGTAGGCCCTAGAGAAAGATATGCAAAAAGAAGAAAATGAACTTGTTGTGTTGTGGGGTTACCAATTGATTTCCTTGTCTTCTGAGGTGATTCATTTGATTTGGTAAAGTCATCATTGGGCTTACCTACAAAATTCCACTGGGGTCTCTGAGGCACAATAGGGGAATATTGTGGAGACAGTCTTGATTGAAGACCAATGGTGTAGGGGCTGCACCTTAGCTGAAATGGAGACACCTTCATTTCTTTTTTGCAAAGACATAGGTGAAGTGCCACCCAAAGATTGACACATTGGACAACCCCATGACTCGAAGGTACATTTATCAATGGTACCGCAATAATCGCTTTTGTCTTGACTTCATATTTTTAACTAGGCCACAGTTCCTTTGATGTAGCATGCAAAATAGGATCATCAAGCTTGTATAGGCCTTTGCACACACTACCTGGCCTAACACCTAAAGCAGTGACTTTATCTTGGTTTACATCACGAATAATGCAAGAGTTCCCACAAAAATTGAACTAGAATGTTAGGATTTTTTGTAATTTGGCTAATAGAAAGTAAATTGTTGTTCAATCTTGGAACATATCAAACATTTTGGACTAGAGGTTTGATGCCATTATTGAGTGTAATTTTGACAGTGCCTATCCCCTTAACTATGTGTGACTTGCTGTCACCAAGCGACACAGAATCCCTGTGACTATAATTAGCGATGAACTTAACATAACAATCCTTGCAACATGTGAAGTCTCTGGATGCACCTGAATCAAAGAACCAACAATTGCTTTTAGCATTGTCTAAATGGGCCATCTATGCATATTCCTCATCATGGTCTTTCTCATTAGCCTTTGCAACATTAGCTTCTTTTTGTTGCTTGTGGGACATATCAAATTGTCATTTTTTGCAATCATTCTTCACATGCCCAAGTTGTTGATGACAATAGAAGCACTTTACCTTTCTCCATGATTGTGAAGATGAATGAAAATTGGTACCTGAATTTTGAAGCCATGTAGCAAGTGCACTTTCTAAACTACAAGAAGGAGCCAAATTCAACTATTCTTGTTGCCATTCCTTCTACAACAAATATGTTAAAGTCTAGCTTTCCATCAATAGATTCAAATACTCCACAAAGGTCTCATGAGAGGGCAGAAAAGTATATATGGTTAGAGCAACCATACCCTCATTGTTGACTGCTTTGTTGACAGTAGCAAGTTGATCATTAAGATCCTTGATTTTGAGAAGATGTTTTGACAATGGTCTACCCTCACTAAATTTTGTAAAAAATAACAAGTTTTTCAAATACAAGACCTGACCGCTTTCCAACACTTTATATTTATTTTATAAACTACCCCAAAGTGTACTAGTTGATGTAGCATTCCGAACTCTAGGGATTAAATCATTTGACACTAACAGCTTGAGAATTAGCAGGGCTTCCTGTTGACACTTGTCATAGCCACTTGGGTTAGTAGCAGACTTGGCTTCTATTCCAGACAAGATTCTATCACATTCCCAATATTTTGTGATAGCAAGTATCTTGTGACTCCATATGTTATAATTTTTACCCATCAGTTTATTTGACTCAAGCAACACCAGGTTCTAGATATTGGCCATTTTGCTTAGCAAGCTAGAAAATTACCCTTTCTAAATGCTTAACATTTCTCCCAGAAAAATAAAATTGACTCGTAAATGCTCCTAAAAAATTTCAAGCTCTAGCAACTCCTTTAATTTGATCTAGAAATAAATTTTTCTCGAAAATATAAAATGCCAATTTTCTCCCAGAAAAATAAAATTGACCCAGAAATGATCCTAATAAAATTTCAAGCACTAGCAACTCCTTTAATTTGATCTAGAAAATAAAATTTTCTTGAAATTTTTAAATATGAACCCATTTTTTCAAGCCCTTACAAATATTTAAAAACCCTTGTGACTCAAAAAATTTAAAAATAAATTTCCTGAAAATATTGAAACACTTTTTCAAATTTTCTAAAAAGCTTTAAAGAGACTGTAAATGATTAAAAAAATCTGATAATTATTGTGCTAATGCCCTAGCTGTAGGATGCATAGCAGAAAATTAAAAACTTCATGCTCTAATTGCTGCACTTTTTGAAAATCCCTGAAAATTGTGACTGTATATTCTGAAAATCCATGGAAACTCCTGAAAATAGGGACTGTATATTTGTAAACCCTTGTGTGATGCTAAGAACAATACATTTCACGTGCCCTTGCGATTTTGACTTCACATTTTTGACATTTTGTAGAAGTTTGTTAACGCAACTAAAAAAATGACCTGGGCAAATTATTTCATAAGATTCCCAAGTGATTTTCTAGAAATTTTCAACCTCTGATTTTCTGAAAATGGCTGCAAATTTTATTGTTTTTCCAGCTCATGATTTTCCTTTGCAAAATCGCCAGAGATTTTGATAAAAATGACACTGATTTCTATTTAAACCCTTGCAATTTTCTGCCTTTCTCTTAACTGCAAATTCATGATTTTTTACCCAAACTCCAATGCATACCTTCTCTTCCTGACTACTTTGAAATCTGTACGATTCACAAAAATTAGATCTGTATAAATTTTTGGGTAGCTTTGATGGTCCTTTCCTCTTCTCCTTGAGCTAGGATTGGGCTATTACCATTCTACATTCATCTTTGTTTTCTTCATAATATTCTTCCCCTCTTTCCTTAGTAACTTCTTTCCTACTCTTCTCTCTATGGCAGCCCAAAAGTGGTATACAGAGAATCTCTATCTAGTCTGGCCACTACTTCACCTTCCATTGAGACTTCCCCGGATTTTGGGTCATAGTATAGGACATGGTCAACACATTGCATAATTGTAGGAAAACCAATTGCATGAGCTAAGCCACTCTCAAAAATTCTCTGAGCAAAAGGTGTCCTCTTATTGCTTCCCATTTTACTCCAAAATTCATTCATGTTAACGTGCCCTAGTATTGAATCTTCTACTTTGAGTAAGTTGGTTTCTAAAACAAATATTTTCTTGTAACTTGGATGTTTGTATTTCATTTTTGCAAGTGTAATTGGAGCTGAGTTTGTAGGAACGAGCTAGGAAAAAGGTCAACTCAAGGCAACATGGGTTGGCTTTGTAAATGTTTCGTTAAGTAGGTAGAGGTTGGCTCAAAGAATGCACAAGTGAAAAGCCCTTGAATAGGGAAAAATATGGCCTAGGGAAATACCTTCACAATGGCATTATTGAGGGGGGACAATGGGAAGAATTAAGAAATAAAAAGCAGTTGCATGCAGCAATTGTAGACATTGTCAATGACTGCTTGTGTTTAGAGCTAGGGTAGTGCAAATGAAAAAGTGTCTCTTGTAGTCGAGTTTGTGTTGGTAGAATTTAAGCAGTGAGAATTATGATAAGTGTAGGGCAATTTTTCGGAGGCAATTTGGTACGATGCATTCAAGTTTTGGAGCTCTTTGATAGTGATAGTTGATGGAGATGAGTAAAAAAAATGCCACTTTATTCAACATATAATATATATACTTTCTTGGGTTTAATTGTCTTTAATTTTCTCCAAAAACCATTTGTTTGTGTGTTTCTTGAGAATTTTGAGCTCCAAATCAACTCAATAATTTAAGCACTTGTGTTCCATACCATGGCCTTTTCATTGAAATTCTGAGTGATTTGAACTGCTTCAGAAATTATGAGGTTCCAGGAACTGTTTCAAAAGTCAGAAGACTTCTAGGAACAAGCTTTTTCTTCGAAATGAAACCTTTATCGAAGGAAGCATTTGGTCTTTATCTTTGTTCTTGGAACTAATATTTCAACCGAGAATAGGGTGTGAGAACTAGTGAGGTCATGGAAAACAATGCAAGTCTCTTTTGTTATCCATTTCGAGCATTTTGGAAATTTTCACCCCTTTGGGAACTTATGTGGTTCTCAAGAATTGTCTATTTTGCCATAATTTCTTTGTAAAAAAATGATGATGAAGTTCCAAATGAGTGTTTTGGGGCAGTAATGGTTTCTAAGAATGGTCTGTGGGTTGAAAAGGTTCCAAGGAACACAGATTTTGCTGAAAGGAAGTTCCAAGTAACTTTCATTTTTTGAAATGAAAGTCTAACTTTGGTATTTTATTTGGTTATGGGAATATGCCTTTTGGGCAAAATGAGACATTGAGGAACATCATTGAATTTTGACTAAGCTTAAGGGAAAGAGGAGTTGGAATTTAATTGAAGAAAGATAGACTAAAAAATGAGGGATTTCACTTTGTGGGAGAAAATGACTTGCTAATTATAACGAGACTTTACAATACAAATCAATGTTCATTTAGACCAAAAATTTTCCAAGGCTCTGAATGACGATAACACAAGTGTATGCAGACACTTTATTATAATATTAAACCAAAATAAACTAATATTCACAACATGACGCTCTGTGCCTTGTTGCCACTGTAGAATGCCTCTTGGCATAACTAGGATTAGGGGCCTTGAGAATAGAAGTAGTTTTCTTCTCAAAACATGAAGGCCTTTTCAAATTTCTCTGTCCATTAAGACTTTGTTGTCCTTTTGCAAAGAGGTAATTGGTGTAATGTCCCCATTTTTGGGTTCTCTTGCATTGCAGTTGGATTTGACCTTCTTGGTGTGTGTTAGCCTTATCAGAGGGGTTATTTGATGTTACCAGTGAGCTCAGATGATCTAGATGACTCAAATGACACTTCTTGAATTTATTTTCGGCTTTTGGTGTGCTCTCCAAGATTCTTGGAGAGAGAATTTATTTATAGTAAGTCACCCGATCGGGTCCAATTCTCATTATTTATAATTGGTATCACTCCATTGCACCCAATTTTTGATTCCAGTGCTTTTCGACAGTGTCTGCAAATCCGATGTATTAATGAGCTATAATTTAATTATTTTTACTAAGGTTGCTAATTTGATAAAATTAATTTAATGGGCACCTTAGTATAATAGCTCATTGGAATAAGAATTGAAAGTTTTAAATGTTGGACGCTGATAAAGTGATTTTTGGTGCTGGAAATGTTCAAATAATAATATCAATCACTTTTTGGAGTAATAAGGCGTATTTAATTTATAAAGTGGTTTTATATTATTTTCTGAGGTTTCCAAAAATGTTATAAAAGTAGTTTTGTGAGCTCATTTGCATCATTCTGGATATTGTTTATTTCTCTTGGAGATTTGTGTCTGTGGCCAGATTTCCCACTGAAGGGACTAAAACCCCAATGGTTTTCCTAATGGACGAAAATCATGGTAGTGCAATTCCAGCCAGGGATTGACAGTGTGCTAAAGATTTGGGATTTGGGGACGAAAACCCTTAACCTGTTTGAGTGATTTCATCCAGAAGCCGTCATTGTGCTTCTTGGAAGCAAGACAAATTATCTCATATTTTTACCAGGCAATGTGAAATGTCAGAAGATATTAGTGAAGATCAAAAAGCCTAAGTATCGTGTGTGCAGAAGATTAAAGAATTAATAAAATATTGTATTTATTGCTGTTGGGCATGTATACCCAGCTGTACAATTCCAGCCTCCATAAGGAGCCATTCAAGTCAAAGGATGAGTTTGGTTTAATATAAGGCAATCAGCCATTCCCATAATCCAACGCAGGTTATTATTGAGATTTTCAAGGCAGCAAGGAGGATACGTGGCAAGAAAAAGGTCTGCTGTACATTTCCAAGGAATGAGGGAAGGGTTAAATCTTTGGTTTTAGGGCTTAAAAGCCTTCACAAGTTCTAGCGCAGCTTATTTGGTGGTCAATAAAGTCAACACAACTCACAAAAGGTAATCTCCATTCAAAAGGAAGCTGCCGTACCTTTTTAGGAGTCTCGGAAACTTTCAAAAAAGTGTGGGAAAAAGACAACTCAAGTCTCCTAAGGTCTCTTTGCTAGCTGCCAATAGTTTGAAAATTCAATGAAATACCTTTTTGGAGTCTTATCGCTGGGAATTGCTATGCAAGGTGATGTGGCACTTGGAAAATGCTAAGGACTGGTCAAGGGTCTAGCGTAGCATTAAGAAAGGATTAAAGTTTGAGGTGGATGCTGATTTGGGTTTATATTTCTGCTGTTCACAGGACAGCAAAAATAAATTCATGAATATTTAAATATTTGTGCAGTTTAATCAGACCTTTAAGTAATTTCTGAGTGTAACAAAATTGCATCAGCAATATACACAGAGGCTAATAATATTTGAAGCATACTTATATTTGTCAGTAAATTATCAAGAACAATTGTATCGACACTTGGAATTGAAAATATCAATTTAAGGTACCTATTTATGGTGTAATACAAAGTGTTTGACAAAATGTCCTTGTGATACTCAATGATTACTAAATGTTTGGGATTATGCCTAGCCACTTGTGAGTTAGTTGCAGATTTTAATGCGCATTTGGATCAGAAATAAAGAATGTATCATTGCATGCTAATCATTTGATGGAATTCTTGTGAACCCAATCTGAATTTTTTTGAAAGAAACCGGTAGGGGTTTTTACAATTGGGCTGGCTATTTGTGAGAAACCTTCCATAAACCTCTGATACTATCTTGCTAAACCCATAAAATTGCAAACTTCATGGATGTTCTTGGGATCTAACCATTCCATGATGGCTTTAATCTTTGAGAGGTCCATAGGAAGCCCATGCTTTGAGATGATATGATCAAGTAATGTACCTTCCTTTGGTAGAAGCTACATTTGCACAAATTGCCAAAAAGCCAATGTTCTTTGAGCCACTCTAGGACATCCTCAAATGTTGCTTATGCTCATCTTTGTTCATTGAGAAAACAAGGATATCATCAAGGAACACTATAACAAAATAATCTAAGTATTCCTCAGACACCATTGATCAGATTCATTAATGTTCCAGCATTTTTTATTAAAGATAGAAAGGTACTACTATAAATTTGTAGTGACAACACTGTGTTTTGAAGGTTGTTTTGGACACGTCTTCTTCCTTTATTCTGAGATGGTGATCACCATATCTCAAATCTATGTTGAAAAAAACTTGGACACATCTTGCATTTTATTAAATATCGATTCTAGGAAATGGATACCGGTTTTTGATGGTTGCCTTGTTTAATATCCTCTAATCAATGCAAACTGAGGGTTCTGTCCTTCTTGACAAATAATAAATATGATCAGTTCGCAAGGTGAAATACATGGTTGAATAAGAGTTAAGACCTTTAATTCAACTAACTGTTTCATAGTCATTTGGTATGGTTCCTTTGAGAGGGGTTTAGTTTAGCTGGGAGATAAATTGGAAAAATGAACTCATATCTGGGAGGTAGTCTCATTGATTCCTCTAGGAAAAGATATCTGAATTCCTGCATTATTAGAAGCTCATCAAATTGTTCAATCTGGACAATATACAATTGGGAACCCTACTGATGAACTCTTTTAACTTGAATTGAATAATTTTGTTTCAGACTAATGGACCTTTTCACTCTATGAAACCAGATTTGATTTCCATTATTATCTTCACAAACAAGAACCTTTTGGTGAACCTTGGCCTTAGCTCTATGCTCCCATGTCCAGTTTATAACATTGACAACATCATAGTCACTTAAAGGGGCTATGTATGTATTTAGATTAGTGGTATAATTGTCATTTCAAGTTGTGTTTCAACCAAACAGCGGTCCACTTTATGTGTTTTCTTATTCCCCTATACTTGACTTTCCAACTGTCTTTCATAAAACCAACTTTCCTAGGGATTCTCTTGGTTAGTTCTGGAGAAACAGAACATTTGATTGCTCCTGTATCAACCAAAATACTAACAAGAAATCCAAAAAGCTTATCCTAAATCTCTATTGGGACTAACTTGATGTTCGACTTGTCCGTTATTCAGTATTTCATGGACTTGATGCTGGGGCTGACCCTGCTGCTGCCACCTCCCATTCCCTGTTCTACCAGGTTTTGTTGGGCAGTAGATGGCATAATGATTAACACCATGAGGATTCTTTTATCCTGGTTATGAGTGCTACCATGACTGTTTTGCTGAAAAATTGTGGTCACAACAGTTCTGATTACTAAAATTTCTGTGCTGATCCTTATTCTTGTTTTACTGAGACTTTCCAAAACCACTTCTATTGCTATCATTGTTCTTAAAATAATTTTGTTGTGTGAGTTGTGGTCATCGTTGGGTGGTTTGACTCTTTTCTATTTAGTTTTTTCCTTGATTCAGCAATTGCATTGACCTTCTCTCATTTGATGGATTTTGTGAATGAAGTCTCCATATATGTTGGACTATAAACTTCAATATCATCCCTGATTCAGGATTTAAGACCTCACAAGAAATGATCAACTCAAGAGGGTTCAACCCCCCAAGAACTTTGGTAGGCAATGGAGTAAGGCAGTGAATTTTCCCTGATACTTAATCACTATCACATCCATGGTGAAAAGACTCAAACTCAGCTCGGACTTGGCAAGCTGATTTTTGATTTAGGCTCGGACTTGGCACTCAGTCAGTAAATCGAGAAATCATGAAATATAAAGATTTTTAAGTATTTAAATATTTTACCATGCATCCTTCAATAAATCAACCTCAAAGACATAATAAACTTTTCAATTAGAAGCTACTCTGATCACATGCATAAGTATACATTGCTCAAGGGGTACTCTCCCATGCCCAAATTAAAACCTTTGAGACCACACAGGTGGTCATGGCGCTTTCCATTTTTTTAAATTCTATCACTTTTACCTACCATCCAAGAGTCCTCCAAACCCCTCAAAAAATGTGAATGTAGAATCCATAGAGCGATAATTAGGCCCTAACCATGTTTGCTGCCATAGACTGTTAGGTTTGAGTGTTTTCAATTTTTTTCTCTAATTTTCATGCGTGATTTGACTGAGTCTCAGTGACATTACTTGCTAGGTTGGTGACTCTAGTAGATATGGCAAGTCTGGTCAGACTCATTGGGCATGTGGGTCTTGAGACTTTGGGCCTTGGTTTGCTTTGCCTGCCTCAGGACTCATTGAGCTCGGGTTAGTCCTGGCAAGTCTTGTAGCTCTGGTCATATCTCCTTTAAAATGAAATCTAGTTGCTTTTTTAATCAAAGTACAACTTAGTCAGCTATCTTTCCTAAACAAAGCCACAAAATGATCCCATGTGGTGTTTTAAAGTGTCAAACTCTTTTTAGTGTTGCAGTATTTACACAGTACACCAGTTAGAGGCTCAAAATACTTTGCCATTTCTACTAGCTAGGTCTCAACATCATCTCCAAAAGCTGATCCATTGTACTTTGGTGGGGATATCCTCTCCAAGTCTTTAGTTAACTCATTTTCGATATGGGTCGATTTATGGCTTACTTCATTCTCTCAATTTGCCTGCCTATGGTTGCCATTGTGGTTCTCATTGGCACTATCATTATTCCGCTCCAGGTCATTTTCTTTCTCTGCCAACATGGTTTTGCCAAACTTCATTTTGAAGCTGTTATATCCATAAGGCAATGATTTGATTGAATGTGTGGTACTGGTCAGCCTTGGTGTTCTCCACGTTGATTTAATTGCCATTGAAACCTGACACTTGCCTACTGTTGGCATCATTGTTGCCAACAACTCCTCTCCTGGTTCATGCCATCTTGGAACCTGCAGAAGAGGGAACAAAGTTGTTTAGATAAAGGTCCAAGTGTTTGAACCAGGGTTCTAATAGCATATACAACAACCACTCACACATCCAAAATGATAAAAACTTAACCAAATATAAATCTCTAGTTGTGAATTTGTATGTCAAAACCCAATGAAAGAGGCACGTGCAAACCAAACAATCAATTCCAACTCAAAAAAGAGAACTCCCTCAATCAAGGAAATTGATTTCAAGCAATCATAATCAAATTCAAAATCCAAAAGTGCACATGAAAATTTGTTAAAAGCCACTAATTTCAAAATCAAAGTCAACTTAGAATTAAAACATAATCTAAGCTTTCAATCACACTTTAGATCAAATGATTCATCAACACCCATACCAACCAATGTTCTAATGTGCACGTGTGTGATCCCTCTCTGACATTGCACCTAAACCATGATTCTTACTCTCCCTCCTATTCTAGTTTATTCACTAGCTTCAATGTAACAGCTAAGCTTAAATTTATATCATTTTATCCTAATTTATTTCAACACAAATTAAGTGAGAACATATAGAAAAAGGTAGCGAATAGTGGATGCCTCAAGAGAGTCTAATACTACATGATTATAGAACCTGATTGAACTTATAGATTTATATTTCATTTCCCAAGAAATTTTAATTTGGATAGTTTTATGGTTAGCTTAACAAAAAATCAAAGTTTATATTGAATTTTTGTAGTGTAATGATAAATTACAGAATTTTCTTGGAATTGATTGATATTGACTAATTTAAAATTTTAAAGTTTTTTATTTTTGGTAATAGGGTTTCATGTTTTTGTTGTTTTAGATTCAACTTATTCGTATTGAGCTGAGAGTGCCAGAATATGGATGGACAACTCAGAAAGTTTTTCATTTTCTCAATGTTATTGTGAATGGAGGTAAGCCTTAGATAAATAGCCGCTGGTAACAAGGGTTTGGAGCAGTTATTTTAATAAATCAAAATGTACTGCATTGAAGTCTTGGGGTCAGATGTATTTCCATTGTGAATGTGAATCAGATAACAATAGCATCACCTAGTCATGGATTGTCTATACCAGTCTTCTGTGAGTAGGATCCAAGTTTTTAAATTGCAAGTTGTTCCCAAATCAATTTGCTGTAGGATAATTGGGGTTCAGTGCATTTATTTCTTTTAAATATTAATAATCCAAGAAGAAGAATCTTATTTTATACTTGTTTTGATCATTGTCTGCAATTTTTCAATGAAAAAGTATTTTATTAAGAAAGTTCTGTTTCCCTGTTTTGCAGTTCGCTGTGTGGTCTTTGTATTCCGCCAAAGTGTGCAAAACATCAAACCTGAGGTGCATTTTTGTTATTCTTTCTTCTATTCTACTCTTCATCTTTGGTGTGTATCTCAAATTATTAGTTAATGTGTATAACATTATTAAGTCAATGCTTACAACTTTTGCTTTTTTGCTGACTTTTACTCTGGTGATTATGACATACTTAGATTTTGAAATATGTTTTACTTGATATGCCTGGGCTGCTATTCTTTACCACATATGCGCTGTTGGTGCTGTTTTGGGCAGAGATTTACTATCAGGCATTTATCTAAACCAGTTCATTATTGTTATTCCAATTCAGGCTGTACTAGCATATTATGTTTTGTGAACTCTATTATGGTCATAATTTTAATTTGGATAACTCTTTACAGGCACGTGCTATACCAACTGATGGTCTTAGACCTACATTCATGACAATCAATGCTGTCATCTATCTTTTTCAGGTAAATAGCCACTGAGTGTTGACATACAGACAATCTTAGACTTACATTCATGACAATCAATGCTGTCATCTATCTTTTTCAGGTGAACAGCCACCGAGTGTCCGCATCCAAGTTGTCCTGGCAATATGTTGTACATAATTAGATTGAACTTCAATTTCAACTCACAAATAGGAAAACTGAGAGTTTTGAAGGAGGGTTATATCTTTTGATGGTAATAGTTAAGATTAGAACCATGGATAGATAGGAGCTTCTTTTCTAAAGTTAGTTAGGAGGTCCTTTTATAAACAGGACTTATATCGGATCAAGACTTGATTTAACTGGATCTTAGGATAAAATTTTAGCAAAAGGTGGTAAATTGGCATCTAGTTCAGGTGAAATGCTTTTTGGAAAGTATTTGGCGAATTTCTGCTGATAGATTATTGAAACAGAAAGCACATGGAAGCAAGAAATTTAAAAGGAACAGCAACCTCTCCCATTGCATTTATAATGCTTAAGTTTTACTTTGTCTCTCATTTTTATCATGATATATGCAATTCTGTCATTTGTGCCTTACATGTGATGAATGCAAAGCTGTAAGCTATTTAGGGTTTTAATAAGGGAAGGGTTATGATGTTAAGGAAAACAAGCATTTAAAATTCAAGTATTGCTATCTTTGTTCGAACTTTGAACAATCTTAGTTGAAAAGGAACTAAATAGAATAGTAAATAGTTTTTCATTTAGTTAGGCACTCTCTCTCTCTCTGTAAATAGGGAATGAAGAAAAAAATGACTACCTTTTGCATATAAATCAATAACTCAAATTCATTTCTCTTTTGCGCATTTTCACACCCGCTTTTTCAAACAAATATCTATTTCTCTCAAAAATATCTAATTTGACCCCTTTACCATGTTTTGAAAGTCAATTTGCAGTTTTTAATAAGTTAGGAATCTTCCTAGGGTATAGATATAGGAAA
Organism: Sequoia sempervirens; assembly: GCA_007258455.2. Taxonomy (NCBI): domain Eukaryota; kingdom Viridiplantae; phylum Streptophyta; class Pinopsida; order Cupressales; family Cupressaceae; genus Sequoia; species Sequoia sempervirens. The sequence continues at coordinate 5,509,644 of VDFB02000016.1, read as the reverse complement.
CCCACTTCATTTTTGCAACAAAAAAAATGAAAATAACATTTTAGAAGACCTTTGAATTTCTCATTTTAATTCCAAACGTCCATCATATAATTAAGGTGCATTCTAACATTTTACAAGGCTATTTAGTTATTTTCCTCCAAAGCAACTAATATGCATGAGCGAAAATAATAAAAGCACACAAGGGAATGCAAATATTTACTAGGCTAGCATAATAGGGATCCAGAATCACACATGATTCAAATAGGGTTTCATAGGTGTAAACATCTCATGTCTTTTAGATAGGTAAATGCAATAGACAAACCATGCGAACATCTCCAGTTAACCACCATTGGGATTTTATCTTTGTTATCGGGTTCTTCTATTTTGCCCCTGTATCTGTGTGGGTACGGTTCTGGTCCTGATTCTTTGCTGGTTCTTCTAGGGTCCTTCCTGGGTTCCTTGTGGGTCCTTCAAACCTTGGGTTCCCTGTGGATCCTTCACAAAAGGATCCACAATGCACTTAGGGTGCCAGGACCCTGGGCGAACCCAGCCGAACCTAGGGGGACCCAAGGGTTGCCCTCCCCCACCCCCCTCCGCAAAAAAAGGGTAATTTTTTAAAACATTTTTTAATGTAAGTTAACAAGAAACAGGTAGGTAATTTGTGCAGTAACAGGAAATGTCAGCTTTTGGGAGACATTTGTATGGTCTGCTGTCAAGTGTATATGCATATGTATGTATTTATGTATGTATATGTGTATGTATATATGTATATGTATGTATGTATATATGTTATATGTGCATGTATATATACATACATACATAAACATGTAGGTTATTGTTGCAGTAACAGGAAATGCCAGTTTTTTGGAGACATTGGGAATGGTTTGCTGTTAAATGTATATGAATATGTGTGTATTTATGTATGTATATGTGTATGTATATATGTATATGTATGTATTTATGCATGTATATATGTTATATGTGTATGTATATACATACATACATACCATACCATACCATACCTACCATACATACAATACATAACATACATACATAAATACATGGCAATTTCCTATTGAAAGTGCATGGCAAGCTAAAAGGGTACTTGACTTTATTCTTACTAACTTAGAAATCAATAGGTGTTAATTTTTTCAATAAAATGCATATACCAAGATGATTTATTCATTCCACATGAGGGATATTTGTACAATTTTTGATGTGTAGTTGGGACCCTCTTTTGTAAGATGCACATTTTAACAAACCCCATATTTAAGCTTCATATCCCTCCTTTTCGTCAACTATAATCAATGTGCATGATGTTTTATACATCCACTCGACATACTAACCAAATATCCAATATAAACTATTAATTTAGTGAATAAGTTTAAATAAATATTTAAACATATATGACAACTAATGTACAATATGCAGCCCTGTTTTGCCTTTGTTTTTTTTGTTTTGAGGAATGTTTTGTGATATATTTGCAATGTTTGATACAACAATATAATGCAGAAAAATAGAAGATATTGCAATAATATTTTCAACTTAAAAACTGAACATTACATAGGGAATACACAGCTGAAAATTCCAGATTTTTATATCAGCTTAGATACTAAGTATTTTCACAAAATATCAACAACCCAGTTCATAAAATATCCCCTATCTCTAAAACAACAATACCCAGAAAATCTGGGAGTACAAATCATGAACTCACAGGTAAAGATATGCCTTGGAACCCTCTGAAAATGGATGCCAGCTGCAAGTAACACCTCCAATGGAAGAAAAGATGCCAACACACTGTTTTCCAGCCCTATCTTGCCACGATAGAAGAGGTATTTGCAGCAATAGCAGTCTAAACCTCCACGTCAACTCTGCAACAACCACTACACTCAGAAATAAATGCTTTTTCAGACCTCCACGTCCTATCCAGCAAGGATTAAGCTTATACATCAGCAAGTTAATCCTCCATTTCAATCAATATATCTCCAATTTCTTGTTGATTCCTTTGAACCCTAAATAAAAAATCTTCTTGAATTCGTTGAAGCTCAAATATAATTTTTGGATGAGATTATTCAATCAAGTGCTCTTGGGTGATCTTCCACACCTGCAAACACTGTCCTCTCTGAGGGTTTTTGTCCTCAAAAAGCTATGGCTTCCAACCAACAAACCCTTGCTGAAGCTCTTCTCCCAAATTTGTCCAAAACAAGAATAATAATCATGATAATGAATGTGCAAAATGAGCTCTCAATGCCCTTTTATATTTCCATGTCCGATTTGCATTTGAATTTCATTTCATTTCATTTTCTTTAATTTCCCCACCTTTCATTCTTTTAATTTTGATGCACAACTTAGTAATATAACATCCCTTTAGAGTCATTTATATCTCCCTTTTAAATTGGTACTTAACTTTATATTATAAAGTGCACTTTAAAAATCACTTATATCCTTTTAAATATAAAGTCCTTTTTAATTTATTGATAATGCATAAAGTTAAATAATTTAATTTAACTTTATTATTTGACGTTATTAATATTAAATCATAGGACCAATATTAACCAATATAACTCCAGGATATAATTACGCTGTCATGCCAAATATAGAAACTCTACCAATTGACCAAACCATGACTTACTATAAATAGTAAGTATGAGCAACACATCCAAGTGACTTACTAAAAATAGTGTAGGTCAACGTGTCCAAAATGGTCTCCGGAACGCACACCACAAATAAATTGGGACATTGAGCTGAAGAGTACTGAAATAAGCACCAAAGGGTCTGCTGAAGAGCCATAGATCACCCTCAAAGGGGTCCCCCAAACAACCTGTTAGCCTATGGGGACCAGTTGGTAGACTAACCACTGCATCTGACCACTACCTAGGGAAAGGGGACATTCCAACTAGTGTGATAAACTTCTTAATGACAAGTTAAAACATATTTGAAATGCAAGTCGAAGTGCTTTGGTGAATTTGTTAAATTCAAAGCATCTAGAAAGAATCAAGTTGGGAGGCATATTTAATCTTTTATGTCAAACAATAGAGGGCATATTTGACTCGAACTACACGGTTGAATCCTGATAGCAATATCACAATTTGACACGCTGTGGAAATACCTCCTACTTATCAATTGATGAGCTAAAGGGGCTCTATAATGAATGGTTCATAAGGCACAACACTTGTTGAAGGTTTTGCAAATGGGGTTGCAAGCTAAGCGGGCTTAACCTTGGGGAAAACTCTGTGGTTAAGTGCACTTGAGCTGGAGTAGTACCAGGATGGGTGACCTCCCGCGAAGGCCCAGTGCTTCACCTCTGTGAGCATCATCTAGATGCAATGAGTGCTAAGTGGTCCATTCATTATCATGAGAGATGGGTTCTTGTGAACCACTACTCATGAAACATGTGTTAATGAGTTTGACTTGGACTACATGGTTGAATCCTAATAGCAATATCACAATTTGACACGTTGTGAAAAATACCTCCTACTTATCAATTGTTCTCCTTGTTCTATGTAACTAAGCCAACAACATCTGTTGACTTGTTTTAATTTTTTCTTGATTCAACTGTGATGAAATATTTTTATATATCATCATATTTTGATATATAAAAATATTTCAACACAGTTTAATCCAGAAAAAATAAGTAGAACAAATTATTATAGACTGGAAAAATCATATTTTTGAACATATGTTGAAGTAAAATGACAAAACTATGTGGGAATCAGCCATGAAAGTAGAGTATGATGGCTCATGAGTAATCATATACTTGGGTATTGGTGGAATTGTCTGTGTAAACAAGCCAATTGAGATGCTAATAAGTGTACAAGGTTAAATGCAAGATAGGTCGTACTTTGGATAAGTATAAGGCCCCTCTTGTTGCCAAGGAAAATTTACAAGAAGGGATTGACTATGATCTACTTTTGAGATGGTCATCTCAACCTAATTTGGTTGGAAGGGGTATTAGATAAATGTAGAAAACCTTTTGGAATGAGGATTTGGAAGAAGAGGTGTGTATGATGTAGCCAAAAGGATTTTAAGGGCTTGGCAAAGAACACCTGATTTTTCTAAATAGTCTTACTTAGCCTCTACAATTTGGTACAACAAGGTTGACCAACATCTGTGGATTCAAAATATTTTATCCAACTCCCTATGTCAAAAGTGATGATTATATAGTGATTCTCATTGTGTATGCTGATAAACTTTACATCATGGTTGTGGGGCTGGTGTGATTCAGTGGGTGAAATCAGATTTATGTTTTTTCTGTTTGCCTCTAGATATTGTCCTACTACACTACTCCCTTGATGTAGAAGTTTTGAAGCTTGAACATGTCACGAGATCTTGTGGGTAGAGTACCTTTGCATGGTGTCATTGGATAATTTTCAGTGGTCTGTAATTAGATGTTTGTGCTGAGTGCTCAACTAGTGAGTGTGAAATCAGATGCTTTGGTCTCAATTTCTAAGGGTTGATTGGTGTCAGACATTAGAAGAACAAGGGCAGAGTAAAGTCTGGGTTTGAGTTCTTTCTACACATGCTTGATGTTATGCAAGTGTGATGTGTCCATCAAAAATTTGACATAGTTTGCATGATTTGACTCAACAATCAAGAGATGTGAGAAAATCCTAACATGAATTGTCAATAGAGTTTTTGTAACACCAAGAAAACTTTGTAGTTCTAGGAGGTTGTGAGGAATTGGTCAATAATGGATAATCTTGATCTTTGCTAGCTTCACAATCAATGATGTAGTCCAAATATTGCAGTATGTTGGTTTGCAACTTGTGGGCACAAAGTGTGTCAAAATCTTTCTAAACATGTCCAATGTGCTTCTCCCATGTCTTAATACAGATGAGGATGTTATTTGAATAGACAATGGTGGTGCTGTTTGTGAAGGGTCACTGGATATCATTTGTAAGCCACAAGAAGTTTGTAGGTGCATTTGTGGAACAAAAGCCATCATCAATCAATCATACTTGCCTTTCTTTGTCTCAAATACTGTCTTCTATGTTGACCAAAACTTGGATAACTGAAGTTTAGATCAATCTTTGTGAATGATTGCGCAGCTTGAAGTTGGTCCAAAAGATCATCAGTGTGAGTAGAGGATAATGTGTTTCATAGGGATCTTGTTTTGTGGAAGATACTCTAAATAGAGATGCCACAATCCACCCATCTTGGGTGCGATGAAATTTGGAATACTGAAAGGTGATGAAATTGGTCAAATCTTACCTTGGTCAATGAGATCTTGAATTTTTCTACAAACCTCATCATTCTCCCAAATTGATTTGTGATACAAGTGGTGATCTCAAGATGAGATCAATGTAATGCTTGATGGACCTGGAATGCCTTTGGTTTCTTTAGAGATATTTTCATATTGTTGTAGCAAAGTATCAAGCTTTGTTTTTTGAGATGCAAATTCAAAAGATTGAGTTGCTAGAGTAATGCTTTTTTGAAGTGTTTTGTAGTAACTTTGGGAAGACCATGAGTAGTACAAACTTTGTGCATGAGAGACAAGCTTTTGTAGTGCTTTATAGATAATGAGATGTTGGAGGGGACCTTGGAATGTGATAGAACAATTTTTGACCTTGATAGATTGAGCTTGTGGCTTAGCTTTGTATGTAGCTATATCTGTGGTCATACAAATATAGCTTACCAAGAAAAACGCCACAAATTCCTAGTGGTGTGACATCATGAGTGAGAGAGTTTCGCATGTGTGACATTCTCAAATGTGCACTAACAAGCTATCCCAAGTTGTGGTCTCTATTGAAACAAACATAGTAGTGGGATGGACATCTTTAGAGTTGTGAAGGTAATCCTTCTTGTATTTTTGAAGTTGTTGATGGTATATTTAAGCCTTCAATTGTTGAATTCATTCATTTGATGCTTCAGTGTTGATATATCCTTGGAAATAAGATGTTGAGATTGGCTTGCACCTTGAATGGAATTTTGTATTGAAAATAAAACCTAAGAGTTTGACGTGGGACCTGGTTGAACGTTAGGTCTTTATACTGTGAGAAAGTTCTTTATTCTTCTAAAGCTTCCTAGATAAGCCTTTGGGCTCTTGCTGAAATTGGTTTCTTTGCATCATTGGACACCTTTGTTTTATGTTGCTCTTTTGGATAGATTGAATCAGACTTGGGGTGTATTCCTTCTTTCTGATACTACAATCAAGTCGACAAGCATGACTTAGAACTCATTATAGAAATCAAATGATGTAATGTCCCCTTTTTACAACATCCTCTTTTAGTTAGGGTTGATTTGGGTACACTTACTATTTTTAGCAGGGGGTTTGGTACGGTGCTTCAGTCTTTGGTGAGCCTTCTCGAGCGTTTCAGTCTCTCTTCGACTCATGTTTTAGGGCGCAATTTACTATTTTTAGGACTTTCTAAAAATAGTAAGTCAATTAGGGTTAGCCGGACCTGGTCAGGATGGGTCTCTGTAACACTTATTTAGTCAATACAAATTTCTAAGGTTGAATCATTGAAAAATTGAAGGAATGTTTCGAAAAGTGAGCTTAAATAAAGTACCTTATATTTTAATGTTGAGGGGTCATAAGGGGACATTTTTTTACCTTGGTACCTAGTGCAATAACTTAAAGTCTTTTTAAAAGAACTTCAAAGGTATTTTATTATGAGCTTAATTGGGGGACGCCTAAGGTGGATATCGAGCTAATATTTAATAAAGCTAATGTGAAAATAAGACTTAAAATTATATCTTTTAAAGCTATCTCAATCTTGGGCGCCAAAATGATGAAAGAGAAATTAAAACAATAAAATATTACTTCTCTTGGGGCATTGGAAAATGAAAGGAGATATAAGGAAAGAAAGAGTCATTTTTGATTATGCTGGGATTATGAAACTTGGTCATACATTTCTTTGGAAGCTTGGCTTTGGAGGAAACAAGGGTTTGTAGGGACGGAAACCTCTGTAGATCACATTCTCTTCGTGTTTGAGAGACAACATTAGGAGGGTTTTTGGAGGTCTCATTCAGAGGCTTCATTTGTGCTTCAAGTTGCAGATTCAGACTTTCGAGATGAAGATTATCTATATTTTTTGAAGTGGGATTGTTGGTTTTGGCTTGTTAAATCTTGGTTTTTGATTTTGGTGATGATATAACACAATTTGGTGGTGATTCTCATAATTTCTGGGCACTTTGTGTAAGCACCTGAAAACCACATTTGGGCTCATATCTCTGAGAAGCATTTTTAATTCATTATGGGTATTGATTAGAAAGGGTCCTCTTCTCATGGCGATCATAATGAGTGGTGGATTGCAATTTTTAGTGAAAGATTTGATTTTATAGAGCAAAATCGCCCCTTTGAAGAGGGACGGCCTTGAGGTGCTGGTTTTCAGACTTAAATCTGCTTCTCATCCTGGCGTTTGGGCTGGTTCTGAGGTTTAGTGCTGCTGTGTCTGGGGTGTTGGCCTGCAAGGTGAATCGGGCCTCATACTTGTTCCAGTCTTCTCATTTTGTAGGGGGTTTCAATTGGCAGCCAGGTGCCCAGTCACAGGTCTGAAAGTGTTTCAATTTTTCTGTAGAATATTAATGATAAAATCTGCATACATTTGCCATTGAAAGAACCTTAATATTTAGAGGCTTCAAAAGTGTTCTGTTCTAGCATATTTCCTCTCTTTATGTGTTGGAAATCATGGAGAAGAAAGGGTCATTCTGTGATGATGGTCGTTGCTTTTGAAGAAGGTTATCTTGCTGCTGTGATGCTTTCACAGGTCTGAAAGCTCTTTTAATTTCTGATATAAACATTGCAAAATCTGTGCTTTAAATGCTCATTGAAATCCTAGTTATTGAATTGATTGGAAGACATCTCCAGCTGGTTATCTGAATGTTACATTTGCTTTGGTATATGAATTGTTTGGTATCATTTCATATTGTATGGCATGTGAGACAAAACTCCAAACAACCTTGAAACACACTCAGAAACTACAAACAGCAGTGGGACAATATCAGGAAAAAACCAAAAAAAAAAAATTGGGGTTGTTCATTACAAATGACAAGATGGCTGCTTAAGATAACAGTTCTCTGGATTGGCGAGGAATCCAATTATGGATGGCAATTCGGCGAGTTTTACTCTGATACTAGTGATCTTGTGCCAGTCTCAGGAGTTGCATGGCTGACAATCCACAGACTTAAGAGATGGATATTCTTGAAAATTATGTTGGACGTGCAATGTGGATGAATAGACAAACATGGAAACACTATGGCAAATTTGATAGAGACAAAGAATAGCAAATAAATTTATTATCTTGAATAGGATATGTTACACATGAGTAGAATGCCGGACTTAGCTACCAAACTGTGTTATTCCTGAAGGCTGACACTTTAGAAGAATTACCTTGCATAGAGAATGTGTTACAGTTTAGGTATCTATGCATCTTTGTGCATCAAATTGAGATGAGGGACAATACTCCAATCAATTTACAAGGTCATTTTTATTTCAACTGCTTTGGCTTCCTTGGTCATTGCTGAAATTGAAAGATGAGGCCTCATTAGATGATGTGGACCATGCAAATAATATGGCTTGTTGGGTGGTGTTTATGGATCCAACATGTTAATGGTGCAATTTGCAGTATTGTTGACCAAGCTGTGAAGTTTGCCTATTGTGAAGTTAGAAGAGTATTCCCCTGCATATTCATATTGGAATTTGGGATTACAATGAAGTAGGCTGCCAGAATTGAGAATATGCCTTGGGAAGGTGCAAACTTGACCTGTAGGTGCTTATACTTGGGTCAAACTGCTAGGGCTACTTTTAGATGGAGAGAAAGAACAATGTTATTGATTTGGAACTAGGCTCTAAGCCTGTGGTTCCTCATTACGGTTTCAAAAGTTATTCAACAATGAAATTGAGAAAATAGTTAAAAAGTTATTGTATATGTGGTATATGCAGTATCTGGCAAGAGGCTTTATGCCTTCATTGTAGTTTGGAAGTTTTCATAAAAAAGAAAGCTGGTTCCTTACGTATACAGTATATGCATTCACTACTGGAAATTGATTTAAAAAACTACTGAGAACAGATTTTCTATTCCATGGATAGATGAACTATTGTCTGAGCTACACTGGGCTAAAGTGTTTTTAAGATTGATTTGAGATCTGGTTACCACCAAATAAGGTTGAGGGAGTGTGACAAGTTTAAAACATTTTGAACTCATTATGGCCACTATGAGTTTCAGTTGATGACATTTGGGTTAATCAATTCCTCAAACATATTCTAAGGTACAATTACTGAATCTTCAAACGCTACGTATACAGTATATGCATTGACTACTGGAAATTGATTTAAAAAACTACTGAGAACAGATTTTCTATTCCATGGATAGATGAACTATTGGCTGAGCTACACTGGGCTAAAGTGTTTTTAAGATTGATTTGAGATCTAGTTACCACCAAATAAGGTTGAGGGAGTGTGTCAAGTTTAAGATAGACATTTTGAACTCATTATGGCCACTATGAGTTTCAGTTGATGACATTTGGGTTAATCAATTCCTCAAACATATTCTAAGTTACAATTACTGAATCTTCAAACCCTACTGCAGGAACATTGATCTTGTTTTCTTTAATTATATCCTCATCTATATCAAAGTATGGAGGATCATTGAAAGCACTTGAATATTGTTTTAGAAATCATGAGCTTTAACACATTATTTGCAAAGGAATCAAAATGTGACTTTGCAGTAAGTGAGCTTTGTGCCTTTGGGACATATAACTAGTAACAGATTGTGTATTTTTATAGGAGATTTCCAAGGGTTTTGGAGGTTACATAGCACTTCTCACCAGTATTATTAAAAAAGATAAATCAAATAGACAAATGCAGCAGAATCTGCATTCTAAAATCTGAACAAGGTAATAATTTCCAAGTTTTTCACAGCCCTTTATAGTGGAACGTGATGCTTCAGGCATAGGCAAAGGCAAAGGCTTATGCTCTATACCCGTGCAAAATCAGCTGTCCTTATGCATGCTATAGAAAAATTCAAGCCATATTTGTTTGGGCAGCACTTTATCATCCAGACAGATCATCACAATAAGATTTTGAAGTTGTCCAAAAGGAATCTTAGCAAATAGCAAGCAAAATCAGTAAGTAACTACAAGGTTTTTATCTCAAAATCCAATATAAGGGCATAAACAACATTGTTGCTGATTCCTTATGAAGGTCACATGAACTGCATGTGGTATTTAGGGTGGAACTAGGATGGAAAGGAGAAGTACTGACTGAATGTGAAAGAAATCAACCCACTTCTGTGTTGCAAGACCCAAAAAGAATCCCCAAGGATAATTAGGACAACGGGTATACATTGACAGGTGGTCTTGTATTTCTATAAAAAATTACATATAACTTAATCCTGAATTTAAAGGGAAGCTATTAGAAGAATTCTGCTCCTTACGTACTTTTGATCACATTGGCTTCTTTAAGGTGAAAAACTTTGTGGCTTCATGTGGAGCTTGCCAAGGAAACTAGATATAGAACATTGCAAAGATCAGGTTTTGTTGCAGCCTTAGCCTATTCTAACAAAAAATGGGGATCTATTAGCATAGAGTTCATTAGAAATAATTATTTCTGCATAGTGGTTAATTAGTTGACTAAGTTATCCCATTTTATTCCCATGGAAGCTACAAGAATTGATAAGTTTCACAAGTTGCTGATTAGTTTACAAACCATACCTATGGGCTGCATGGAATACCAAAGAACATTGTTTGTCATTGAGGTTTGATATTCACCAGTAATTTTTGGAAGGAGCTGTTTAAACGTATTGGGACCATCTCAACCCCAAGTACTAGCTAATCTTCAAATGGATGGACAAGCAGATATTGTGAATGATGTCTAGAAGGTTAGTTGAGAATTATGTTACTGATCAGCAAATGTAATGGCCAAAATGCTTTCATTTGGTAGAGAATTGATACACTAGCATGTCATACAACAAATGGTATATCACCATTTAATGCTTTCTACAGTTATGACCTTCCCTTGCTGATTAATTGGTCCACTTAAGGCATCTCAGTTCCATCTATCAACGATTTCCTTGAAAAGGTCAGCAGATTTTGAAACAACTGGAGGAGAACTTTATTGTAGTCCAAGATAGGATGAAATTTTAAGTGGGGCAGCATTGAAGCAAGAGCATTTGAGTTGGGTGATTGGGCTCTCTTGCAGTTACAATCATCTAAGCAGAAATTTCTCAAAAGATGAGTGGCAGAAAAGCTTGGGTCCCAATGCTATGGGCCCTCCATGATATTGGAACAAGTGAGGGAGGTTGAATACACTCTCAATCTGTCAGCAGGAGCTTGTGTGTGTAATACTAGTGCCTTTCACGTCTCATGGTTGAAGGAAGGAGTAGGGAAAAATGTCTATTTCAGATGCCTTGCCGACTCTAGACTATAAAGGACAAGATATCATGGTTTTAGAAGAACATTTGGCCACTACAAAAGATTTGAAGGAATAAGTTATGATTCAGATACCTCATCCAATGGAAGGATCTGACTGTGGAAGAAGCAAAATGGGAAGGCCCAGAGAGAGATGCAACATCAAACACCACAATGGCATTAGGGAAAAATCAGCTGAGGAGAGCGACTGTTATAATATCAAAAAATAATTGCTCAAGTGCTGGAAGCTCTTTAGAATTTGTTAATTTTAAATTTTTGTTAGTTGATAAATTTTAACATATTGGTTGGGAGTCAAGGTTGCGAGTTAAATAACAAAAGCAACTGAGTTAGAAAAACAAAATTAACTTTAAGTTAGTCGTCCCACATACATAAATTTGAAAGACTGACAAAAAAGCTATCCCACATTAAGGGTTTGTCAATAGATTCTTATGTAGTAGAGTAGGATATTTTTTTGAAGAAATAAAATCTTATGTACTAGTCCAAAGTTTGTGTTTGGCCAAGGTGACATCTGTATTGCCCTAGGCTAGGCCTAAGTTGACACTCATATCCTCTCAGGAAAGTAAATTTCTTTCTACTAAATGCTATTTTATTGAATATTATCAGCACTAACATTCTGTTTCTTTACCATTTTCCACAAAAACAGTTTCCTATTTGCCTATGTTTCAGATTTCAAGTGCGCTTTTCTGAGATTTTGGTTCATAGGATAACTTTCAGATTTAAGATTCATACATCAGATTTAGAAATGTCTGATTTCTGTTTTCAATTCTGATCTAAGTTTTAGATCTAGGGCTATAGTAGTTATTTCAGATTTTAAGATTTAAGCTCCTAATTTCTCTAGTCATAACAGGGGTAATATAGTCAATAACCGAGAATCCCTTTTGAGTTGCACTTTTGTCTCCTGTTTTCAGTTTCATATTTTGTTAGATTTAGATCAGCTACTGCAGCTATCAAGTTGGGCTTATAACTGTGGGGTTTTTATTTTTAAATTTTTAAAGCATTGATTTACTCTCACACTAAGTAATGCCTTAATTAAATTCTATTTGACCTCTAAAAACTAGGCCTATTCTGACATGCAGATTATGATTAAATGAATTTTTGAATTGTATAGGCAAAAAAATATTCTAAATTGTCTAATAATTTCAATAACGTGAATTGTGTATCCATATTCTAAGATCTTATTTTAGCCTCCCGGTTGAATGGAAGAAAATTGAGAATGTAATCTTCTCTTAACCCTAATCTGTTCAAAGCAAGTGAATAATCTTATTTGGAATTCAACTTTGAAGGATTCAAAAATGACTCTTTTCTAGATTAAACGTTTTTTACATGTTTGGAAGTACAAGTGTCTTGGAAAATAAGAAATAATCTCTTCTTTATTTACTCCACAGATATGCATATGGATTTACTTGTGGTGTAGTAATTCTCCATTGATTGAGACTTTATCAAAAATATTTTTTGCAGGTATGAGTTGTTTCTTTTGGGAAATGTGAACTAAACTTATAAAGCTTCCTATGCAATTTGGTTTATTGTCAAGTAGAGATATGGATATGCTTGCAAAGGAATTTTATCAACTTCATTTTTTCAGTTCATTTTCTGTAACTTGGTCTTCGGCATTTCCAGGTGTTTCCTTATTTGCAGCATTGGGATTTTTGCTTTATGGTGGCAGGTAAACATAGTAAAGATTTGTTAATTGTAGGGATTTTAAATTTAGCTGCTAGAATATTTGGTCTTATTCTGGTGACTGCTGACAGACTCTTTCTCATGCTTCGACGCTTTCCAATTGAATCAAAAGGGCGTAGGAAGAAGCTTCAAGAGGTACAGCTGTGGACACAAGATCATTTGGATTCAGCACTTAATGGAATGCTTGTACTTTCAGAGAAATATTTGCATGCTTTTACTTTTAAAATGTTTAATAGATGGTCACATGCTTGTACTTTAAGAGAAATATTCATTTCTTGTACACTCGAAAGGATTTAATCTCGTGTGTATTTATGAAAGGTTTCTGACATTTATGACAGGTGGGCTATGTCACTACCATATGCTTCATGTGTTTTCTGATAAGGTGCATCATGGTAAGCTATTTCTATCATTTTTTTTCATGGCATGTGATAATTTTCAAGCATTCCATATTGAAAATTTTTGCCATATTGAATATTGAAAATTTGGTTTCTCATTTTCACTGTGAGAATTCACCAAGTATGTTCTGGGTCTAAAAGAAAAGACAAATCTTCTAGTTTTCCTTATTTCTGCCTGGATTTTATAATTGTCTGAGTCAAAAGTTCTGATGTCTTTTGACTATCACAACAGATGTTTCTTTGCGCATTCGACAAAGGTGCAAACCTTGATGTTTTGTATCATCCAATTTTAAACTTCATATATTACTTGGTGAGCTCCATAAATTTTGCATTCTGGTTATCTTTCCTATGGTGGTTAGCTTCATTCTCTTACAAGTCAATTCTACTTTATGTGGTTTAACAGCTAGTGGAAATTATTCCATCTTCACTTGTTCTTTTTATACTACGGAAATTACCTCCAAAGCGTGGCGCAGCTCAATATCATCCCATTCGTTAGCATGGAAAAGAGTATGCCCATTTGTTAGAATGGTGAAGGGTTTCAAAGCAATATCATCGATCAATATAAGCAGACAGTTCACCTTGCCAAAAATGCCTCGAGGCAGAATGACAAGAGATTGAGTACAACCGTGAAATTTGCTCAAGTTCCATTATTTTTCAGTTTTGGGCTGGAAAGGCATATTTATCCATATGAATGTATACTTGTATCCCGTCAGCAATAAAATGCTTGTGTATTTTATAAAATTGGACAACCGTAATTCTTTCTTGAAGTTTGATTTCTCTAGTTTGAAGCTTAAAATCTGTATTATAAAGGAGGATGTCGGATTTTGTAGCTTTTAATGTGAATTCTATTGATACTCAAACTTCTAATTATTGGGTTGCTATAATTCTTTGGTTAGATGACTATCAAGTATGAACTATTGATCTGAATAATGGTTATAATTAACAGTTAGTTATCTTTCCCTTAACATGTTTTATTTTCATATGACAAATTCAATTCATTGTCTGGATCACAATATTGTTGTGAACTCTTAACATGATTGATTGTTCGATTCTGTGCATGGAAAATTTTGTAGTTTTTTCCTAGATTGTATAATTTACTTTTGCTATTAGGATTTGTTACATTCCACTCTTAGTTCCAAGATATATCGCCTTAGAATTGTATCGTTTGTATTTGATAGTAGCAAATTTCAAATAGACGTTGACCTTCTTAGATTATGATATCATGGAACCATGTTAAGACCGTGCAAATGAAGGTCTTTCGTGTGGTAGGCATATTTTGCAACATTTTAATTTGTTTTATGAGAACATTAAAATCAAATTGTCGATGAACTTGTGTCAAGCAGATTTTGCAAGCTATGAAGCAGATTCAGTAAGTTGACTTTCAAGTACAAATCTCAGTGACTTTCAACTAGTTCTTTTTATTGCAAAGATTGGAGCAATGCTAGAAGCTACAACAACAAACCTTGTCTGTCAAAGCTCCTACTTGCTGGACATCCCAAATTTCAGTTTATCATTCTTATTTATTTTATCAACCTTATTTTTCCGTTTGGACCTTTATGTTACCAGGTTTCAGTTACAATTTTTCTGTGGTTTTAGTAATTTTTTGGTTATGCATTGAGTTTGGACCAACGCTCAGCAATACAATAACAAAACATTGCCTATGGGATTCCAAATGCATTCAATAAATTGAAAACTTAGAACTATTGATTTCGCTATTTATTTCTCTACTAGTTTCTCATTAACTCGGCATATTATGATGTCATATCATCTGGAAAATCTCTCCTAGATTTTCAGTTTTTTTATAGTTTGATGTGTAATGTCTTTTAACTTGGCAATTGTTTTCATTTTGCTGTTCTGTTTTCTTCAGAGACCATCCTAACCTTTAGGAATCTACTGGTTGTTTATATAGTAACTTATTTTTTTGTAAACGCTTTTGATTGGAGCTATGAATTAGTAGGAGCCCATACAAAGAAATGAGAAAAACACCATACAACAACATAGAACAAAAGGAAATGCCAAGACACAAAGTCAAGCCACATCACCCCAAGCAGGGGGATGACAAAGCTAAGGCGAGGAGCCAACCATATACAGCGGTTTAAATCCAAAATGCATTCAAGAGCTTTGTTAAGATTTAGCTTTACAATGCTTTTCTAAATCAGACCCCATTTGGATGGGATTAGAAAATTCCCCTAAACACAAAGAGGAAGATAAACCACTTTCCTTGCAAGGGGGCAAGGAGCTAAGGAGAGGAACACAAACTGTTTCCTCAACTAAACCATTGCATTTTTTATTCAAAGAAGAGTAATTCTCAGAAGACTTCTTGTCCAAAATAGGACAACCCACATCACCCAACCCCAATGAGGGGACACTAGGGGTGAAAGGAACTTGATGAACCTTAGAATGTATGTGGTCACCCGTGGAAAATCCACACTCAGCAATGTCATGGCCTGTCTTGAGGCAATTGTAGCACATCACAAGGGATCCCCATAATTAATCTGTTGAACCCAATCTCCAAACTTTGAAGAAAGAGTAGCTGAAGAAGGGAGTTGCTTGTCAACAGCAATATTGACACGAATTTTAACAAATAGGAAACACTTTCTAGATCTGGTCACCTCATCAAATATAATGAGATCACCCAAAGATCAGGCTATGGCAATCCACACATCTTCATCCCAAAACTCCAATGATAGGCCAAGAAGTTGACACACACTGGGACTTTTTCTATGACCACTTTGTTCAGATCCAACCTAGGTTCCCACTTCATAAGGAAGAGGGACAATTTGCCAAGAAACCATGGGCCAACATTCAAGTTTTGAAGGCAATCATCAAAAGAGAGAAAGAGATGATAAATAAGCCATAGGAAAGAACATCAATCTCCAGTGCACCTTTGATTTTCCAATTCTTCCTCACCCAAGATCTGAAGCTGTCTACATTTAGCGTAGCACCCAAAAACTTCCTCTCAAAAGCATTCACTCACTTGGAGGCCGAACAGTCAATAGTCTTGTCTGGCATTTTAATACATCCTCCCTGTTCAAAGACTGAAGAAGGAACAACAATGGGAGGAGACAGTCCCCACAGAATAGGGGGGCAAAGGACCAATTGTAGTAGAAGCTAATAAGAGCACATCTGAATGCCCAACCTCAAACACACCAAAGGCAATCGAGTCCAACCCTCCAAGAACAGCCACCTTCGGAATAAGAGCCAGGACAAGAGCGAGTAGAGGTGACATACCCCTAACAGAACCTGAACCCTCCACACCCAGCACATTCCCAATCTTAGGGCATTGTGAGAGAAGGAAGCCTCTCTTAAGGCCCTTGCTAGAGGAGCCAAAAGAGACCAAAGAATCGCCCTTCGGAGTTCTCGATGACTCCCAACTGCAAGCATCTCTGGGTTTCTTTGGAAGAAGCAGCAGAACCTACGATTCTGCATTGTCCAGCCACAGGTCAAGAAGTTTGATATCCTCATCATAAGCTAGAGGATCACCCCAATCATCTGGATCTAGATGTAGATCATCGTTGTATTTGTTATTTACTGCCGCTTTTTGTTGTATTTTTCTCGTTTCTTTGTAAGGTTGACCTTTTGTCGTAGCAATTTTATACTAGATCTTAATTATTGATAGCTTTCAAACACATGTTTTAACTTCTAGACGCAGTTGGCGGAAGAATCATGCGGGTTCTTAAAATTAGAAGGGGTGTAAGAGTTTCTTCTAGGCAGGGCTTTCTACTAAGTTTTAAGGATGCTATTTCTAATTATAGCACAAGTATAATGCAAAATTGTATTTCATTTGATGATTACTTTGGTTCGAAGAAGATCATTGTCTTCAAAACAAATTCTATCCGAACTTTAAAAATCAAACAAGCAGTAGTTTTCCAGTGCAAATAACCAGCTGTTTAATGACACGGTAAATGCATATATGTACAGTTAAGCACACTAAAACGCAACAGAATTTGGTGGTTACAATTCAGTTTTGAAGTTAGTAGTTGTACATATGTATTGTAATGATTTGTGGCATGGAATTCTGTGTTTGTTTTAAAGTTAAGTTCCAATGGTGTGGGACTACACACCTATTGGGCTCTGTGTTCCTATTTTATTGCAGTTATTGTAAGCTTCAGGGGTGACTGGTATAACATCATTGTGAAAACGTGTATTTGCAAATGAATTTTTCTCATGTATTTTCAAATGTCTTTTTGAAAGCCTGGACAATCAAGGAAGTATGAGATATTATTCAAAACTTGGCAAATAAATGTGTCAAAGTGCCTGTTTTAGTTATGACCAAGAGGTTTTAAGTATACAAATGTGAAAGGTAATAACTGATAAGTTGTGAAGCATCATTGACAAAAACGATTTTTTTGTTGCCTAAAAAGATTTTAACTATGTTACAATTGTTGACCATTCTCAATATCCCAAAGCTTTCTTAGAAGCATTAAATATGTTTATGTTGAAACACTATAGTTACGTTTGCAAGCAATTTTTTGTTTTTTTTGGCTATCAGTTTGAAGATAATAGGATGATGAAATTATTGTTCAATTGAGTTCCCTCTAATAAATAATTCCTACTAGAAGTTTCTTTTGAAAGAAAGGTCATGATCATTGACAATGAAGTGGGGCATACCATGAAGCTTGAAGACTATCCAAAATTTTTGTAAGCAAATCCTACTAAGCATCTTAGTAGGTTACCTAAACTGTTATTCACCACCTCTATTTGTCCATCAGTGTATGAATGGTGTGCGGAACTAAACTTCAAATCTATTTTCAACTTCTTCCATAATGTCTTCGAGAAATAACCAACAAATTTGGTATCTTTGTCTACAACTATACTCTTCGATAGACCATGTAGTCTCACCACCTCTCTAAAAAACAACTCTACAATAAGAACATCACTGGTCTTATGAAACATAATGAAAAGTGCCATCAAGAATTGTTGCACAATGACAACAATTAAGGGTGGGTGAGGTAAGGCATAAAAATGAGCATATTTAGTTATAGGGCCAACAATGATTGTAATTACTTGTTTTCCACCCAACATAGGGAGCCCAACAATGAAATCTAGAGAAATATTTGTCTAAACACTCTTTGAAGTAAGAAGGGGTTGGAAAAATCCCAGATGTTTGATTATCTCTATTATTTATGCTAATGCACATAAAACTTATCTATGAAGGTTTTCACATCTTATTTAAATCCATCATAAGCTTGACACACTTGTAAGTATTTTGGTGTGAATGTGGTATATTACCTAACTAATTTCCCTATTAGATCCTAGTCACACCAATTCACATAAGTTTACGTAGGGAATTCCTAAGGCATTTCTACTTTATGTCTTATCATAAGATTAAGACACATGTCATAATCTTATGTGGTTGCATGTCTCATTTTGACCTATATAACCAAGGGGTTTTCATTGTAGTCAAAATCAATCATAATTCATGTACACATATTGTGCATGTGCATCTGTGGCTATCTCCATAGCTAAATCTTGCATGGTGTAGAGAATTCTATAACAACTCTTACATAGTATTAGAACTTTCTCTCTTGTGCTTTATTGACACTCCTAGATCTTGGGTGGCTATCCCCATAGCCAAATCTTGTATGGTGTAGATAATTCTATAACAACTCTTACATAGTATTTAAACTTTTGGGATTGCTTCTTGTTGGTATTTTTGAGATATGTTTTTTTCTTTTTAAAGTTGAGTATTCCTTTCTCTTGCATCCAATAATGACCTAAATAATTTTAAAAAAATGATATAAATATTAGCTTTTAGGGGGTTATTCATTTATTTTGTATTTCATGTTACTTTGGGAGATTATGGATTAAATTTGAGCTCACCATTGAGTTTAGGATGTCAAATAAAGTTATTTTTACCTTTTATTTTGTCCAAATTGGACATTATAGGTTAAATCTACAGGGGTTTGAAGTTAGTAGGTGTATGTTAGATCCAAAAGGTACGATTCTTTAAAGTATTGGCAAAATATAAACCTACCATTATGATCTAAGGCCTAAAAACTTAAAGATTGATTGTCAATATGTCAAAAATGGAGAACTTGACTTGGAGCCTTGATAAAAAATCTCCTCCCATCCTATCGTATAGATCATAAGGAATATTTTTTATATTTACAAAAAATAGGGTAGTACCCTACACAACTGTGTAGGGTAATTGCACATCAAAGCACAAAAGCCCATAGGTGTGGCATGTGGCACAAATCCCTACCACCCTTGTTGATCAAAACCAAAATAATTGATAGCTAACCTAGCCATAAAACTACCTCCCAACCCCATAAAACTGCTATCTTCATGTAGCAAACTACTTTTGGCAATAGTAGGCAGTTCTTGACATTCATATCGATAATTTTTAGATTGAAAAGGAAAATTTTGAAAAAATATGGTAATTTTCTAATTAGCATGGAATATATAGTCGCCTAGGAGAATATTCAAATTAGGAAATTGATGACATCATAATTTTTTTAGCATATTGTACCAACTCTTACCCCCAAGTTTGATGCTTACTCCATTTGAGTTTTGATTTTTACACTTGAACTTTGCTAGCTTTGTTCTTAGTCATATTGGATCCTTTTTGCGAGTATTTTTTTTCATTTGGAAAAAAAATTGAGAGCTTCATAGTGATGTAGATGGTTTTTGATTTTGGTGTTTGAATTTTCTAGAAATTGTAGATTTCATAAGTGTTGTTGAGTAGTTGTTAACACTCTGGTATTGCACCCTGCAGGTTTGAAAACTTATCTCAACTACAAGGCTGAGTTATTCTTTAGTGTGGGACCTACAAGATAAAGATAACTCTCTAAAGAGGGTTGGTTCCCTTTGGAACTAAGCCTAATTCTTTCTTAAGGACCTAGTCCTAACGTTAAGTTGTTGACTAAGATGAAAAAGGAAAATAAATGTTTAAGAATGAAATGATGGTAACACACCAATGAAAAGAGAACCCTTGAACCCTCTTATCAAGTACAAAACAACCTCAAGGATCTTATTTACATGTTCACACAAACTTATGAAATACTATTACAAATGTTAGGAGAAGAAAGATGTAGCTGCAAAAGGCACATAAACCTACAATTCTATAAGAAAACACAATGGAACCGTACAAGAGAAAGGGAATAATTCATTCTTTTATTGATTGTGAAGGCTCAAGCATGTGTTACAAATTCAATATGTAGAAATTAAAACCAAAAGTCTAGTGCCCCCATATTTTTCCTAATTACAAGAATATATGGGACAAGATAATTGATTGTGTGAGATAAGGAATGCCTTGAAAAGGAGAAGAAGGAGTTCAACTGTCTCTTCAATTTTTCAAATTGTTTCACCTTCTAAGTGTAGAAGGGACAAACGTGTTGGTTTCTCTCATTGAAACTCCTTGATAATCTCAATTGATGTTTCAAAGTAGTTAACTAGATCTTACCGCATGAAAATCTCCTAGAAGTGCTCAAGAACTGCCACTGCTCATTCAAACATGTGCTTGTCTATCCTTCATCATTTCATGCACTCCTTGGTGGCATAGAAGGATCTTTCTCTTTACTAAAGGTTTTTGCACTAAAATCACCTTCATCTATCATGCTCACCCAAACATCATGATGCCACTAGAAGTCAATGTTATGGCGTCCTCAATGGGATGATTTCCTACTAATCATGGATCTAGTAGCCTTATTAGTCAATTGGGAATGGAGTCACTGTAAGTCTTATTAAATCTCTAAACCAAGAGCAAAGCATGATTGAAGTGAAGAAACATAGATTGACCAACTAACTATACAAATTGATAAAAAATCCCAGAACACACAATGAAAAGAAAAGCATGTGCAATAAGCACTTGGAGGAAAATAGGGCAACTAGAGTCATGAATTATCCTAATGAGAATGCAAGGTGTGAACCAACACTCATTTGCAAAAAATAAACTACTCTAATATGTACATGGTTTGTAAATTAATCTCAAAAACATGGCTTGAGGTGTATCCAATTGGTTGGGATAGGTAGCTCTTCTCCATTCAACCTTGATCTATGGGTCACTCTAAATGGTATCAAAATTTATGTATCTTCCAACCTTTGCTCTATCTTCATCTCATTTCAAGACCAAATCTCCTTCCTTGAAGGTCCTATCAATTGCTTTCTCGTTGAATGTCCTCTTGAATTGTGTTTGATGAGCTTCAAGGATGTTCATAAATTTTTTATTGTCCTCTAACTCTATTAGCTCAACCGATCTAATCTTCATTGCATCGTTTCTGAACGTTTCCTCTTGTTGTGCAAGCTCCAAAGAACGTAACTCTAATGATAGAGGAAGTCTCACTTCTTTCCCATAAGCAAGCATGAAAAGGGAGTTATCAATGACTTTTTTTGGTGTAATCCTATTAGTCCAAATGGTTGTATTCAACTTTGTGTGCCAAGACCTCTAATTTTCCTCCATTGTCTTCTTGATTATTCTAATCAAGTTATTGCCGACAGACTTATTCAAGACATTACCTTGAGAGTAATAGTTTGGTGAAGTCTTCAAGTAGATGCCATAATTTATAAACCGTGCACTAATCTGAATACCAACAAAATATTTTACAATGTTTGGAATGATGGTAGAAGGAACACCAAACTTTGTCACAATACCTTCTAGGAAGTCCAAAATTGAAGCCTCAATAGCTTCCTTGAGTGCAACTACTTCTATCCACCTTGTGAAATAATTTATGGTTAAAAAAATCTATTTGTGTCCAACTCTAGATGGTGGATTAAGCATGCCAATGAAGTCTAAACCCCATTGGACAAAAGGTTGATCAACTTGAGTAGGATGGAGAGAGGAAGGGTAGTTGACCATTGCTTTCCTGTCAAGTAAGCATATTTTTTACAATTTTTTACCCATTTATGTGCATCACTAAATAATTTAGGTTAGTAATAACCAGGTTGTGATCTTAGCAACTTTATTCCTTGGAGAGAAATGGCCTCCTAATAGGCCATCTTGAAACTCTTTAAGCACTATAGCAACATGCTCACTAGTAATACACCTTAATAGTACATTTATGTCCTTTCTAAATAAAATTCCATCAACAAAGATAAGGGGAATAGATTGTAACCTGAAATACCTCTTCTTTGTCTTTTCCTTGTTAAGACCTTGAGGATATTCACCTATTTGTAAGAAAGCAATCATATTTCATGTCCAGTTGTTTAGAGGGTTAAACCCAATCGATTGGTCTTCTTGTAGAATGCAGATTGTCTTCTTATCAAATTCAAGGTATGCTGCAAGTTTCTCACACAACCCCTTATCTCTCACCAACTTGGTAATTTTGATATGAACACCATATTCCATGACCTTGGTGATCCAACTAGCTTTCTTTTGATTACATCCCTACTCAATAGGAACTCTTTCACACTTGGATGATTAACCATTAGATATATTTTATTGTTAGAAAACATATATATGGAATTTTTAAGATATTTTATAACAACAAAGATTTTTTTCAACAAAACTATACATTAGCTCATAGTCTTTGAGTGCTTGATTGAAGAATTCTATTGTTTGCTCCATTTGATCATTGTTTTGTTGTGTTAATATGGTTGATATACTTTCTCCTCCTCTAAAAGCATAAATAATGACATATTTTTCATAGTTTGGATTAACAAGAGTAGGATTTTGAGAGATAGCTTGTTTGATGGCTTCAAAATTATCTTATCTTCCTTTGATCAACTGAATACAATATTTTTTCAGCATAGTAGTAAGAGGTTTCACCATGGAAGAAAAATTTGGTATGAATCTCCTTAAAAAGCTATTCCTTCCCAAGAAACTTTAAATACCTTTCTTATAGTTTGGGAGAGAAAGAGATAAAATGACACATCTCTTTGGATTGATGGTGAGGCCATTCTTTAAGATTGTGCCCTAATAATCTTCCCTCCTGAATAGAAAACACACATTTTTTAGGGTTCAAAGATACACCAAACTCTCTACATCTATAAAATAATTTCCTCAAATGATCTAAGTGTTCATGTACATGCTTTGAATAAATGGTTATGCCATCTAAATATACCAAAATCATGTCATTAATTAAGCCTTTCAAAGCCATATACATTGTGTTTTGGAAAGTTGCATCAACATTAGTCAACCCAAATAGTATTTTCTTATAGGCATAAGTGCCCCATTTGGTAATAAAGGTTATCTTAAACTGATATGCACTTTGTGAATAGGGATTTGATTGTATCCCAAATAGCCATCTAGGAGAGAAAACCTTTCATCTCTAGCTATTGTTTGAAGAATTTGTTCCATAGATGGGAGAGGATAATAAGATATTCTTCATTGAGATCTCTAAAGTTTACAAAAATCCTAATCTCTCCATTCTTCTTCCTAATAGGAACTAAGTTAGTTGCCCAAGAGGAATGCTTGATTGGGAAAATTATCTTTGCCTCTATGAATTTGGATAGCTAGTTTCTCATCATAGGTTCAATCTTAGAATTTATTGGCCTTTGTTTTCCCTAATGGGTTTTGCATTGGGATCTAACCCAAAGGTGTGAGGATAAACTA
The DNA here is from genome assembly GCA_007258455.2 of Sequoia sempervirens. NCBI lineage: Eukaryota > Viridiplantae > Streptophyta > Pinopsida > Cupressales > Cupressaceae > Sequoia > Sequoia sempervirens. The sequence continues at coordinate 5,485,731 of VDFB02000016.1, read as the reverse complement.
CGATAAAAACCTCTAATACATTCATAACTCCATACAAAATTATCATCATACTCCCTACAAAGGTCAATAAAAGTTGTTTTTTAAATTCACTACATACCTTTCCAACCTTCAAGGTCTTGTCATTTAAAATGATTAACTGCTCTTAATATTCTTCTTTGATAGTCATGTTCATTTTCTCACTCTTGAGTTGATCATCAATGTTGAAGATGATTTCTAGAGTAACCAATTCTTTTCAAAACATGTTTGCCTTCAATTGCATAATCTAATCCCCATATTTTTCTTGTAACCTTGATTGATTGTTAGTATAATTTTTTTTTTTAGACTGCAGGAATCGATCGGGTATCCGTCCCCCCTATAAACTGTGGTGTGCCTGGTAAATTTTTTTCACATGACCGGTGGCGTTGGCGCGACATGTCCTCTGATACCACAGGTTTTGGGGGAGACTAGACCTCGTGACCTCTTGCCTGCAACAGGATGCTTTATAGCCAATTGAGCTAGGCCCCCGCCCCATTTTTAGTATAAATTTTTACTTGTAAAAAATGAATATTTTTTTGATCATTATGAAATACTTGCCAATGAGTTACATTATTCGAGACTATTGATCTTGCCACAATCTTAACAAACTGATCCTTATCCTCCATGACGTCTTTTGGAATGTCAAATTGTGAGCCAAAGTATTGCAAGCCTATTAGCATCTTTATTTTTCTCCCTTGGAACTTTTGGATGTTGAAAGCATCAAAATCCTCAATAAGGTCCCATACTCTATGTTTATAGGCTTTCAATAAGTTTTTCTTGGACACACTTTAATTTGTAACTTGATGTGCAACAAGTTCACTATCACCAAATTATTTTAAAGTTTTGATTCCTTTCCTTTGTGCTAGTTGAAGATCTTGAATTAATGCTTCATACTTAGTTGCATTATTAGTACAATTGAATTGAAGCCTAAATGCAAAGTAATACCTCTCCTTCTAAGGAGATACCATTATTACACCAACACCTACACAAATCTTACTTCTTGAGCCATCAAAGTACAACTACTATATTCCATCAAGTTATTCTTGTGGTTTCGTAAGGTTGGCTATAGCTACATTTTCTTCATGAAAAAAATAAGTGCCTAGCCTTGTTTCTTCCACATCATTATATGGATCAAACTAAAATTAAATTCCCCATTCATCAAGAAAATTATTTAGAACTCCTAAATATGTGGTAGCCTCATGAACAACATTGTCTTCCTCTAGGTTTTATATGTTACAATTCATGTTAATAGGACTAGGAGTATATGGATCAACATGGTTTTTTGAGATAAGTTTAGCCTTGATATTCACTCTTGTGCCATATCTAGTCCTAATAAATATTTGGGACCAATTTAAAGATAAATATCCTCCTATCTTGGTTGTAATTATCTAGACAAGCATATAGAAAAGTATAGAGAAAGGGTTATAACTGAAATATATTGTGGAACAAAGAAACTTGGGCATGCATGCAAGGAAAGTTTCAAATATTTGATGAATCCTACTATCTTAACATCAATACCATCCAATTATACAACCCCTTTAGACATAGGTTCATACCTTATACCTAGAAAATAAACCACCTTCTTTGGCATGATAGAATTACTAGCTCCAAAATCAATCATACAGTTATGAACAAGGTGATTACCAATGATCAAAGACATGTAATAAGGAGGTGGATTATTGTTTTTTCTTGTCTTTTATTCCTCTTTGACTAACATATACTGGTTGGAATTGCTATACCTTTGGCTAAATAATTATTATACTAAATGAAACTCCTCAATGTCTCTTAGAGAAAATCCCTTTGAGCTTGAATAGACAAAGCCTTCCCACCTAGTGACACTAAGGTTAGTCTTCTATTTGATCAACAATGTTAAATGAAATATGACCAACCTTTGACTAATTTTTTGTGATAATAGTCTCTTCCTTTGATTGGTCACTAATTGGAGGTTGACTTTTGGACTAATTTTCCTTCCTAGAAACCTAATTTTATTGTATCTTAGAAGTTCTTACAACTATATTTTCCTTTGCAACCTGTGATTTAAAAGTGGATGCCTGACCAACCAGAGAAGGTGATTCACCCTCCATTTCCCTTTTCTTGGATTTGTGTTATATTCCACTAAATTAATTTCTTTACCGCAAAAATCATTTTCATGCCAATTATTTAAAGTGGACTCACCATGTTCTTGTTCTTTCCTTAGCACCCCTTTTTGATCTGATTCAACTTGTTCTAGAAGTGTTGATACACTTTGAACCATTATAGCTTGACTGAGAACTCCATTTTGGAATGAATTTTGGTTATGGGGATGATTACATGAGTAACACCATTCATGATCTTGAACTAAGTTGTTTTGAACTAAACAATGGATTTGGAAGAGCTTGCAACAATTGGATTTAAGGTAATTAAAGGCCTAGTATAGTTCATTTGAACTTGTCCTTGAACATTTTATGAATAAGGTTGCCTATTGGGTTGATATGATTGATTAAAAGGATGATAAGGTGTATTATGTTGGGTTTGTTTTTTTTTCAAAGCCACTAACTCTGTAATGTCCCCTTCTTCAGTGTGATCCTGTTTGATGTTGGTTAGCCTATTACTCGGACTCTCGTAGGCTGACATGATTTGGTTAGAGGGCCAGTGGCCTTATTTAGTGGGTTTTGTCATTTCCATTGTTCAAGTTCAGTGATTGGCTCACAACAGGGCTTGGCAGTTAAGTGATTGACAGCTTTTGACGACACGTCAATACGATGAGTTATGAGCAAGATATTAATATTTCAGTGAAATTAAAGTGTTTTAACTTTATTTGATGGAATATTATAAAGTTGACTTGACTTTATAATAAAGTAATCACTTAAATTTATTTAAGTGAAAATTAAAACACTTTATAAAAAGGGGCGCCCATTTATTTTAATGATTGACTATTGAAAAGTGCAAAATACATTTTAATGAGAAAGTGTCACTTCTTGGGATGCATGCCTTTTGGCCTTATAAGGAAAAGCAAAGCAAATTAAAACTCATTATTGATTATTTGACATTTCTCTTTGGCTTTGGCTGAGCTTGATTTCTCTGAGACAAGGGTTTCAGGAGATTTATCTTTGGAGAGCGGCAATTCTTCACAGATCTATGATTGTGAGACTGTGAAAGATCAGTTGAATGATTGCATCAATGTGAGCTTCATCCAGAAGTTCTATAGTATTTCAACAGAGTTCTTTGGTTAGTTTGTTCCAGAGGTTTCAATAATTGACAGAGGGTTTGAGAGTTTGGCATCTTCTTTCCTTTGGAAGACAGGTTCCTTTTCATGGTCGTACCCTTTATGCTGAAGCCGTACTTTCTTCTTGAAGTGTGTGGTTCATCTGGCAAGGGCGTGTGAGTTTCTTGATGCAAACGCCTTCCTTTTTGAGAGTTTATGTGCTTCATTATTGGTGCCTAACTTCTACAACTCTTTTGCCTCAGTTTCTAGGCTGGAGAAATCATTCTATTGTCTTCTACACTTGGATTTGTCAATTTTCATCATTCTTGGCTGGCAAACTAGAATATTTTTTTAATAAAATAATCTGGAGCATTTCAGGTATGTCTAACATATGCAATCTCTTTGTTATGGTTATTTAATACCTTCTGCACTTTCATTTTGTCAATTTTAGCTCAAATCTAAGTTTTATAAGCATTTATATGTTGTACGCCCCTTCTCTTTTGTCTAGAAACTTTCTTTAAAAGACTTAAAAACACAAGAAGATAAACAAAATACTACAGGGGTTTAGTTGGAGCCAAATGGGCTCATCATAAACTCAATCTCAAATATTTGTAACAAGGTTTTGACTTCATGTTGCAATTCATTGGAAGTAGTAATAGGAGGGGTTGGTTGGTTGGTTCCTACAAGAAGAGGTGTCAAGCTTGGTTGAGTAAGCAAAATATCAGGGAACAGAGGTAGTGGAGGTCTTGGAGCTATCTTCCTAGTTTGTATTAGGTATTTTTGTTGGGAATATGTGTCTCAACCTTGCAGTTACATAAGGTATTGTTAATGTGTCTCAACCTTGAATTATTGTAAATTTGGACCGTTCATCATCAGGTCTTAGATCTGACAACCGATATTTTATTAGCTTGACTTTCCCTAGAAGGTGACCCTATTTTGTGAGGGCATTGTATTACAGCTGCGTTTTATGATGTATTATGAGAGTTTGATAACGGTCGTGTTACCTTTGGATCTCTGGTTCGTGATACTCCTATGAGAAGCTTGCTCTGCAAGTATATTGTACTCTTTGTTATTTCTGAATAATTTATTGGGTGGCTTTTGGAGTGTGTGGTTTTTCTTTTGAAATGGTTTTCCCCGTATAAATCACTGTGTTGTGGTATGCATGACATTTATGTTTATTTTTGTTTAAGCTTCTATAACTATTAAAGATCTGTAAAGTTTTGCATTATCCCCCTCTCAAGATTAGTGTAGGAAGTTGCTCCGCTACCTTAGCTTCCTTAAATTTTTTAACTCTCATATCTATATCATAAGTATTAGGCAAGGTTACTCCTCCCATTGATTCTATCATGATAGCCACATCACTATTTAAATCCCTCAAGTACAACAAGAATTCATTGTTTGGAGAAGGATTGACCAAAGGTGGAATTCTATCCCATTTATTCTCAAACCTAAATTTGAAGTCTCCCATGAATTGACGAGTGGCTTTATTAAGAGTATTTATTTATTACACTAGGGATATATGGTCACTCTTATCTTCAATTTTTTTACAAAGCTTCTCACCCAATTCATCCCAATTATGTATTTAATTTGGTAGCAATTCCTTATACCATTGTAATACCTTACCTTTCAAGGAAGTGAGGAGTATAACAACTAAATTATATTCTATAATATTATGGATTGAGCATATTGACAATGTCCTAAATATGTTTTATGGGAGTAGTAGCACTCACCAATTAAATAAGGTAGAATTTTTAGGGTTGCTATTGGAATGTAATTATAGTTAGTAAGGAAAAGAGGACTTCCTTCATCAAAAGTGACAACTACCTTATTCCTTTAAACAATCCTAGAAGGGATATGAAATAGTGTTATATTTGGCTGGGAGAACCTACTAGAAGTTGGTATATGTTGTACTCTTGGATGGACTCTTGAATATTGTGAGGGATTCTTATTATATTTTTTCCTTTTGATGAAGATAAAGGCAATTATAAAAAATTGAAACACATACCTTTTGAAGATGATCTTGTTTGTATCTTTGGCAAGAATAATCAACATTATCTTGAAACCAAGAAAAAAATGGAGTTTTCAAGTGCTTGTAGAACATGTCCAATAACTAAAACTTGCTAAGAATAAAACCAATTTTCTTAGTTAAATGTTGTAAGGCTCATTAAATTGGTCTCACTGGGTATTCTAGAAAATGTTAACACTCTGAGACTGCACCCTACAAGTTTATAAACCTATCTCAGATGCAACATTGAGTTATCCTTTAGTGTGGGATCTGAAAGATAGAGACAAATCTCCAAAGAGGGTTGGTTCCCTTTGAAAAGTTAGGCTTGATTCACTCTCAAGGATAGTCCTAATTCTATGTTTCTAATTAAGATGAAAAGAGGAAAACAAATGTTTAAGAATGAAAAGATAGTGATACACCAATGATATGAGAACCCTTAAACCTACTTATCAAGCACAAAACAACCTCAAGGATTTGGCTTTCATTCACATAACTCATGGAATATTGTTACAAATGTTAGGAGAAGAAAGGTGCAACTACAAGAGGGACTGATATCCATAAGAGAAAACTGCAATTATTCAATAAAACATAATGGAACCATACAAGAGAAAGGCAATAATTAGTTCTTTATTGATTGTGAAGGCTCAAGCATGTGTTACAAATTCAATATGCATAAATTGATACCAAAAGTTTAGAACCCCCAATCTTCTGCCTAATTACAATAAGATATAGAAGAGTAATTGATTGTGTGAGAGAAATAGTGAAAATGTCTTCAAAAAGAGAATAAGGAGTTCAACTAACTCTTCAATGCTTTTGTTGAGTTCGCCTTCTTTTAGGCATAAAAGGGAAAAACATATCAATTTCTCTCATTGAAACTCCTTGATAATCTCAACTGATGTCTTGGAGTAGTTAATTAGATCTTCTTGGATTAAAATATCCTAGAAGTGCTCAAGAACTACCACTACTCATTCAAACATGTTCTTATATTCCCTTCATTATTTCATGCACTCCTTGGTGGCATAGAAGGATCTTTCTACTTGCAATTTTTCTACACTAAAATCACCTCTAGTTGGCATACTCCCCCAAACCTCATGACGCCACTAGAGGTCAACATTAAATTTTATATGGGAAATTTTGGATTTCGTTGGGATCATATGATAACAAATTTTGGTGTAATATTTTTGAAAATGTGTACTTTTTTATGTAGTTCATAGTGGTGTAATCAAATTGATATCACTCTATCAAAAAAATACACTTTCATTTCTATGGAAAAACCTAGCATCTATATTGTACTAATATCAAGGCCACTTCATTGATTTGGCAAGTGGTAGTTGCAATTGCACCAAGTATAAAGTGCCAAGATTACAAATTGATGGTAGGTCTCATAATTGTGTGAGTTTAGGAGGTGATATTGTGCTTTTGTTGGATTGAGTCTCTTAATTAGTGTATTGTGTGACTAAAATTTAAGAACATCATCATTATTCGTAGGTATTTTTAGCTTATTTTTATATCATTGACTTGGAAAGAGAGAATTATAAGTCTTGGCAAGATAGAATTCTAAAGAATTTTAGATGGATTAATTTATCTTGTCATATATTTATTGTCTTTCCCTTAAACGAAGTACTTTGTCTCTACAACTTGTATGAAAATAAAATATTGATCATATCCTTTGCTTTATTAGACGTATTGTTGATGATGAAACAACTTGTCATAATTGACATTGAGTTCTCTCATGCTCTTTGGATAGAAATTTGGGAGATGTGTCCAATTGATTCTCCATTCCTAGAAGATCCTCCATTGGATTGTTTTGTTCCTCTAGAGGATTCTAATAATCCACCATATGATCATAAAATAATAGTGGTGCTTGATTTTTGGGAAAGTCATGAATATTGTGATGACATGGTGATTTCTCCTAATAATACATCTCCTCTCATTGAGAATATCATTGAGACTCTAGCTTCTATGACTCCTAATCTAGATTCATAAAGTTCATCTTCTTTATGGTTGGAGACTCTTGTACTCCAACATTGGAAGATTCATGCGATGTTTAAACTTAGACATCTTGTGTGGACACATATTCATGGGATGAGCAATGTAGTCAAATGACATGCATTGATACCTCATTTCTATCTCATGTTGCTTCTTCAGAGTTTAATGTTATTTTGAATGAGGATTCTATTGATTCAATGCAACATGGCATTCATCATCTTCTAAATATATCTATTGGGATGAGTGCTTTACATATATTCCAAGTTTGTTTTGTGAGTCTTATTTTACAAAATTGCAATAAAATATTAAAGATATTCATCTCCTCTTTGATATTAGCTCATATTGAGTAGCATCATCTTCTTTGAATATCATGAGGGCACCTTTAGGCGCCTCTTTTATTTCTCCACATGACCATTTTCCATAGTTTCACATTGGCCTGGATACCCTTGATAAACATTTTAAGAATTCGTCTTCATCTTTGGGTTGTGTTCTACATCCATTTCCACAAGATTCTAGATTGCCACTTTTATCAGTGAGGATAAGACTCTTGAGTTGATTGTGACACCTTTCAAAGACATCACATATCTTGATCTTTATCCCCTCATATTCCCCTTAGAAGTGGGAATACTTCCTACATACATCCTTGGTTTTGTTTCTTCCTAAGAGAAGGAATGTTGTTTGTCAATTTTGGATCATTTTCAACATTCATTTTAGGGAATTTTCCATCATTGTAGGGGATTCTACATTGGGGCAAGGGGGCTACATAATCTCTTGTCTTATCTCTTATGGGGGGGACTTCTTCCTCACAAGGGGTTTTATCCTCATACTTTTGGAGAGAGGTTTTTTCCTATGGGGTTTTTTCATTTTCTTCATTTTGAGAGATTCATTTGTAATTTGTTCTCATAGTTAGGACCCATATTTGCATCATAATAAAAATTTATGTTTTCTCATTCTTCCAAAGTTGCACTTAAGGTGGGGTGTTGAGCTGAGTGAGGCATATTCAAATTCACATTACTTTACTTAGGGAATTTTCACTTTATATCTCAAGTCACCATATTAAGATATGTGTCATAATCTTATGTTATCCTGGATGTCTCACCTTAGCCTATATAACCAAGGGGTTCTTGTTGTAATCAAATCAACCATAATTCACGTACACATATTGGCGTTTTCATCCTTTTATAGAACAAAACTATTTTGTCATGCTAGGCCTCTTTTATGCTTTCATTGTAGCTCCTAAATCTTGGGTGGCTACATTCATAGCCAAATATTGCATGGTGTAGAGCATTCTATACCAACTCTTACAAAATTCTTTGAGAAAATGAGACTTGAGGTGGGAATTGGGACTTAATTAAATTCTATCACAATATTTTAGTACTTTTCCCTATCCTAAAAACTTTGACATTGATTAAGGATCTTTCTCTAAATGATGAAAAATTCTTGTATTTTGGGATTATCTTCTCATTCTTGATGAATCTCTTCCATCTAGCTAGGTATTAGCATTGATACAAAAAAAATAACCTTCCTCTTTATATTTTCATGAAAGTGCATTAGACACAAAATTTTCTTTTCCTGTCATATAAATGATCTCATAATCAAAATTGAGCATTTTCCTTAACCACTTTACAAATTTTGTTGCAAAATATTTCAAGCTATGATGATCAATATTTATCTAGAATTTTTTTCCCAAGAGGGAAGGATGCCATTGTTGAATACATGCCATCTCTTTTTTATATGTGATTTTAGTGAGATTTTTCCTATCCAATTGATTTTTGGTGGAGATAAAATTCTTACATCAAAAAAACACCCATACATATCCCTAATGTATCACATTCTAGAAAAAATGGTTTATGAAAATCAATGATTGCCAAAAGTAGGGTGGAACAAATCTTTGAGGGCAAGGAAAACCATATCAACTTTTAGAGTCCAAGGAAAGGAATTACTTTTGAGTAGTGTTATAGTCTCACATTTTACCATAGATGTACATATAAAATTATGATAGTACCCAATCAAGCCTAAGATACCCCATATAATCTTGATGGATTTGGGTTTAGGCCACTCCTCTATTGCCTCAATCTTTTTTAGACTAACTTGCACTTCCTTGCAAAAAATCTAAGCTAGATACTCCACCTATTGCACTTTGAAGACACACTTAAAGCATTTCAAGAAAAGTGAAATGGTCTTTCAAAATCTTAAGAGTTGTCGTTAGATGGTATATGATTAGCTCAATTTCAATTGTAAGTTGGAATGTCATCAAAGAAGACAAGAATGAGTTTGTGGAGGCAGTCTTGGAACTCGTATTCATCAATCTTTGAAATGTAGAAGGATCATTAGGTAAGAGCTAAAGGATATCACCAAGAATTCATATTGAATTTCACGAGTTTACAAGACCATTTTAGGAATATCTTTATCCTTGAGATAAATTTGGTGATTGTTAGAAGGGAGGTCTAATTTTGTTAAAAAGTTGGCCCCATAAAATTAATTTAACAAAACATTAATGATTGGAATGAGGAGCTTGTCCTTGATAGTTTATTTATTTTCTCATAAATTAAGGAACATATACCATCCACCATATTTCTTGGGTATCATCACCATAAGGGATGAATAAATATTGATATTGGGTCTAATGACACCTACCTCATGTATCTCTTTAATGATCTTTTCAAATGAGGGGAATAACAGGGTCATGAAATCACATGGGAGCCAAATCTATGATTTCGTCAAACACATTAATATTGATCAAATATCCCTTGTAAATTGGAAGGAAGAGAAAGATGTGAAGAAGGTTGATCTTTAAGAGAGAAATTATGCAATAACACCCCTTTTTAATATCTTCTCTTTTTGGTGAGAACTAACCATTTGAATATTTCAAGAATTTATACCTTGTAAGGTATATTCCTTTCCTTTTTGAATAAATTTTATTCATAGTTGGTGATAGTTACCAGTGGCCCTAATGTGTGCAATCATTGTGTTCCCACCACTATATCAACACCTCCCAAAGAGAGAGCATACACATTAGTTGTCGACTGATATACACCAAGTGAATGGTTTTCTTATTCCTATACCTAGCTCAACGCTACTTCCATTCCTTAGTTTTTATGTTTGAATTCCAAAAATTTTAACTAACTTTGAATAAGTAAAGCAACTAGTTGCTCCTAATATATTAATAATAGAAAATTGTATGCCACAAATATTACCTTGTAATTCAACCTAGGGTTCCTATTGGTTTGATTAATAGTTTTTTTTATTTCAAAATAGATTCTATAATTTGGTCCTTTTCCTCTCTTTGGAAAAAGATAATCTCAAAAAAATGATCCTTATCATAGTTCCAATAGCCTCCAAATAGTCCTTTAGTTTGGACATGAATCTTAATTTATCCTATAGTATTGATTTTATATATAGAGAGTGTTTGGTATTCTAGGACTAAGTGTGTTTGAAAAAATCTAGAATTTGGAGATTATCAACTATTTTTTTAACTGTGGACATGTTGTCCACTCATGTACTATCATAAAATTGCTCTAATTTTAACTAATCTACTTTGCTATCTCAAATTATGACTACTTATGCCCAAATTTGTTTGCAAAAACTAATGTATAAGGGAGAAGGTTTATATAGGTTCTATTTGGTCTATGAGCTCACAAATATATTGATCCTATTTGTAAACAATAGTGGACCAATATTTTAGACAACAAACTATAGAGGATATAATGTTCCTATGGTTCCCTATCTTGTCTTTGAGGTATAATGTGAGTAACTTCCTAGGACTAACTACTTATTTGTGCAACATAGATCACAACCACTTAAAGTTTACTTAAGACTAGGTTTAAAAAATAATTATGAAGTGCTTTGATGCACTTGATATTATATGGAAGCTCACAGATATATACATAGCTTATTTGAGGCAAGTATTACAATCTAAACATCCCTTACATCAATAGACGCTTAATGAGGAATCTAGCTTAGCCAACATCTCATCTTAGAATATTTTAGCCTAAAACTAAAACAAAATAACTATTCATGAGAAAAAGTGACAAATTTTAGTCAAGATGCTTAGTGCAACTACATTTGTAGCCATTTTTTAATCACTAAGATCCCTAAAATTGTGATAGTATTGTAGCATGCAGCCTCAAGGAAAGAGCATTGATACCACTTTAAGGAACTTGGAATAAAAATAAAGGCAAGTAAATAAAGATGAACACATAAATGAGAATAATCAAATGCTTGTATAGAATTATCTTTATAGTGCTACTTCGAAGAAACAATCCTCTCAATAGAACATAAATTCAATTACAATATCCGAAATTCATTACGCTTACAAAATCATTAAAATATATATAATTTAGTTAAATACAACTACTACTATCCCATGCACATGAGATAACTACATTTATTCTCATTCACCATATGAACAACTTACAAAGCATATACACTTAACTAATACTCATTAGTAGCTAGTATATATGACAATAAAGGTTCTTGATAGTTTTGAAAGAGATGAATATTGTAATGCATTGGGAATTTTGTAAAGCATGAGTACTGAGTGAGTATGTATCAGCAGGTATAATTATGGAGTTTCTACAAATAGCAATGGATGTCTACACATTGTTGTATTCCTATTCTATTCTATTTTAATAACTTTTTCCAAAACAATCATTTTTGACCATTTGTAAATGGTCAAACAAGAATGGATGTACATGGAAGGGAAAGTATGAAAATTAGAAAAATTGGTTGGATCATGCCACTGTGCACAATTACATCCAAAGGTGGACACTACCATGAACCAGTGACGTCATATTAATCAAATGAAAAATCAAACTGTCTTTTAGCTTCCAAATCCGTGTAAATTTTCTAAAGATTAGAGTTGTGTGATTAATTTCAATTTCAATTATTTTAGCAGTTGATTTGCATATGAAAATTGCCCCCATTATTGGTGATTTTTTTTACTGAATTGATTTGCATAATGTATTCAATTGAATAAGTTGGAAACTCCTGAATGGCTAAAGAGGTTGGGCAGAATAGGTGTTTGGAAGAAAGGGTTAGGTATGATCACCAGCAAAAAGTTGATGGCTACCTAATGGGGTTTGGATTGAAATTGCTAATAAATAGACCTAAAATGCTGACAATAAGCTTATCGAAATTCACATTCGCTTAAGATCTAGAAAGGAAAAAGCATATGAAATGGAACAAGTTTAATAGACAGACTCACAGTATTATTGTAGCCTTTGATGTTTCGTTAGTCGCTTTTCCATGGCAGATGATAGATTGTCCATTGTTATATCTGTAGAGAGAGATGCAGTTTGAAGAAAAGTATTCTCTGAGATCATAATTATTGAATTTGTGTATCGCTTACCTGGGAATTTTGTGTGCAGAATGTGATCTGTGCAATAGAGAAAGAGATGGAACAGCAGAAGCAGCGACTCAACTACACGTCTTCGCCTACCATTCAATTCCAAGTCAATCGCACCAAACGGTTATGTAGTTGAAATATATCATTAAAACAAATTATCTACGCAATCAGTGATAAAATCATTTAGAATTATTGTAAGGGAAAATAAAATAAACTTTTCCCCACGTTAATTTAATAAGCTTTATGTGCATATAGTATAAATTAATTTAGATAAATTAGTTAGAGTTATATGGGCGGACAATTTTATAATTAATATTAATTGAGGAAAGTAAATGTAAAGAGGATGAGGATATTTAATTTGATAGTTAAATCTATGCAATTTTGATGTAGATTTTGAATTTGATCTTATCATTAGATTGATAAATAATGTCTCTTTGTCTATAAAATTCTTTAATTTTTGCTTAAAATTTATGTTGTTTCTGGGATTGAGTATATGCCTTAGGGTTTACCCCATGTCTCTAAGTTCATCCTTTTGTCACATGGATGTGATCTTGTGGTTCTGTGCTTTTGCTCTTTGATTCAGTAAATTTGTCCTTGTCTATTTTTCCCTATTTTATGCTTTGAAGGCTGATAGTATTTGGAAATATCGTTATAGGATTATTGGTGTGTTGCAAGGGGCCATGCTCTCCTAGGTCAACTCTCAGAAAAGTGTGTTAAGTAATTGGTAGACAATAACCAATACCCTAGAATGAATACACATTCATTTTAGTGCACCAAACTATGTTTTGCCATTAGTTACTATAGACACTTAAAATTGTCCTAGCCTACGAACTAGCATATATCACTGCATTTCACATCAAAAACATCAAAAATCCTAATTTCCTCTATTAATTAAATAATACAACATTATTTAATTAATTCATTTTTTTCATCAAATTCGACCAATTAAATGAATTTCATTTATTTAATATAATCCTAATCTAACTTTATTCCTCCTGATTAAATAATGCAAATTATTTAATTATGTCACTAATTCACTTTATTCCCCTAAGTTGATTGAATTATTAAAGCTTAATAATTTAATTAAATCACTTTCCCTCCAAAATTTTGAATAAATGAATTATTCAAAACATCATCAAAAATCAAATCAAACTAATGCAACTTTGTTTGCAAAATTCAAACTTGATTTGCACGTTCAACTCCAAAAGGAATTAATCAATTAAATCAACTAATTAATCATTCTCAATCATTTTCCTGATTGAGCAAATTACGAATCAATGATTGCTCAATCTAATCGCTAACTAATAAATCTAATTCCTAACTAATTAATCTAATCCCTGATTGATCAATATATTTCCTAACTGATCAATCTATTTCTTCAATCACAAAAATTGCGTAATCTATTTGCACAGATTATGCTCATCTAAATCCTCTCAACATCTTTCGATCGTTGATCAAGATATTCTACTACGCAATCCTGATCGTCCATTTCAAATCACAATTTCTATATAAAAAACCTCTTTCCTAAAAAAAAAAGGATTGAAGAATCAACCTATCTTGCACGACGAAGTACTGCAGAGATCATAACCAATGATAATGCTTCAACACATCTCTTCGATCAACACACACATCATTCTTCAAAGCTCTCGTATGCAACGATGGAGGCTTCACAGTGATACAAACAACCCAACATCTTGTGAATACACTCCGACATGAGATGGTAAGATTGTATTGTTTTGAGTTCATGTTTATTGTCTTCTTTCAATAACATTGTTGAATTCATTAACTTTATAGTTTCATTTCGTGAGTGAAGGAATAGATCTAGACTCTTGTTTTGATTAGATTAGTTTCTATTTCATTACAATTATCTCATTTACACTCATATTTTCCCCCTCACACAGTTACTCCCCAAATGCTTTTAGGATGAGAGAGAATGTGAAATGAGTGCAAATGAATCCTTTCAATACAAGAACATAGCATCAAATCATGAAAACGTGTCTAATTAGCTCGTAACAACTAGTGGAATGAGCAAGAATCAACCACATTTGGATTTTAAATTTTAAAAGTTACTAGTTGAATTTGTAGTTCAAGAAGGGCCAATCCTTTATTTTTAGAAATGACCTAGGATGGCAAAACAATAAGGTCTATGTATAGAATGAATGTTTAGTTGTGATAGGTACAATAAAAGTACTATATATCGGGATATGTGTAGAAATGAATAATATGTGGATGAATGTATATAAACATGTATGTGTATATGTGAAGGTTAGAGGAATGAGACCAACTTCACATAAGATTACACTTGTTGATATATAATTGTGTTAACACAATCTACTAAAATCAACGCAAAACTAAATGGGAATAACACATGTATGCAAATTGCATCATTTCATTTTACCCCCACTTTGAGGTTCATGTGATTCTTATAATTATCATGTATTTTGTTGGTGCAAATCAAATCACCACAAAATGTGTATGACTTGGATCTAGGTCAACACAAGCATCACACTCATGTAGCTATCATGATGTCAAGTCACTCTTGTTCACATGAAAAACACCAATGGAGTGGGGAAAATCCAAAGGACTACCCTCTTCATGAGGAAGAAAATTCCTGTAAGTGTTAATGATATTAGTGTGTGTGATGGGTGTACACCAACTTGATCACTCAATTCACAAGGATTGCATGATGGTGGACAATTCTGTTGAGGCATGGAGTTGTGGTTGGAATATGTGGATGTTGCCTAACAAACCTTTGAAGAGGTGTATTTATAACAATTCTTCTAGGTCTTCTAGGTCTAGATGTGTTGTTGGATTAGATTAAATCTAGTTCTTACTATGTATTGGCAAGAGAAGTGTTGAAACATTGATTTTCTATCTCAATAAATTTTTGTAAGAGGGATAGTTCTCTTGCACAACTCCTATTGTTTTCCTCTTGTGTTTGTTACAAGATAACAACTTGCTCCTAATTTATTTTGGGTTGAATACTTCTCGATTGATTGATCATTTTGAGCTTATTTTAAAAAATATTTTTTCTCAATCCTATATTACCCTAGGACATATGAGCCTGATAACGGGAGATAGAATGAAGAAGTATGCCTTGTTTGCTACTTGTTTTGCAAGTTGTGTTTGCACTTGTTTTATTTGATTTGTTGAGTGCCTTGGATGTGTTAGCAATGGATTTTGATCTTGATGTTTTCTTAAATGAAAATGAACAAAATAAATGTAGGAAATAAACCACTATTCTATGTTTTTGTAAATTCCCCAAATTGAAGTGTAATTTAATTAACAAAAGATTAATTATTTCAATTTTGGTTGATATGGATGTTTTGAATGATTATTGAATTGAATCTAAATTATATATAATCTAATCTAAGCTATATATGCAACAAAAACAAAAAATTCTAGCTATTCCTAATTTGTAATCTAGTCATGCCTTACTATTTGGAAGGGAGAAAAGCATGAAATACAATATAGAAGGTGAAATGATTATAAAAAGCACACCAAGAAATTCATAATTAAAAAGGACAAAGTGTGGAAACAAAGAAGTAAAATTAATAAAATCAAGGCTATAGGTATATATGTATATATTCTATAGTGGTGCTTGTGTACCATCGAACAAAATTTTTAGGGTCAACCTTTGTCTATAAAGACCTACTCTCATCCTCATCAAGTTAGTCATTGTCCACTTAATAACAGTCAATAATTTTTATCTATATGTATATTCCTTTTTCTTGCATTTTCTATTACACTGACATGCAAGGAAAAAGCAGCTCCTACAGCTTGAAAAAACTCCTCAAAAAATTCTTCAGAAAGGTGAGATGAAATGACCCAGATGGCTGAAAATTGAAAACCTTGACCTTCTTATATATATATATATATTTTCCTTTTTCTTGCATTTTCTATTGTCCACTTAATAACAGTCAATATTTTTTATCTATATATATAGCAGTTTTATCTTTGTATTCCATTGTTATTTGTATACATACATATCAACACATGTAATGTTAGGTGCTTCCTTTTTTACCCAATATTGTTTCTTAGATTGTGGTTGTGGTGGAATAATCACATTTGGTATACCTCAATTTCTTTCTTTGGTTTGGAAGTTATTTCTTTACACATGGAATTTAGGTATTTGCATTGATTTTTCTTTTGTTTCTTTATTTTGCTCTTTCTTTGGTTCTTCCATTTTCTATTTTCAACACGCGAGTTTCAACTATAGGATGTTTTTTGTTTTGGGGGATAGAATCGGCATTTCAATTATTTTTGAATTCTTTCTTTTTCATCCAAGTGAAGTTTTCATCCATTATGTATGCCATCCTTCCTCTCATAAGGTACACTAACTAGTGTCTTCACAAATGAGTCTAATGTGAAGTGACTAGCATAAGATAGTGGCTAATATTGAACCCTTTCAACCTTTACCACTTTTCCGTCATGTATAAATTTGACACATTGATGTAAAATAGATAGTACAATTTTACATTGTTCAATCCAAGGTTGTCCAAGTAATGCCCCAAATATATTAGATGATGATATAATTTGGAATTTTTTATCTATTTATATATATATTTCTCAATAGAAAATAATGCAACCAATTTGTTGATTTCCATTCTATTAGTCATTTTTATGAGATTTCAGAATGTGCATATAATTGGTGTTTAATATAGTTGTTGAATAGGAACTCCAAACATATGTTGCACTAAAAATTGAGATCAAGGAGGATTTGGGTTGGTGATGTGCATTTTAAACTACTAGGTACATATAGTAGGCCATAATAGTTGTTTCTTGGGATCCCCTTATCCAAAATTATTCAATACGAAAGTAAAATGAGATGAAAAATATTTAGCACTAGGTTCAATAGCTCCCACAAAATAATGCATATGTGATATATATTAGTTTTCAGCATTTCCATCATCAAACACATGTTTTTTGTTTACCTCAACATTGTATAAATGATGTGGAAATGGATTTGTGTAAATTTATAATCTACTCAATTGGGAGGAGCAATTGATGGATTTCCATTTTCATTAACTCTAATTTTGATAATTGTTTTGTTGATTAAATCTTGTACTTTTAAATGCCAATATACGATACAATATTATAGCATTTAACTTGATTAAAATTGCAAAATGTGTGAAAATTGTATGTCTTAGGATGTGGATTTTTAAGATCCAGTGGATGAACTAGAGGTCTATTGTAAACAAATTAACACTCAATAAGATTTTAAGAATTCCATCTAGGGATTTGTGTAACTTGGTAGATTACCTAGGATCATTTGATTTGAATGAATACAAAATTAGAGGTATTACCAATTTTATGCATATTTTCCTTCATGTCATCACTCATAGAAAAGTTTGAATTTTGATTCTTTGAATAGTATGAATAATTTGGACTCAACAATTTTCTACATGTGCAAATAAATCCACAAAAGATGCAAAACTATGTAGTTATACATTGTTATAAATTGGTTTAGTAATCCCTCAATAAGGATATTTTAGAATTCAAAGGCATGTAAGGAAGGAATCATCTTATAGCATAAGGAGTGGACCTATATAGTATAATCACTAATTTGTTCATATTTTTCTTGGGTTGACTCAAGTAAATTATAAATTGTAACTCTAAGTCCCATGTTAAATTTGAACTCAAATGAATTTAAATAAATTCAAATTATATAATTATATGTTTGCAATCAAACAACTAAGGTCTAAAATTTTGAAATCCTATTGCAACATATTGTAATTCATTCTTGACTATGAATCAATAAAGATCATATCATTATTTTTCTCTGTCATTGAGCTTTCTATTGCGTAATTGTGAGTTACTATATTTTATTGCATGGTTAGCTAATCCTTAATTGGATCCTCTATCCATGACTAAATCAAAATAGTACCAAAGATAAGTTTGGAATGTTGAGGAGATAGAGAAAGTGAGTTGGTATCTTGAAAGTTCTACTTGTGAATAGATTAAACCAAATTGAGGCATCCTAGAAGAAGCTTGACAATAGCTCATGATTGAGGCATTTGCAAGGAGTGATTGTAGACCAATCGCCAACTTGAGGATTTCATACAAGATCCTAGGGAGAGATGTCACCTAAAGAGTTCAAGGTGTTGCTAATATTGTTGTAATAATGGAGGAAATATATGAAATGATGAGGGTGATGAAAGTAATTAGTTGTTGTAGAAGAGAATAGAAGAGGTATAAACCCTAGAATAAATTATGAAAGTGATAAAGATAAGAATGAAAGAGGAGGTGCACCAACTCTTGATAAAAATTTAGAAAACCTAGAAGAAGAAATAGATATGGTAAAAATGTTGAAGGTTATTGGGTAAAAGTACAAACCTGTGTCACACTTTGGGCCAATCATACAAATTCTATCGAACCTATTTTGGCTGGAAGGGATTCGACCAAGTACGTTTTGGCTAAAACCACATGGCGACGACATGGCGCCTACGTGGCCTCACCGTTTAGGCTGAGTAGGTTTTGGTTGAAACCTATATGGTTGAATTACTTCTGACTAAAGGAGATGAATATAAAAGCAAAAAAAAAGATTTGGCGTGGGAATTTTGCATGTTCGCTTGAAGAATTTACGAACGGAGGATGCTCATGCGAAGACCTGGTCTACAAAAAGGAATTGAAGCCAGGTTTTTTGAATTCAGTTTCTTTGATTTGGTTAGTGAAGTGTCGATTTTGTGTGATAAGCAATTAGTTTGTTTTGTTTGTTTGATGATTCGTTTTGGTGCGATTGTAAATTAGGGTTTGATTTTTGGGATTTTTCATTATTGGAGTATTCGGTGTAAATCTTGCTTTGCACATGTCATTTTGTAAAAGTCTATATAATTAATTTTAATTAGGGGTTTTCGTACATGTTATTTTAAGGGTTTATTTATAGAAAAAATTAAAAATTAAATTCCTAATTTGCAGTTTGTTCTTGACGAATTTGATAACTGCAACATTCAAGTTATGCATGTGTGTGTTTTGCTTGACAAACAATTAGTTAACTATGAGGTTACTACTTGTTTGATGATTCCTTTTGGTGTGACTGTAAGTTAGGGCTTGTTTTTTGTGTTTTTTCATTTTTGGAGTATTCTAGCTAAATTCAAGCAAGGCCACTAGAATCTACTTATGCAACCTATTACATGCTTTCAACAATAGTCCATTGAATTAAACGTGTAATCCATTTACAACTTCATATTATGGTTTACATGTTTAGTTGAATGTAATAGCCATATACTTCTGATTCATATATACCATCGTATTGTATTTTTTGCATTTAGGCTTCAGATGAATATTTTTGTTCCATACTTGTAGGAATGCATACATATGTAATATCCTTATTCGAGGAATGAGATGTGTTAATAACATAATATTGTTAATCTCTATAACCCATTTTTCAGTCCCTCATCTTAGTACCAATCTGGTTGAGGCACTTCTAATTGTGGAGTTTCCTTCTTAATAATGCTAGATTAGGTAGATACCCCATTCACAAAACATTCACCAAATGTTGTCTTATGAATAGTGATATGTTAATATGAATTGAATTTTAGCACTTAGCTATCCCAGTAACCTGGTTTCAGTTAGCAAAGGCCCAAACAATTTATTCTAGTCTAGTCCTTGGATAGTCATGCATACAATTCTTAATAATATGAAGGGAAAAAAAGACTAGTGGTAATTGGCTTTGTATTTAAGGTCATATAAAGCTCTAGATTCTGTTGCAAACTGAGTATCTACTTATGGGCAATAATTGTATTTTCACATAAAGTAAAACTGCAAGGCAAACCTTATAGAAGATTTAGTAGTTGACAGATTAGAGGTACACATGCCCAACTTCCTATGGTCACATGATCACTAATGGGGACATAGGACATAGTTGATCCTAGTGTTAAAAGTGAAAAAATATCAATTTGGTGCTTTTAATTGGAAATGAAAAGTTGTGCAAGTTTTTTCTTTCTCTTTGTAAAGTTTGCTTCAAAATCTCTCTTTATCTTAATAAAAAAATAAGAAATGAAAAACTTTACTAGGGAAACTCTTGTTGCTTGAAGAGGACATCTTGAAATTTCATCACATACTCCAAGCTTGATTCCAACATATGGAAACTCTTCTTACAAGGAATTATTCACCTTTTTAGCCATCTTTCTTGCTTCTTCATCCCACTTCCTTGTAGAAATCTCTAATTCATAAGGCTACAACTCCTCTTTCTTGGACTTATTACTATGATGAAAATCAACACAACCACTTTGCACAATACCCAAAGATTAAACATACTATAACCAATATAATTGTAATTTCTCAAGTTCCTACATCTTGAAGATTAAATGCAAATTACAAATTCTTCGTACTTGAATTAAACTTCAAATGAGAGTGAATTGAATGAATTTTGCCCTGCATTAACATCCAACATAGAGTTCAAATAAAATGATACCAAAACACACAATTTTACCTAAAAATCTCAATATGAGGAAAACTAGCTTGGAAGTGTTGATTGATCATTTCTCTTCCTTCCTCCAACTTGGGCAGTTGTAAAGAGTATGATACAAAGTATGTTCACAACAATTCACTGCTGATATACTTTCTTCAACTCTTTGTTACCTAACGAATTCCTCGACATGTAAATAATCAAATTGAATTTCTATTCATTTCACTTACGCCTTTCCAATCAGGCTTTGTCTCTTATTCATCAGATTTCCAAGCTTGATTCCAACATGGAAACTCTTCTTTCAATATTTTCTTCACCTTCTCTGGTCATCTTCCTAGCTTCCTGAGTTCACTTTCTTCTAGAAATCTTTGATTCATAATGTTGCAATTTTTCCTCCTTGTACCTTTTTACTATGTTGCAAGTTAAAAAAAAACCACTTAATTTTAAAGAATGAAGTGGTGGTAAACCATATCCTCACTAGATCACAATAATTGTAAAAAATAAGTCAACTTAATTGTTATAAGAATAGAACAATAACCAATATTTTGAGAAGTAGAGATACTTTCCACAAACTAATTGGCCCTATCACATTAAAAAATATCATCTATGCAAGCATTAAACAAGTTATTCATAACAAAAGGAAGAGAAAAATGCCAACTAATTCAATGAGGATCATATAAAGATTACCTTTGTCTTTTGGGACATTTGGGCCCATACTTTTACATTGTTGTGGTTGATCATGACTCAACAAACACTGTAGTATTTGCTAAAATGTGCATCTATAAACTGAAAGATATTCTTGAAAGAAAATTATAGACAATAAAAATTATAGACACTATAGTAATTATAGGTGAACCAAAACATTAATCTTTATTGTCTATCTTTTATTCATTTCATCCTAATTAATTATAGACAATAAGAATTAATGTTTTTGATTTGATATTCATAGTAGGGTTGAGATGAGCTTGCTCCTCTAAGAAAGATTAGAATATAGAGTAGCTCATAAAAAAACAAAGAAATATGGCATGGTCAACAAGAGGGCATTAGTTGGTCCAAACCTTTTGGTTCTTTCAAAAAGTTTGGAACTAGCAGCAATAGCAAGAGGTGGTTCTTCCAAAACGTTTGGACCAACTAATGCTCTCTTGTTGACCATACTAATAAAAGTAGAAAGATATGACAATATGAACAAATTTCATATTTTTTAAAAATAGAAGAATCAATGAGATATTAGATTTAAAAATGAAACCCTTTTTGTACACAAAATTGTGAGCATAAGAGAACCACCTAAACCATATAACCTATGCTACTCAAAATCTATGATAGACTTAGATTAAGCAAAAGAGTTAGTAAACATTGATGAAAAAATGAAAGCTCACCAACACCAACCATTGTTGCAAAAAGTGAAGCTAGTTATAGTAGAAATTTTGGTGTCTAAAACAATGTATTTTAGGTGTGGGCCTAGTAGAAATTATAGATATGACTTACAATTCTATAATTTTATGCATTATGAAATTATAGAGTTGTAAGTCATCCTAAAATACATTGTGCTAGGATTTTTTTATTTTTTTATTTTTATTATTATAACTAATTTCACTTATTCATTCATATAACTGCAATTACTAAGGGTAGTAATTGAAGTTATCAAATTGGAGTTATGTAAATGGATAAGTGAAACTAGTTATAGTAAAAAATTTGGTGCCTACAATGTATTTTAGGATATGACTTACAACTACATATAATTTCATTTAAATGCATGACTTTGTGAATATATTTAAGTGGTGCATTTAAATGAAATTATAGTCATACACTTACATTAAGTTGTAAGTCATATCCTAAAATACATTGTGCTAGGCACCAAAATTTCTGCTATAACTAGTTTCACTTATCTATTCACATAACTCCAATTAATACCCTTCCAAGATTATTTCAATAATTTATTTGATTGATCATTTATTGTATTCAATGTATACCATCATCGAGAATGGCAAAAAGGGCCAATTATTACCCTTCCAAATTATTTTAATAAACTGTTATTTAATATTCTTTTGTATTTGATTGATCATTTAATGTATTGAATGTAGAAAAACTTGGGTTCAAAATATATTTGTAGACTCACTCTTTGACATATCAGCATTCTAACGTAGTCAATTCACTTTAACATGCAAAATGCCAATCAAATATAGAAGAATATTAAATAACAATTTATTGAAATAATTTGGAAGGGTAATAATTGGCCTTGTTAGATGCCTCACACTAAGTGAATGTTTAATAGGTCATGCTTGGTGGTTGTGTACATTCAATACAATAATTGATCAATCAAATACTTTATTGAAATAATCTTGGAAGGGTAGTAGTTGGAGTTTATGTGAATGGATAAATGAAACTAGTTATAGTGGAAATTTTGGTGCCTACAATGCATTTTAGGATATCACTTACAACTAGATATAATTTCATTTAAATGCATGATTTTGTGAATATATTTAAGTGGTGCATTTAAATGAAATTATAGTCATACTCTTACATTAAGTTTAAGTCATATCCTAAAATACATTGTGCTAGGCACCAAAATTTCTACTATAACTAGTTTCACTTATCTATTCACATAACTCCAATTAATACCCTTCCACGATTATTTCAATAAAGTATTTGATTGATCATTTATTGCATATTCAATGTATACCATCATCGAGAATGGCAAAAAGGGCCAATTATTACCCTTCCAAATTATTTTAATAAACTGTTATTTAATATAATTTTTTTATTCGATTGATCATTTAATGTATTGAATGTAGGAAAACTTGGGTTCAAAATGTATTTGTAGAATCATTCTTTGACATATCAGCCTTCGAACGTAGTCAATTCACTTGAACATGCAAAATTCCAATCAAATATAGAAGAATATTAAATAACAATTTGTTGAAATAATTTGGAAGGGTAATAATTGGCCTTTTTGGATGCCTCACACTAAGTGAATGTTTAATAGGTCATGCTTGGTGATGGTGTACATTCAATACAATAATTGATCAATCAAATACTTTATTGAAATAATCTTGGAAGGGTAGTAATTGGAGTTTATGTGAATGGATAAGTGAAACTA
Organism: Sequoia sempervirens; assembly: GCA_007258455.2. Taxonomy (NCBI): domain Eukaryota; kingdom Viridiplantae; phylum Streptophyta; class Pinopsida; order Cupressales; family Cupressaceae; genus Sequoia; species Sequoia sempervirens. The sequence continues at coordinate 5,461,684 of VDFB02000016.1, read as the reverse complement.
GTTATAGTAGAAATTTTGGTGCCTAGCACAATGCATTTTATGATATGACTTACAACTTAATGTAAGAGTGACTATAATTTCATTTAAATGCACCACTTAAATATATTCATAAAATCATGCATTTAAATGAAATTATATCTAGTTGTAAGTCATATCCTAAAATACACTGTAGGCACCAAAATTTCTACTATATAACTAGTTTCACTTATCCTTTCACATAACTTCAATTACTACCCTTAGTAATTGGAGTTATGTGAATGGATAAGTGAAACTAGTTATAGTAAAAGTTTTGGTGCCTAGCACAATGTATTTTAGGATATGACTTACAACTTAATGTAAGAAAGTATGACTATAATTTCATTTAAATGCACCCCCTAAAGATATTTATAAAATCATGCATTTAAATGAAATTATAGAGTTTTTTAAGTCATATCCTAAAATACATTGTAGGCACCAAAATTTCTACTATAACTATTTTCACTTATCCATTTACATAACTTCAATTAATAGCCTTCCAAGATTATTTCAATAAAGTATTTGATTGATCATTTATTGTTATTTAATATTCTTTTGTATTTGATTGATCATTTATTGTATTGAATGTACACCATCACCAAGAATGGTACTATACATTCACTTAGTGAGGCATCCAAAAATGCCTAGATGTGTGTAATGAAAAAAGGATAAATACTTAAGACCTCAATCATAATAGAATATCTCCTTCTCTAACATGAAGTAGAATTGCACCACACATAATTATAGTGTAGAATTGCTTATGGTTGATTGTAATTTGTAAGTATCCTAAAATACAATATGTCCCTAAATATAAGTTATGCATGATTATCTCCTTACCCCTACTTATATAGATGCATTATACTTAATCATACACTCTTATCCTATATTATACACACTTGTATGATTGTTATTTGGAATTTAGAGATACCTTGCAATTTTAAATGATAATACTTGAGATTCTTTGTTTAAGACTTTAAATTTCCTACGAAGTTAGTCAAATTTAATCCTTATGTCCATAATTCTTAAAGCATTCAAGATTTATGTATTTATATGCTTACATTACTTTTACATGTGAATGTTTCATTAGGATATTTTAGTACCACTTTTTTTATAGGAAAATTTTTATAATCCTACTTTCTCCCTCTTTTTAATAGATAGTTGAATGAACTTAAAATTGTTCTTATTTTTACTTCATGACGTTCAAGCTACTCATTGATCATATTTCCTATTTTTAATAATTTCTTAGGGAGAATCTTACTAGAAAAAATGGTTATTGCATATTTTACTTTTAGAGAAATAAAATAAGTACATATTTGTAATTTTTTTGTTTTAATTAAATGTGCAGATCTTTGTATTTATATAGATATGGCTGATGATCAGGGATCACATCATTCCACTCAGTCTTAGGAGCAAGCTGAGGCTAGGTCTAATTTATATAATGATAGTATTAGGAGATTAGAGAATGCTTTGAGATGTTTGGACCAAATAATACAAAACTCCCCTAATCTCCCTAATAGAGATAGATTAGTTAGGATTCAACAGGAGACCCAACGTATGATTCACATGATTCAATCTTATAATCCTTATGATGAGGTCAACACTGAGGAGTTTTATGGTCCCTTGCCAACAGTGTTGTTGGCACTATGAAAATTGATTCTATTTCTACTAGAGTTTCAACACATAATGTGCACAACATGTTCTCTCATTATATGGGACAATTTTTTTTTAGAGGATATGTTGTTACTAGATGTACAGATGAGCTTGTTACTCTGTTTATATATCCCTGATGGTTGGAAGCCCATCACAGATGGCCTCATTATGATGAGTTGCCACTTTATTTTTGAAAACAACTATATTTTGAATTTCATTTCTAGGGTTAGATGTGGACTACACATCTATTCCTTGACATGTTGGATAGGGAAAAGGGAGGTTTGCTGAAAAATATCAATTTAGACATGCAGATTTTCCATTGCCCATCAACAAGAGGGCATTAGTTGGTCCAAACCTTTTGGTTCTTCCAAAACATTTGGAACTAGCAGTAGGAGGAGGTGTAGCAACATCACCTACTAGATCTGACCTTTTTGACAGTATTGCCACGATTGCTATTCAGGTCGATCATATGTCATCTGATTGTGTAGGTAGATACTTATTACGTCCGCAAATTAGCCTTCCTCCCACTGAGGCTACATCTACCAATTATGATCCTTACATTCGTGCAAAGCTACCATCACCGTCAGATGTGGCCTAGATGAGTGAAGCCACTCTATGTAATGTGTGTTTGATTTCCATTGCTGATTTACTATCATCATACCAGTTTATCAGTGATGAGTATGGGATTCCTTTAGATGTTGTACCAACTCATATTAGATGACATTTTGGTAGATAGTCGAGTCGGGGTGAGGCAGCTTCACAGGATGATCAACATATTCCAGACTAGCCTACAGTCCCTGCACAACATCGAGTTGAGGTTACTACACATGATGCACATACAACTCACTTCTCTTTGACACTGGTCCTTTACCTGATATAGGTATCCTTGATGTGACTATGCATTCTCGTGACATTAATAACATTGGTAGAGTGCTCCAGGGCGAGACATAGGTACTTTCAAATAATCTATATATTTTACATTCTAAAAATTCACATACATATATAAAATAAAATTGACTTTAAAGTAGTTCTCACTCTTGATTGGAATCTTGTATTTTTAAATTTCTAGCAATATGAGGATTTGTCACGCTTTGGAGATTTGGAGCATGCAGATGATCCTATGCACGGTACATTTGAGGTACATTTATAATATTTAAAGTACTTCATACATTCAAACATTGAAAGTACACAACTTTAAGATGACTTTACATTTACACAAGTACATTAAGTTAATTAATGTACTTTCTTGTGTAGGGAGGCGGATCGGGACATGAATCGAGACAAGGATCAAGAGAGGCATTGAGCCATAGATCCAAAGAGATATCAGGACATGGATCCAAACATGGATCAGGAGAGAGATCGATCCACAGTCATACTAGGCATCCTCCACTTTGACTTGTTTTACATGCAAACACATGATTTGTTATACATTTTATATTGTGATTTGTCATATTATGGTTCTTAGATGATGATCTTCACATTATATACATTTTACATTATGGTTCATCTTATTATGTTTTACAGTATATACTTTTTACATTATGGTTTCACATTATGGTTCATCTTATTATGTTTTACAATATATATACATTTTACATTAGGGTTTCCCATTATGGTTCATCTTATTATAGAAATAGAAATTCTTGAAGCTAATTAGGGTTTTGAGTTGGGAAACTTTAATATTCTTGCTCACTTTTAATCTATAAAAAAATTGAATTAATTTAATGATTTTTGGTTCAATAAGGTAGTGGGGAATGACGGGTTGAATAATCAGGGCTTTAAAATGGTTGTTTTCACGAGTGGGTATGGATAATTTGTTACATGGTTTCAACTTGATTTTTGTTTTGTGAAAGTATTGAGTTATATGTATTCTAGGATATGATCCAAGTGCTTTGTCCACTAGCTTTTGCATCTTAGGATTTTGGATATGTTCTAAGGCTAATTTACCAACTATGTTCCAAGGGTTTTGACAACTATTTACACATCAATTATTTAACATTTAATAAACATAATATTAATATTAAAAAACCCTAAAATAATCATATTTTTAGTTAATTTTCATGTTGCATTAAAAACTAAGAATAGGTAACTTCCACATTCACTATAAATTCACTCAAAGTTATTGTGTCATCTTGCTTGAAATTTTTTGAACCCATTTCTATTCTTGAAAATTATAGTTCATCACTAGGTAAAAAGATTTTAGAATTTAATAATCTATAATATTTAGAGATATTGATTTAGGTGCCTCTTTTCATATGAATTCACATACGAAGTGTTATATAAATTATATATAATATTATGGTGGAGAGGTCTAATTAGGTGAAAAAATTATCATAAGATCATTGTTAATGGTAATATAACACTAATTTTCAGTGATGGCACAATGAAGACACTATCTGATGTGTTGCATGTTCATGGTTTAGCCAAAAATCATATTTAAGATTTTAAGATGAATGATAATGTTGTGCATATTATTTATGATAATCATGGTTAAAAATTGGTTAGGGGGGATTTTGTTTAAAAAAAGAGTATTAGGCATGTTAATTTATTTGGATTCGATGGTACTACTTACTCTAACTATACCATGACTTTTGATCATGTAAATGAATTAGTTGATATGCCAATGTTTTGACATCAATGATCAAACCGCATCTAGGTGAGTAAGGATCAAAAACATTGAAGAATAAATATATAGGTGAGATTGTGTGTTTCATAAGCAAAATAAAGTTAAATTCTCATAGCAAAATGGATTTTAGAGTTAATTCATATATCTTAGAAACCATCTATATTATGCCATCTTCATTGGTGATTTTTCAAGAAAATATTTGGTTTATTTTCTTAGGCACAAATATGAAGTTTTAAGCACAAGGAATTTAAGGTGCTTGTCAAAACTCATCAGGAAAAAAATAAAAGATTTAAGATCAAATAACATGGGGGTATATTTATCTAAATAATTTGAATAATTTTGTAAACATAATTGGATTGTAATTTAATAGAAAAATATTCCATATATATAAAAATGGGGTAGCTAAGATGATGAATATAATATTAAAGGAAATAAATAAAAGTATGTTAAGTTGTGTTAATTTGAAGCAAATTATTTGGGGATAAGTTGTTAGTATTTGTTTTTATTTGATACATAAGTTTCCTATTTCCATCCTTGTTGAAGAGACACCATACAAAGTATGGATGGGAAAAAATATTAAATTGCACATTTGGAAGTGTTTGGCTGTGAGGCTTACACTAAAACACCTAGGAAAAAATGCTCTAAGTTAGATTTCAAAGTATATTTTTTTCATTGGTTATGGGTAGAAAATTTAATGGTATAAGATTTGGAATCCTCCAACTTAGAAAATTATTTATTCTAGAAACATGTTTTGTAGGGAAGTAAGTGTTTTTTGTAGATCTATACAATGAAAGGAAGAGGAGGACACAATACAATTTGATATCAAGTTAAGGTGAAGATGCATAGGGAAATGAATAGGTTGGATAAGAAGGAGCCAAAGATGAAGAAAAATTATAGGAAAATTTAGAAGATTAAAATGAGAGTCTCTATCTTCACTTCCTTTAAGAAGGTCCACAAGAGAACATAAACAATTTGAAAGTTATATCTCTCCAATTTTTTATTGTGTACATTTAATTTAACTAATTTTAATGATGAACTTATATTTGTGAAAGAATCTTTTTAAAGGAGAAAAAGTATTGGATAGATTCCATGATAAAGGAGATGATGACCTTGCGTAAATGCAAGGCTTGAGATCTAGTTGATTTAAATGAAGGAAGAAAGCTCATAGGTTGTAAATGAGTGTTCTATAAAAATTCAATGTAGATGGTAAGTTAAAAAAGTACAAGACTAGACTTTTGGTAGAAGGTTATTATTAGAGGGGGATTACATAGTGGACTTGAAATATTCTCTTTGAATAACTAATAATACCCACATGGAAGAGGTTTACAAGTGTAATTAGTACTCTTATATGGAGTTCTTGAGAATTACGTATGATCCCCTTGGTCATAAAAATAAAAATGTGTAATAGGAAGTACTTTCTTCTTTTGGAGGTCTCACACAAGTGGAAGGGAACATGGGTCCAACTTTGACTAGTTGGACCAAGACTTGGCACATGCTTTGAGCCCATGTTTTTGGGAAAATATTTTCTATTTTCAAGATTTCCTTAGTATTAGAGCCTTGAGATGAAGATTATGTGATGGTGATTATATAATAAGGTTATGCTATTGGATTGAATCTAGACACATAACTGAAGGTCTCTTATAGCCGGTCTAATTAAAACTTAAATACTGATTTGTATACCATACTTCACAAATTCATTCTTACTTTACTAAATGAAGTAAAATTCCATTTTAACTAAGGTGCTTGAGCTTAATAAAGGATTAAATATTTTTTTTAACCAAAACTTAAATTTCATATTTAGATTTATAAATAAATAAAATTCACTTGAAAATGAGAAAGTTATTTATAAAATTTACTATGCTATCTCTGATACTATGATGTTACATTCATTTCAATGCTAACAAGTATGTGTTTGTGATTCACAATACAACGTAGGAAGGGAAGGGTTTTAGGAATTAAGTGAAGAGTGTTCTCAACTATAGTGTTTTTTATATCATCAAAATTAAGATCAAAATTATGTGTTATAATTATGCACCAAAGATATCCACAAACATGAGGTTAAACTGACCTTAAGAAAGCTTTATAGGAAAATAAGATCACAAATAAGATCACCTTAAGAAATCTTTATATAGGAAAATAAGATCATAAAAAAGAAAGCTTCATGGGCTACTATTGAATGAAATTATTTGAATTCAACATAAAATAAAAAGATTTTCAAATTTAGGTCCAAATGTTTTTTTTTTTTTATTCAAGGGGTAAACGCTTTTGACCCAAAGCTGTGAATCGGTGAGGTCACAAATAGGGGACCTCATCCCAAAATGTTACATGTATATATTATCATAGAAAATATATATGTATAAAAATATCTTAAAGTTCTTGGTACATATAATCTGGATCCTCTCTATCTTTTATTATCTCTAAAATATTTTCACGGTCTTCAATAGGCAACCTCTACCTTTGTTTGGCACGCCCTCTTTTTGGTAAAGTTTCAAGATTTAATCTTGTTGCTATAACTAAATGAATATAATGTAAAACCTTTTGACTTGGCATATAATCAATAAATATAATGCCATTTGTATCTATCTTTGTTTGTTGATAGTATGTGCCTTCAACAACCACTAATCTAGTAGGATACTCTTGTACATCACCATCTATCATTGATTCTAACAATTTGCATTTTGGTTGCATACATCTTAGTAGATAGTAATCTACACCTTCTATATTGTCAGGATTTGCAAAAACAACAAAAATATCCCTTGTACACACCATGTAGTAAACCATGCTCAACTTAGGTAGAATATAAATCAATTGTAAGTTAAAATTCAATTTAAAAATTTAAAATTTACCTGTAACAACTAAATCTGATACACGTTCGTAATCAACTAAATACAAAGGATCATAGATATCTACAATGTCATTATCTTCAAAAGGGTTCGATGTGGCCACTAATTTTTTTATTTCTCATTATGAAACATACCCATCTCTAATATTCTCACATTGTAGAGTATTTGCATTGTTCTCAATGCAATCAACACAAAAACATGATTTTTCTCACTTGAATTACAGGAGGCCTACTATGTCCTATTGTCATGATTTGATGCAAACTTCTAATACCGCTAATTCTTTGACAATTAGTAAGAGTTGATTGATCAATATTTGTAAATTTCAAACATCCAATTAAAAAGTGTATAAAATTGAAAATTCAATTCATGTACACATTGAAATTCCAAAAACAAATCATTTATGTACCTTTAACTTCCCAAAAATATCGTGTGTTGCATATTGAGTCACGACCAGTAAAATGAATTTTGGACCATTCAACAATTTCATTTGCATTCCTTATAGCATTACCTGCAAGTTCATGTTGGTGAAATGTCAAGTTAAGAGGTTTTGTAGTTGAAAGGAAAAGGCGATCTCAAAAAACATAATTATATTTTTTCTAAAAATTCATATGGTGTTACCTGTAAGTTTGTGTTGGTGAAGTGCATGCTTCACACATGCTTTGGCTCCATCATGCTCTCCTTTTCCATGTCCACTCTAATAGAAATTCCACAAAAAAATTATGTTGTGTCTAATGTGTTGTTGGCTTAACCAATTAAAAGCTTTTGCAAACTTAAATTTTCTTGTGATGTTACAACAAATTTCATTTAAAACTAAGATAGTAAAAATAAACTATATGTGTACAACATATAAGTTTGAACAAGTTAAGTAAACAAATAAATGTATATATTTTTAAAAAATTAAATCAACACTTACTAGCACATCCATTAGACCATATCTAGTGTTGTGAATTATCTATTTGACGTCGTCTCAAGTCTTCAAAAAACATTACAAAACAATGGGCTACATAGCTTCTATCATGACACATATCATCACTAATATAAAAGTGAACCTCTTTGATGATAATTCGTTCATCTTTGCTACTTTGTACACCATCCACATGTTCTTCGGCATGCCTATAGCAAACTTGCACAAATATTGCAACTTGCTCTAAATGATAATATTGACTTTGAATCTCAGTTTGAGGACTAAATGTATAGTTCTCAGAGAAATCAACAATAGAGAGAATACAACCCATTGGGAAACAATTCTGAGTCACGAAATTGCTTAGCTTGCCATCTAGCACCATGACAATGTTGAATATTTGGATATATGATATTGCAAAATTTGTTCATAAACTTATTGTAAGACAATTCACTCTCTTTGAGAACAATTTTTTTGGTCTCAACTCCTAACTTTGTTGAGTATTTCTCATATTCAAATCTCTTCCACATAACTTGCATTGAATGATTAATATTGTCAACCTGTAAAAGATTTTTCAAATTTCCACATTCATTACATATATTTTTTATACACTGCACTTTCAATTCATCTAAATCTTCTGATTTTTCGCATAGAAGAGACTTCACAAATTGTGTTGTACTTCCAGGGATGACTATATTTGGATTGATTGCTGCCATAGCTTTTCTATATGACTGTACGCGTAGATGAAATTCAACATGATTTTGACAAGTCTCACGTATCTTATTTATACATATAAAACTTGGTCGTAGTCTCTCAAAATCCTTTGAAAAATCTTCACATTTGAAAATTCTTACTTGAATGCTTCAAAAAGTTCACTTTGTGTTATATCTATAAAATGTTTTGGATGTGAAATTTTTGTACCATCTTCACCTTTTATTTGTATAGTGTCCCTTCTATTGGAATAAACACAAGAGTGGCTGGTCCAATATTCAATCACCTATTCCTTTACATCTTCTGAGATTTTATCTTTCGGGGAACCCTACAAATATTTACCCAATTATTCTCAATAATTTCATCCAATCTATTTCTCTTTCTGATATATCTTTGAACAGTTCTCCTAGAAACATTGAGTAATTCAGAAATTGCCTTAACTTTTTTTCTATGTGATAATTTCTTACTAGAAATTACAGTCATCAATGCTCTATGCGCAATACTTAAATCAACAGCTCGACTCTTGTTTTCAATTAAATTCAATGCTTCTTGTAGGTTTTCAACTATTATTTTCGTTAATGATCATGATGACTTTTTCTTATTATCGACCCCTAACAACTGCAAAATAGGGGTCATTTCTTTCCTCCTAAATAATTTTTTAAATAATTTTGCTCTTCCAACTATAGACCTTTCTTCAAAAAATTCATCCTATATTCTTTTACAGTGTAATTTTATTGTGCTTTCAAATAACATATCTTCAGATGAAATATTATTGAAAAGGGATTCCTCATCCATCTCTATAAGATTTTCCATACCAAGGAAAATATTTCTATCACCACCTTCAATTTGTCTTGGTACCTACACTCCTTGGTCATCAACAATTTCCATGGGTTGTTCTTCAGAAGATGTCCCTTCATCCAAATTTCTAGTATCTCTTCTTCGATCATACAACCTTGTTCTTATGTTTTTATTCCCCATCACAAATTGCCCAGGTTTGAATTCACCTGCATACAAAAATAACGTGCATTCAAACTTTTTGATGTTTGTATTGGATAAAGTGTCCCCTAATATCATGGAGGTATAACTATTTTTTACTGTGAAAACAAGATGTGAACCCATCATTGTGTATGTGGAAATGGTTGTTTGGAATCTTCTCCTTTGTGAGAAAGCCTGATTTGATAAAAGTGGATGATCCTAGTTGATAGGATATTTTGGCCTTATCATTCATCATTGATGCAAAGCATCATAACAAACACTCATTCATCAAGGTAAATCAAACCCCAATTGAATCAAGAGAAGATCAAATTCACTATCCTTCCACAATTCACTTTCATTCATCAAAAATCCATCAATTCCTCTTGAAACTAAGAGGCTATCAAACATCACAAACACTAAATCAGTATACCAAATCCTTCATCAGATTCCAACTCAACTTACTCATCCTCAAATGACTGAATCAAAACAATAATACCAATACAGACTCTGTACCAATCCACAACTCACACTATTCACCAAATTCCCATTCTTGAACAACTTGAATCATAAGGAAAAAGACCACCACTCCCTTAATATTACTTTTAACCTATTACCAGACTTTTAAATCACTGTAAACATCATATTTTTGACTGAAAAGAACCTTGTCATACTCACAAAGCACTATCCAAGATAATTTCCATTAGTCACAAGATTGTCCCATCAGATGATCAAGTTCTTATATACAAAAACACCATTAGAGCACATTGAACACACATGTCCAAACCTCTATACTATCAAAATATGCCTTCAAAACATTATCCAAGCATAGATACAACTATTACATCATCAATAGAACATGATTCAAACATTTACAATCCCTCTTTTCACTGTTTTAACAAATTCACTATTTTGAACAAACAAATGCAATATACTTTTAGTAGGTCAACTAACCCTTAGATTGGGTGATTTCATTTATGTCACAAAGCATGCTCAAAAACCCAATACATATTTATAGACCCATTTTGATCCTTTTCAACATAATACAAAAGCTTGCACACTTGTTTCACAAAACATTGAAGAATCAGTGCGTTGTCTATTGGTAAAAGCTTCCAATTAGTCCATTTTATCAAAGCAAGTGGTCTCAAAACTCCACCAATTCATCAAAGAACATCAAAAAGTCCTTAGACATGTTACAAAACTCAGAATTTTTTTTATCATTTTTAAGGTTTAAGAGGCTCAAATACATACTGTTCTACTAAACCCTTGTTTATAGGATGCAACCACAAGAAACAGTGAGGGTTTCATGGTTAAGACACTTGCAAACCTCCGGCACACCGGCCACCTTGGAACATGCTTAAATATGTCTGCAAAAGCCTTTGAAACCATTTCCAAGCCCATGCACGTGCAGATTCTCTAACACCCTGCTTGTAACCTCCATTTTCAAGTGGAAAACTTAGAAATTTGCTTTGAATCAGCAACACAACTTCATATTATTATTACCCCTGCAACCACACACATATCTAACATTGAAAAGACATTAGAAACATTCCATTCCATTGACCAACTAACCCTACATTGGTGGAATGGCCATAGATTCACTTGAAGACTCTCAAACCCTCTGTGCAAAGAACTCTACTCGGGACACAGGAAGTTGCCTTTTATTCTTTTGTTTCTTAAAAACTAACCTCCCAACACTTTGAAATGGAAACTAACTCCTTCCTAACAGATTTCACACAAGAATTAACCTTTATTGTTGCTAAACTATCAATACAAAGTTAGAAATAAAGGAAAGAATGTTGCAAACTCTAAAAACAGGGGTTTATTTCAAAATTTGGTTACAAGAATACAAAAGTTCTGCTTTTCCTCGCTTACAATGCTTTTTATAGATTTTTCCTTCCTAGTAATTGTATTTCCAATTTCCCATCGGTGCAAACTACCTCATAACCCTTTGCATTCCTAATATTGTGCTCTTTTTTTGTATTTTTACATCATGACAACTTTTCCCACCTTAGCAACATTTTGAAAATCTAATTAGGTGACCACCTAAGGACTTAGTACATGACTCTAAATACATTGAATGTGACCTCATATAACCTTGTGCACTTTTTTTTACATTTACAAATTCAAACTTTACATATTAGCCTATTGAAGGCATTTATAGACAAGGTGCTCCTGCACCATACAACCAACCAACTGAACCTTTCCAAGTCCCTTGGAAACATGCTTGTACCTGCAAAAGAAATCAAATTTTCCTTGTTCTACTTCCTCTTCATCTGCATTTTTCTTTTCCTTTGTCTTCATCTCTTGGCTTCACTTTATCCTTGCTTTCTCTTGTCATCTTGTTTTCTTCATCTCTACCTTCTCTTTTCCTTTTTCCTTTTCTCATTCTTCATCATCAGGTTCACTATTATTCTTCTCATTCAAAAGGACACAGGACTGTCCTTGCACACTTTCCTTGACCTTCTCTTAACCAATCTTCTCTCATCCTTTTCAACTACTCCCATCAGTGGAGTATCCTTCAACAGGGCTGCAACTCTTCCAGTGCTTCTTCAGATAGAAATCCAGTAGGTTCTAATTGCAACACAACTCAACAATATTCTTTACCTCACCTAGGTGTCTCCACTTTTCTCTCCCTAGTCTCTTGGACTTTCTCACTGCAACTTAGATGGATAAGCACATGCAACCAACCAACAATCTCAACCTACTATCAGCAACAACTTAATCACAAACAACTTTCCTAGAGCATCTTCAGGCTCTGATACCAATTTGATGCAGAGCATCATAACAAACACTCATTCATCAGGGTAAATCAAACCCCAATTCAATTAGGAGAAGATCAAATTCACTATCCTTCCACAATTCACTTTCATTCATAAAAAATCCATCAATTCCTCTTGAAACTAAGAGGCTACCAAACATCACAAACACTAAATCAGTATACCAAATCCTTCATCAGATCCAACTCAAATTACTTATCCTCAAATTACTGAATCAAAACAATAATACCAATACAGACTCTGTACCAATCCACAACTCACACTATTCACCAAATTCCCATTCTTGAACAACTTGAATCATAAGGAAAAAGACCACCACTCCCTCAATCTTACTTTTAACCTATTACCAGACTTTTAAATTACTATAAACATCATATTTTTTACTGAAAAGAACCTTGTCATACTCACAAAGCACTGTCCAAGACAATTTCCATTAGTCACAAGACTATCCCATCAGATGATCAAGTTCTTGTATACAAAACACCATTAGAGCACATTGAACACACATGTCCAAACCTCTATACTGTCAAAATCTACCTTCACAACATTATCCAAGCATAGATACAACTGTTACATCATCAATAGAATAGGATTCAAACATTTACAATCCCTCTTTTCACTGTTTTGAACAAACAAATGCAATATACTTTTAGTAGGTCAACTAACCCTTAGATTGGGTGATTTCATTTTTGTCACAAAGCATGCTCACAAACCCAATATAGATTTCTAGACTCATTTTGATCCTTTTCAACATACTACAAAATCTTGCACACTTGTTTCACAAAACATTGAAGAATCAGTACGCTGTCTATTGGTAAAAGCTTCCAATTAGCCCATTTTATCAAAGCAAGTGGTCTCAAAACTCCACCAATTCATCAAAGAACATCAAACAGTCCTTATACATGTTACAAAACTCAGGATTTTATAATTTTTAAGGTTTAAGAGGCTCAAATACATACTATTCTACTAAACCCTTGTTTATAGGATGAAACCACAAGAAACAGTGAGGGTTTCATGGTTAAGACACTTGAAAACCTCCAACACACTGACCACCACTTGGAACATGCTTAAATATATCTGCAAAAGCCTTTGAAACCATTTCCAAGCCCATGCACATGCAGTTTCCCCAATACCCTACTTGTAACCTCCATTTTCAAGTGGAAAACTCATAAATTTGCTTTGAATCAGCAACACAACTTCATATTCTTATTACCCCTACAACCACACACATATCTAACATTGAACAGACATTAGAAACATTCCATTCCATCGACCAACTAACCCTACATCAGTGGAATGGCCATAGATTCACTTGAACTCTCAAACCCTCTGTGAAAAGAACTCTGCCCGGGACACAAGAAGTTGCCTTTTATTCTTTTGTTTCTTAAAAACTAACCTCCCAACACTTTGAAATGAAACTAACTCCTTCATAACATATTTCACACAAGAATTAAACTTTATTGTTGCTAAACTATCAATACAAGGTTAGAAATAAAGGAAAGGATGTTGCAAACTCTGAAAACAGGAGTTTATTTCAAAATTTGGCTATAAGAATACAAAATTTATGCTTTTCCTCGCCTTACAATGCTTTTTATAGCTTTTTCCTTCCTAGTAACTGTATTTCCAACTTCCCATCGGTGCAAACTACCTCATAACTCTTTGCATTCCTAATATTGTGCTCTTTTTTGTATTTTTACATCATGACAACTTTTCCCACCTTAGCAACATTTTGAAAATCTAATTAGGTGACCACCTAAGGAATTAGTACATGACTCTAAATACATTAAATGCGAGCTCATATAACCTTTTGCACTTGTTTTTACATTCACAAATTCAAACTTTACACATTAGCCTATTGAAGGAATTTTATAGATAAGGTGCTCCTACACCAGTCATGCTCATCTCTTCTTGATCATTTGGGATATCGATTTGATCCATGGTAGCTTTTGTATCTTCTTCTTTAACTTGATCTATAATAGCTTCTTTATATTCTTGTTTGATGTTATTCATGTCATTTGTTTGATTATCTGTGTCCAAAGGAGGCAAGTGTCTCATTTTGGGAAATGGTTAGGAAGTCCTTGGTCTAATTATAATTATTAGGGGGTAAGGGTTGGTTATAGGTGATTTGTTGTTGAGGATTTGGATTGTTAGGGGGTGGGGGAAGTAGTGTGTTATTAGGGGTTGGGATGTGTTTTGTGGGGTGATATAATTGGTGTGAATATATGAGGTGGGGTGAGATTGTGTGGTTATAGTTGGGTTGGTGGGGGCATAAGTGATGCTAGAATTGGGGGAAATAGTGACCCTTAGGTGTGATAAAAGTGGGGGAAGGTTATTTAGGGGTTGTGTTATGTTTTTGTAAAGAGGGACATTGGTATTCATGATGAGAGGTGTTGTGGTACTTGAGGAAAGTGGTGGGTTGGTGTTGGATGAGATTGTGTTTATGGAAGAGGTTGTGTTTGTTAATGGGGGACATTAGGTTGATTTATGTTAGTGGAAGAGGGGATATTGGTATTAATTTGAGGCCCCACAAGATGATTGGAATGCAAGGAGAGAATTCTTTAAGTGATTAAAGATGTGAACCTTGGACTAGATTGTGGATTAGGATTACCTTAGGATTGATTTTTTGATAATGTGATTAAGGATGTTTTGTTGGGATTGATGGGATGATTAGTTCAATTGATGGTAAACAACCAAGGCTTATGATCAAAAGGTGTAGTCTAGATCCTTAGGATGGATGATTTAGGATTTTCTTACTTAGGATATGCAAGTTCCTAAGCAGGGGTAGATGAAAGATGATTTTAAAAAATTTAGCAAAAAGGTAGCGACTCCTTATGCTAAATTATCAAAGATGCAACTTAAGATAGAAAATTTCTTAAGCTACCCTAAGATTAGGAAGGGTGATGAGGGATCTAGATTGTTTCCTAGTGAAAAATTTGGTTTGCAAATTAGTGACATGATAAATGTTGATTTTTGGGATAAATCTTAAGGTTGCTTTTGGATGATAATGATGAAGAAACAAATGATGTGGGGGAGAGGGAATGATATAAAGCCCCCAAGGTGTGAAGATAATAGGTGATTATAAGGTGATAATAAGGTCAAATTTGGATGGTGGGGGAGGGTGAGGAATAGGTTTTTTAGTTGTGAAGATGGGGTAATTGATGATCATGAGACAACAAAGTTACAAATTATGTCAGACTAAACCAAGGAGCCCTAGGGGGTCAAAGTTAGAGATTCAAATTTTATGCTAGGACAGAGGCACAGTTTCAGGAAAACACAGGCGCAATAGATTTAGTCTTTTTGGCAAGAGATTTCAGCAAACAATAAAACACATTGGCTGATTTTGAAAGTTTTTGATGTTTTCAAAGGGTATAGCCAAATCCTTAACCCTTTGGTTGATTCGTCTTCATGGGTTTTGCACAAAAAGACACTTCAAGCACTTGATTACAAGCCCTAAGCTCAAGTAGGTTTATAGATTAATGTGGGCTCACCACCCAAACAAGCTTGGGTTAATATTCCTTGATACTCGGGTGGTTCTTTGGGGCACCCTTTCTCGCGAAGGCAGATAGCTAGAGATCCAGTGGCACAGGGTCATCAACGAACGCCACGAGCTCACCTTCTCTCTCTCCTTGGGAACTATTGAAGTTCACAACAAGGATTTCTATCTCAACCTAAGGGAGTACATGGTGAGTAACTTTAAGGTACGATCCACATCCCTTGCACCACACTAACCAACATTCGATGGCTTTCTAGGTTTACAATGTTTTTTCAAGGAGTCCTCGATATATGCAAGGTACGTGAGGCCCAGATTGTGAACACTAGTCCATCACAAGCATGGATCGGGAGCTTCAGTGAGGTACTGAGAGCTCAGACCAACCCTTCACTCCTATCCTGGAATCACCCTAGGCAATTAGAGCTCCGCTAATTTCGACGCAACTAGATTGGGGTACAACTTTAGTTCTCCCCCTTTATATACCCCGTCGGTAAGCGTGGCTGGAATCATCCCCTAGGGTGATGAAATCCCTAGGAAGGTCCCCTAAAAGGAAAGGCACACTAGGTGCTTTTGATCCCCAAGATCGCACGAAGCGCGAGGGGAGTACATACACACAAGCTAGTGACCTTATGTTTACCTAAAACATTGATCTAAACAAAATGAAGAGATGTAAAAAAAATTGATCCCCAAGATCACACTAGGTGCAAGGGGTGAGCATACATCTATTACACCCTTCTAGGCACAAAAAACAAGTTCATTTACCCTCTAATCTAACTTTAGTGCCTAAATTAGTGAAAAAATAAAAAGTCTCGGCCAAACGTCTTGCAAAACCACATATTATAAGTTTTTCAATATTAGTCTTTGATAATCGACAACTACACCACTTGTTAGTCCAAGTGTTAGCTCAAAATATTCATATTAAAATCTAATGAAAATATAAGCATTAAAACAAAAAATAATCTAGCAATGAACATATAAGCATGAAAACAAAAAATAAATTAAAGAAAATTACCAAATCTTTTACTTTGGATGCTTGATTTTCCTCAAATTTAAGTATTCAACTAGATAACCTGTGACAAATGATTAGAAAAGTATTGTTCAGTATTATATGTCCAATGATTTAAGAGCGAAAGGAAATACTAAAAGTTGATTTTTAAAAAAAATAGGAAATAATCACTTCATTAAAAAGTGGAGGAAAAATGGAAAAAACCTAAAAAATAGAATAATTAAAGCTGACTTCTATAAAAATTGGATGAAAAACGAAAAAAAAAACAAATTCAAAAAATCAAAAAGTCGGTCGGCTATGTTTCAATAGAAATTGGATGAAAACGGAAAGAAATTGGATTAAAATGGAAAAAACAAAAAAAAACAAATTCAAAAAAATCTGAATTTCAACTGGATATGATCTGGCCGAATAGTATTCATTCGAATAAGTTTAGGCCAGAAACTATTTAGCTAAATCCTCTTCAGCCGTATGTCTAGATGGCAGGTGACTTGGGAGCAAAGTCACCATTTTTTCAAATTTCCAGAAATTTCAAACTTCTGGTGAATATTTCTTCAATCAATTTTTATTTAAAAAAAAAGAAAAATACCCTTTTGTAGAGCTCGCAATGTTGAATCCATATATATATATATATTGATTAGTTTTAGTATATAAATATTTTAAAATATTGCAAGTAGGTTGTTCAAAATAAAAAAGAGGCTCAATTGAAATTAAATAAAAAAATAGTAAATCATCAAAAAACAAATTGGAAAATATATGATGCCCTAGAGGAGAGAATCCTCTTCAAAATGGTATATTTTGTTTTTGAAAATGAAAAAAAAAGAAAAAAAAAAAATAGTTGACGTCAACTGAAAACTATCAAATTTGAGTTAGTTTGATTTTAAAATGTTATTATGAGAAAAATATACATCAAAATTTCAAATTTTTTTCCATGCCCTAGATATTGAAGTAGCTATTTGGGGAAAAAAAATTAGGAGATTTTTTTTTTTTCTATTTGTTTTTTGATGTCAACTAAACGTCACTTTTTTTTGAAATTTTCAGTATTACGAAATCTGCTTTTAAATTGATAAAAAAAATATCCTATTTTTTTATTTTTTTTTTGAAAAAGTACAAGAATAAACTTCAACAAAAGTTCTACATTTTATTAGTTTACATCATTTTGAAATTCAAAATATAAATACCACTTTTATGTGGTTGAAGTGAACTTTTTTTCATGTTGGTCGATTATTTTATAAAGTGTGACACAGGTTTGTACTTTTACCCTATTTTAAAAATTGGTAAGACCTAGAATTGAGATATATAATTATTCTAGTGATTTGAATGCTAAAGAGTGGATTGATTGGATAAATGATTTGGATAAATATTTTCAGTATGAGAAAAATGTAGATTTGCAATTGTTTGACATAAATAAGTATATTTAGAAAGAAATAGGAGAGGAAAAGAAAATATAAAAAGTGGATAGGATGGTTGTAAAGTTGAATAGGCAATTTATACCTATTGTTATGAGTTGGAACTGTTGAAGAAACTACAAAATATAGGAATAAGGATAGGATTGTAAAATAATATATTGAATTTTTTTACAAGAAGAACATTAGGATTGGACATATTGAAGCAAACAAAGAAAAGATTGTAAGATAAATGCATGGATTGAGAGGAAGTATTTAGGAAGAATTGATTTTGGTAAGGCCGAAAACCTTAGAAGAAGCATATCAATTTGCAATCAAGGTGGGAAAAACTTGAATAAAATATTTGAGAGTAGACATAACTAACAAAGAGTAAGAGAAGGAAGATTCCAAGGAGAAAGTTCACAATGTGGTGAGAAAAAAATATGGAAGCAAGGAGTGCCAATACTAGCGCAATGATATTAGTACCTACCACAATGGAGGAAGAAATAATACCTACCACAAAGGTAGGGACGATGAAAATTCTAATCACAATAATAGAGAAAACAATAAATCTTACTACAATGATAAAATACATTAATATCAAATGGCTAGAGGAAGATATAATACTTGGATTTATGGAAGATCTTTCAAAGGTACATATTTCAAGTGTGGAGAAGGAATCAAGCATTTGAATGTTATCAAGGTCGAGAAAAATCTAATATGAGGGAAAAAGGTAGCACGAGAATTATATATGTAGAGGAAGAGTCCAAGAGATCACCAAATTTAGAGGATGAAATAGAAAATGAGAATTTCTTGTCATGATGAATACTTTATTTAAGTGTGATTGTGAAAAAAAACTAATACAAAATAAGAATTTGTTTAAAGATTGATGCAAATAAGGAAGTGTTGCAAAGTTGTTATTAATAGTGGCAATATAGATAACTTAGTATTTGAAGAAATGGTTGATAAATTATAGTTGAAAAGGTTAAAACATAAAAATCCATATGAGATTGCTTGGTCACAAAGGAATATATTGGGATGGTCAATGAAAATGTTTGGCAAAATTTAAGATAGGAACATATCATGATGAAGTCTTGTGTAATATGATGCCAATGTATAATGCCATATATTTTTGGGGATACCATGGAAATTTGGTAGGAGTGTAATACATTATAGGTTAGAAAGTACTTATACCATAACAAAAGGATGTTAGGACACATAAGTTGATTTCATTGAAAGACAAATAAGATCAAGTTTGCAATAGTGCTATAATTGATTTGGTAGATGGGAGAATATTCTTAGATGGTTTGAGGCATGAAAATACATGTTTTGCATTGATTCCTAAGACATGTGGCACCACAAGTACAAATAACACCACTACAAGAAGTGATGAGGAAACAACACAAATGAAAACATCATAATTGTTGATAGAGTATAAGGGCGTTGTATTGAAAACAATATGCTAGATGGATTACAACCTATAAGGAGTATTAGCCACCATATGGAACTAATTCCAATAGCACTTTATCGTGACATCATTGCCACATCTTGGTGTCACAACTTTCTTTTGGTTTGTATTGGAGTTAGTTGATTGTATTTTGTATGTCTATTGTATTTTTTACTTTAGTTGTGGATTTTGTTTTGTCTAATGTCACCTTAATGTAATTATTACATTCTAGACATAATTTTAAATTTAGGTAAATAATCTAAAATGATATTTTAAATTTAAATAATTGAAATATTGTAAATCATTTTGTCTTTAAATTGTGAAATTTCCATTTTTTAAAATTTTAGTTGAAATTGAAATTTAGTTTTCTTGGTCTATTGGTGAAGTTGAAAGGTTGAGAATGAGCCCACCAGGGATCAAGTCTTGCTGAGTGTAAAGCCTCGACGCCTAAAAAGGGATGAGATCGGGATCGTGCCCTGGGCGGATTTTGATAGAATGGATACCCCTCAGTCCTTGGCTCTAAGCTAAAGGGGACCCCCTCAGGGGTATCTCCAAACAAACAAAAAAATCTACATTGAAATATAGATTTAATGTTAAATCTTAAAATTCGACATTCAATTTATTTCTAACCTATATAATTAAATATTATGTTTGTAATTCAATGATTTAATTTTTTTTTTTCATATATCCAAATATATATTCAAAATCACAATTTAAAAGCATATTTGTATTTTGCAAATTCATCATTTAAAATTCTAAATTTGTAGGGTTGCAATATCCCCTTCTGTTATTATTACAGAGAAATGAAGAGTCGCGTGTTCAAACCCCATGCTTGGCATCTTCCAAGTTCATGATGGAGTTATTTGAACACTTTGACAATGGGGTCCGGGGTTATTTAAATTCTAGAGGTCATGGCATGGAAAATAAATTTGGCCTCGTGATACATTGTGAAAGCACGGATGAACAACAATGAACGAAAGTTTCCACGCCATGGATTTGTGAAAGGGAGGCGTTCAAAATTCGCCTTTGGTAGACAGGTATGCAAAAACTGTAAGCATAAACAAAAAGTGGAAACTGCGTGCCTTATGGTTTTATTAAGCCGAGAGGCTTCTACAATGAAAGCACAGATGTGTGTACATTTTTTTGAAGCTATGTTTATTTTCACGTTCTTCTGCGACGGTCATATATATTATAAAAGAAATAAAAGAAATGTAACTGACATGCATATAAAAGAAATGTAACCAACATGCAAACAAAAAAAGTATTATACTAAGATTACTCTCAACTTTTTAATAAATATTATTAATAAATAATATATATATATATATATACTAGTGGATGGCAGCAAACAGAACATATGCAAAGCGGGTTCAGAAAAAGGGCGAGATTCTTTAAGCAAATGCGATTGGCAGAAATAAAGACAAACTCTGCCGGGCGCAGCAGATTGGTAGGAAAGATGTTGGAAATACAGTTGGCAGATTGAAAGTAAATTCCAACCTTTGCCAGGCGCAGCAGATTGATAGGAAAGACGTTGGAAATACAGTTGGCAGATTGAAAGTAAATTCCAACCTTTGCCCAAGGTGAAGGCGTTGGAAGAAGGTATGGAACATCCATAAATGTTTTAAGCATATCTATATGCTGCGCTGATAATTGTATGAAAATAATTTGCAAATGTAAGAGGCTGCGCGCTGTTTAAAATTTGTTTGGAACTCAATTTTTGTACCCCATTATTCCTCACACCCCATGGGGCAGTTGCATAACAAAATGAATACATTGATGGACATTTAAATGCACAGCAGCAAAGGTGGGTTGTTTGATAGATTTGACCAAAATATATATTTTTTTAAAAAGGAATCGAATGGGCTGTAGCCTGTCTAAAAATCAGCCAAAAAGGGCATGAAATGTTTGTTTCCTTCCCACGCCTATGGGGGATACAGAAATATTTTATATTAAGAATTTGTAACTTTTAAATACTATGTGGGGGAATTTTCTAGGAGATCGAACCAACATTTTTTATAGGGTTCTCATAATGTAACGGTTATGAGCTACTTAACAAGAATCACAGGTTATCGCAAGGAAAAGGAGGTATGCAAAATGTTTGACAAAATGACGGAAGATAATTTTACTGTGGAAAGAGTAATTGCAGCTAGAATTGGATAGTTCCCTTGCAGGCAGGGCTGTATATCTTGACGACATAGAAAATTACGTGGTCTCCCTTATAGCAGAGGTTGTTATGCTTTCCATAGCTTTCCTTATTTGTTTTCAAAGCAAAGAAATGGGTGATACACAAATCTTCAGAGGTTATTCAAAGCACTTTATTCGAATGATGCAGTATTCACTGTATTCCTAAGCAATATAGTATGGAAAGAACAGTACGACAAAATGATACACTCTCTAGAATGTCACATCACGTACACTTCAATTCACAACTAAGAGATGCTGCGTTGCATTTGAACAGTTTATTCCAGATATGATTTCCGGCAAGAAGAAAGTAAGTTGAAGATTTCAAATTTGAGGAGGCATTTCAGAAATTGTAGAAGTGGAATAGTTAAATTGGACTTGTAAATATTTGTTTCAAATATGGAAAGAGAGTTAGGAAATATTTGTATGGGTGAATGAATGATGTTAATAACGTTCACAAGGTCAAACAGTCTATGGAACCTATGGATAGCCAGTAACACGAATAAGCATAACAGTCCAAAACAAATAAACCGCTAACACCATGCTTATTTGATCTATCTTTCTTTTCGTAACATGTATCTTCTGTTCTGTATCTTGATCAAGTAATCTACAATTTTTGTTATCCTTTCTTCTTCAAACGAGTTATTTAAGAGAACTCACATATAATCTGGTAAGAGCTTTTTAAAATTACAGGTTATTCCAGAAATGAGAAATTATGTGAAAGAAAAATCTAAAATGTAAAAGGATAATTGATGACTTTTTGTTTCTAAAGATTCATTTATCCATTTGAGGAAAAACTGTTTTGCTTCTTTCAAAAAAGAAATTAAATATTATTAATGTATTATGCATTGTATATTATGGGGAACCTAGTTGGAATTTGGAACCATTGAACATAAATGAAAACTATGTATTTGCTTTTATTATTGTCAATTTTGTTTTGTCTAATGTGGTTTCCTAGCTTCTAAATATACATTCTTTCTATTTTTCTTATTTTCTTCATTCAAAGGATGTTGATGAAACCTTGACAATGTGTTTATACCACTTGTGTTTTGCAGTTAGTAAGATGTCTTGTATGATCGATTAAATATGTTTGTGTAGGTTTTAGTTTGTCAACTTTCTCACACGTTACCATCCTTTGCAAATTGCATCAACTTGTATTAGGATTGTGGGTGATTGGTCCAACAGAGTTCAATTTATGTCAAGTTCGTTCATTCACAGAATGATGTGTAAGAGGATCAAATGCAAGTTTACTTTTTTGATTTTTTTCTAACCCCTTTTCTTTCCCCTTTTTCATTTTTTTAAACACATTGATATTATATTAGTTTAATGATAATATCAAGTTTGAATGATTGATTTCAGTTATGTAGCATAGTATATGTATGGATTTTTTGATTTAGAAACCACAACATTTCACAAATTTAAAACTATGTAATCACCATTCTTAATATATTATTTTAAAAACAAACAAATTTAGGTCAAAATTATGTGAATTTTAATATGCTTATTCACTATCCTATTTTGGAACTATGATTTTATAGTAATTATTTGATGCTACAACCTCCTTTTCAACATTAATCAATTTTGGGGTTAAAATATTGTTAAAATGAACAAACCTTGATGATAATTTAAAAAAAATAAAAAATGTAAAATGATGTTTTAATTCAATTAGATGGATTCATAGAAAAACATATAGTTTTTGATAAAGGGAGAAACAGATTTTGAAGGGATCTGGAACCCAAATACAAAAAGAGCAAGGCTGTAGAAAAAGACAGCAAGCAACGAGCAAAAAAGATCAGCTCCACAACAAGACCAATCAAGATTTACAATTTACACTTTTCTTGTGGGAGCAAAGAATCATATCGAAAGAAGGCATAGAGGATTTCACTTTTTTTCCTTTAACTATGATCCAACCTTCTTCCACTTGCGCTGCATTACCATGCCAAACCAACTCGCGATTATCTTGAGAATGAAAGCCAGCAGTAAGTGAGACAGGAGAATCATCTTAATTCCTTTGCTCAGAAGAAGACTTCAAAGAAGATCCGCCAGAGAGGGAAGCCGAAACACTACCACCAGAAGTGGCAGACTTAGACTCAATAGGAGAAGCACTAGCATCCCCGCCAATTGAAACAATAGGAGTGGGCGTTCCAAGACCTTCGGAAGCAACCACTTCAGAAAAACTCATATTTTGATCAGCTTTCTTCTCAACCGTATAATGATGTTGAGAGGCACCTTTCCACCAAGTAGCTGTCTTAGTTTTTTTCTCTAATCCGCAATGCGCAGCCACATGTCCAGTATTGAAGCATCGTCTACATCGGAAGGGAATCCCTTCATAATCCAAAGATTGGACCCAAGAGCCTTTAGAAGATTTAAGAAGGACTTCAGCAGGCAGCCCTTTTGAAACATTTATTTCAACCAAAATGCGAGTATACGTGGAATGAAGGATGTCAAAAGATTCATCATCCACCATCAAGAAATCACCAAGGGCTTCACCCACTTCCTCCAGAAGAGAGTCATGCCAAAGGTGAAGGGGGAGATTGGGCAATCTAACCCAAATCGGGAATTTATTAGAAGTTTCAGAAACAGGATTGAAATCAGAATGCCAAGGTTTGATCATTAGCATATATTTATCTTCCCAGCAAAAATAATTTTCACACAAGATTACTTTTTTGTCTTGAGCATTGTCAAATTTAGCAACAAAAAATCCCTTAGCAAAAACATATAGTTGTTCTATCACATTAATCTTAAAACAAATTTAATGTCTAAATCAATTATAATGTGGTTACCATGGTATGTTGTTTCATATAGGAGGCACATAAGCTTCATTAGAAATTTTCAAGTACATATTGCATTATATTCAAGGCACACATGAGTTTGGGATTCATTAATCTCTAGTACATATTTAGACTTGGTTGGTTTCACAAATTTGATTAGGCAAAGTAATTTTGATGATCACAAGTCCACTTCCAACTACAAATGCCATCATGGTTCTAGACCCATTTGTTGGTAGAGCAATAAGTATCATGTTATTTCTCTTTCATCTATTGAGGTCAAGTATTAGGGGTGTTAATGTTTTTACTGAGGTTATCTAGCTTAAAAATATCCTCGTTATGTTTTTTGATGTTCCTTTTGAAAGGCCTTTAGTTATCTTTTGTGACAACTAAATTACCATTCAAATATCAAAGAGCTTAGTCCATCATTAGTGGACCAAATAAATTGATATCCACATGCATTACATTCAGGAATTGATTTAAGAGTGAATCATCAATTTGCATTATTATTCCACTTCAAGCTAGTTTGTTGATATCTTCACTAAGTCCTTCATAAAAGATAATCTTCATCATTTTCAAGCTTTATTATTAGGTGGGGAGGCTATTTCTTCAAGGGGGGTCACTTAGCCCTTCTCTCTTATCTCTCTTTTGTGGGAGCTTTTCCTTCTTGTGTAGGGGGCATTTTCTCCTCTTTTATTAGGAGAAAACTTGTACATGTTTACCTACAATGGCTACACATTTGTTAGGACCGATCTCTACCCACCTAGACTATGATTATGGGAGGTGCTAATGTGCACATTAAAATAAGCTTACTTAGATAGGCATCTACTTAGGTAGGTATTAGCTCCCACATATGTATACATTTACTTAGGGAAGTAACTTGTTATTTTTAGTAAAGTGGTTCAATTGTACTTTTACATGTTTGGTGACAAGTTTTCAACTTTATCCCACATAGGTTATAAGCTCTCATTACTTGGTAGCATATCATCTAAATGCCACTTTCTTGCTCTCATTGTAACAATCTATTGCATTATAATTGCATCCTCATTTTATTGGAATAACTATTATGATGCATCTTCATTTGTGGCTTGCTCTTTTCATCAAAATGTTAGGTGTTTGCTTCTTTGCAAATATAACAATTTCCTATAAGTTTTTATATAACACATTTACAACTAGGAAATACCACATGGATACTCCTTTATGTGTAATGATTCTCTTAGCAGATCACTCCAACACATATCCCCACTCATGGTTGACTACACAACAATCAAAGGATACTTTTCATTAAAACATAAGGATACTCCTTCACCAACAACTATTTATCAATTCACAACCATCGTATAGACACCTAAAAATCATTCATTGACATTCATCGCCATACTAACATGAGCCTAGTGCCCCTCTCCATACAAACATTCTCATCATTAATTAATATGAGTTCATTAATTAAATAATTATGTTTAATTAATCTAGTTCATCTCACACATAATTAAATTAGTCTAACTTACACCTTATACTTAATTAAATAATTTTATTATTTAATTAATTCAATTTCCACTTTATTATTTAATTAATTTAATTTCCACCTAACAAAATTGAACAAAATAAATTGACACCATTCCCCTCCTCCTTGATCCAAAGGAAATCTTCTCATTCAAGCTCACCATAGATCTCTCAGGCAAATCCCAATTGTCCATCCTCTCATCCAAAAAATTATAAATGAAGCTTCAAAGCTTCCAAAAAGGAGCAATGTGAATACATAACTACATGTTGAAATTTAGAGCATTTAATTGAGCAACCACATTTGAATCCATTTGAGCACATTCATTTCATCATGGAATTCACATTTGGTAACTTTGTTTATTTAAATTTTGTTGAATTCTACTTTGCTTAATCTTGAGGTTTGCATTATTCCATATTAAGAAGCATTTTTTGTTTACATTTTATTTTCTTGGCCCCTACCACTACAAATAGGAAAACCAAGGAATTCCATAACAATCAAGCCACAGGACCTTCATATTCAAAGATATTTTGGAAAACAATGATAGACATTCTACATATGTGTGTATAATATACTTATGCCCTCTTTACTAGACACCCAATAAGTCCTCGTGTGATGCGATGTGTATTAACTTATTATGGTTAGTTAACCTAAGGCAATAAATTTCTAGATCCACTTGCATTCTCAAATAACTCACAAGGTTGGCTAAAACCTAAGAGTTGATCATTCCACTCTAGGCTCACATAGTAAAATCACAAGATCATTAATTACTCACAAATCAATAACAATTTCAAAATTCCTTCTTAGTAAATAGGTAGATAATAATCTTGGCTTCATCATCATATACATTTTCAAAACATTCATCTACAAGATGTATCCATTGTTTTATGATAAATGTAACCTTAAAAATCAAAAGACAAACCATTTAGGACAACAAACCATGCATTTTCAAAAATTACAATTATGGCTCCAACTTATGTGTAAGACAATAGTGACCTAACAACGTAATAACATCACAATACTAATTTTCCACATAGTTTTTGCTCTATTTGTTCATTAAGTTTAGTTTTTGCTCTATTTGTTCATTAAGTTTTTCAATAGGCTTTGAGTAACCCATACTAGAAACACACTAAGAATAAGCAAAACAAAATTTGAGAGTGACTTAGTCACAAATTTTGAGTTACAAAGCAAAAATTGACCAATCACAAATAATGATATTTAAATCAAGATTCAACTACATAGATTTTGACTCAAACTTATTGACCCATATTTCATGAGTAGGGGTTTAAAAACCTTATATCTCATGAGCATAAATAGTCCACTTAGCACTCATTGCATCTAGGTCAAGACTTCCAAAGAGGTCACCCATCCCAATACTACTTCAAATCAAGTGCTCTTAACCATGGATTTTCCCCCAAGGTCAACCCACTTTGCAAATGGAGTTGCAAGGTAACTAGGTTTAACCTTGGGGGAAACTTCATGGTTAAGCACACATGAATCAAAATAGTACTATGATGGATGGCCTCCCAAGAAGTCTTTATGCTTCACCCATGGGAGTATCACCTAGATGCAATGAGTGCTAAGTGGACCACCCATTCTCATGGGAGATAGATTCGTATGAACCACTACTCATGAATTATGGATCAATGAGTATGACTAAAAAAAAAAAATCGTTGAATCTTAGTATAAATATCATAACTTAACACACTACAAAAATTACCCCTTACTTACCTATCACATTGTCCAACAAATATATTGAACACTCAAAAATATTTATATGACAATAAATCAAGTTCAATTATCCAAATTTACACCAAATATCAAGTGATAAATTCAAGTACAAAAAAAATATTACTCAATTCTGAAAATTAAGTGATCTAATATTTGTTAAATTACATAACACTTAGTTTCATGGATCTACTTGAAATTTTATTTAGAGAGGAGTTGGAGGTTGATGATGCCTTAGAAAAAAGTAACTTGCTCCTAGATTTGTGGTGTCTTGCTTCTCTAGTTTTTGTTTGTTGTTTTGTTGTTGGTCACTATTGAAATTTTGTTATAACTAGGTTTTAAGAGCCCTATAAAACATGTTTACCCTTCAATAAAAAACATACATAACAATCATATTTTACTAAACCATTTTTCATAATAATGTTGTTTAAATCTTTTCAAGTTTTTGATTTCTCAACTAGGATTTAGAACTTCTATCTCCTAGATTTCTCCAATAGTAGAGTTTAATTCCTTTTTTTTTTCAAAATTACTCATTAAAATCAATTCTTCATTGATTCCAACAACACTCAATGACAACAAATTCCTTGATTGAATTGTTTATTAATGAGACTAGTTCACTTATGTTGAATAAGCAAAGTTTTGAGGGAGTGAATTGGCAATTAGCTTCAGAAGCTAGACAAATTCTAAGGTTGAGCAATTACCTAGATGAGGTTTCCTATGTCCACATCTCGAGGGAGTGGAATAGTGTAGCGAATTGCCTTGCTAAATGGGCTTCAAAGGGCTAGAGAGATTGGCAAGTTATTGAATGGGAGCAACTCCCCGATGATTATTTGGTTAATTTGCAAAGGCTGATTCATGCAAATATGCAAGGTTAAGGGAGTTGGTGGCTTGGCTCCTAGGTGGGTGTGGTTCAGCTATGGTATTTATGCTTCTATTCTATTGGCCTTTTGGGACCTAAGGGTTCTTATCTTTGCTGCTAATTATTCTGATGTGCTTTTTTGCTTAATAAATTTTTACCCTCGTTTCTAAAAAAAAATGACACTAGCTCACTAGTTTTTAAGTAATAGTTTCCAAGACATTATTGTTCACACAAAATTGTATATTTTGTTACCTACAAACCTAAATTAATTAACTTCTAATTATCATTTCAACTATTAAAAGCAATATTCTTATTAAAGATTCTTTAAAAGACGAGTCTTTGTATTTCACTTTCCAAATCTTTTTTGAAATTTATCTTTCTTCAACATATAAAAATATAATTATTTTTTAATAGATGAAAAAAAATGATTTCAATATTCACAACACTTTTCTTATTTTTTATTAAATTATATTCTCATTTAATTCTCTTGCTTCTCTTCCAATATCATATTTTTCATCTTTTGATTTTCTAAAAATATTTTTCTCCAAAAGTCTTCAACTAAAAATATGGAATAATCTAATTACATGTTATTTAATAATTCTGTATTTTCTATAAATACATTTTCACTATTCTTTTATTTAATATTCTTTTAATTCTATTAAATAGATGCACTCCTCTATATTTATGTTCTTATCATATTTATTTTATTTGATTAAATCAAACTCTTTTATTTCAATCTTTATTATCTAAAATATTCAAACAAGTATATTATAATAAAATTAAATGAGAGAAATATTATTGTGTAAACCAAAACTAATGTTTGTAATTTCATAAGTTCCAACGAACCTCCCCATAACATATTCCCTAAACATCACACTCAAGAAACCATTAGCTACATTTGCATTGCATGATAAAACTTGCATTTTGAAATAACAAATAATTCAATTAAATATTTCCTTACACACCAAACACACACAGTAAATTCAATTGTAGAAATAAACAACAAAACCACATGACATTCATAACATAAAATAAAAGTAAAAAATTCCACACCAAAATTAGAATGGAACACCTTATAAAGAATAATAAATAAAAAAGTTCAAAATTTTGAGATATTACATGCTCACTCTCTTGTCAATAATTTTGAAAATGAAAAGTAATAATTAAATTGGCCTCCAGATATTTGAATATAACAAACATCTTTTCTTTTTAGGAAGGTAACATCAATATGATTGATGCAAAGGGCAGACTTAGAGGCCAACAAATAATAAGTCAAATAGATAATACTAATGGACACATTCAAAATACATGCAACTACCATGGATCAATCTAAAGAAACATAGGACCAAGGTAACAAAAAAATGCAACATAATCTTTCAAAGTTTGAGCACAACATTGTGAGAGAATTGCACAAATGTAACACTAAATCTTTAAGATTTAAGAATAAAAATTAACTGAACATGACCTAATTGTAATTAGATTAGATATAATAGACAAGGAGACGATTGTAATTCACTCTTACTAGAGTTTTCTTCTAGAAACCAGATTCTCTAAGATAAAATCTTGTGTATTCCATTAAAATGTTATTGATGCTTGTTCCTTATTCAATTGATTAGTAGAACATTACAATAATTCAATTCCCCTTATCAAATATGTAATTGGCAAGATACAGTATAGAATCTCCAGCTTCTTAGTTTACAGATCAGATATCATTTGACCGTTAGTTGGTTACCATAAAACAAAATTCAAATGGTACAATGGCTTCATACCCATTAAGCCTAAAACGGGGTTGCATCCTAAGAAATCTGCATGAGCTAATTGAGCTGCGACAAGTTATCATCTCAATCACATTTGTCGTTGCCATATATTTTAAGAAGTTTATCAATAACATTTTTCATTATATTTTCCGTGCAATACTATACATAAACTTCTCAATTAGCTCCTTGATTGGATGGTAGACGAAATGTGCAATTGCTGGACCTTGTGATTATACAGAAATGTGGAAAAAACATGATGTCATTAGTTTTGGAGGCTATATCGAAGGCCATTTAATAAAATAATCAGTGGTAAACAGTAGTTGGAAATGATTTCATTCCGCCCAATCTCAAAAGCAATAGTTAGAAAGATAGACTTGATGAGTAGCAAGATGGCAGTGATGAATTCATTTAACGTATTAGCAGACTTACTGATTTGCATCAGAGAATAGGGCAAACGATCATAACCCATGGGGGTATCATGTGATGAGATGTGTTTATCGGCTTACACATTAGCAGACTTATCGATCTGCATCAGACAATAGGATGGGCTGTTATAACCTATGAATTGTGTTCTTGGCTTATGCATGTCTATTGTTCACCCCTGCATGATCTTTTCACAAACCATCTTGAGACAAAGGCCCAATGTCCACTGATAAAGATACTTATCAATAAACACATGGCAGAGATTTGCAGGTATATTTCTTCAACGAAGCAAGAGGGAAGGAATCATCCTATGCACACAAAATGATCAAATACTAATTGGAGTCATGTTTCAGCTCCAATTATTGCCCAATTCTTCATTTAAAACACTAGTCTTATCGGATTCAATGTGGGAAAAATAATTTAGTTCAGTGTGGACTTTGTCAAGCTTATTGAAGAATTTCAAAGTCGTGTTCACATGATGGTAGGGTCCAACCTCCGAGAAGGCCCATTTGTTAATGATGTAACTCAGACCCTGGCGGTTCAAATAGAATCAGAAAATCGAGGCAAGCAAGTAGTGCCAAAATGTATGTTAGCATAATATGTCAATAGAATGTGACTATGCCTTTTGGCAGACTGACCACTTTATCATTGTTATTGATAGCCTCGATACAACTACAGCTGTATCACAATTTTCCCAGTCAATAACAGATTTGGCATGTTCATCTCTGCTCACTCACATGTCTGTCATCTTCGACAAGCCAGAACAACTTCCATGCAGTAAAGGAAATGGCAACATCATTTTTTCATCACGCATACAACCCAAAGTAAATAAAAGTATAGGCTACTACACTAACCAATTGGTAGGAATGGCTGTGATCAAGTATAGGCATCCCAGATCGGTGTACATGTCAGCTATGATAGAAACATGAAAATTTGTAATAGTCGACTAGTTTGTTTTCTTTGTTAAAGTGAACTTAAATGTCACGTATACAAAGCAAGTCGAATCAAATCAGCTTTCCAGCTGCCGACTAAATGTTTCTGTACAACTAATCTTTCCATTGAACAACTGTAAGTGTACAACTAATCTTTCATTTTACTCAAACAAGCCGACAGACATAAGGGAACAACTGTAAGCAAATGAAATTCGATCTTTATCCATAAATTGATGAAGGAATAAGAGCTAAAATAGCCTTGTCAAAGTTGAATAACCAATTAACACTAACATAAATTGGTGTTTTATAATTTAATACTCTTAAGTTAAGAAGTATTATTTTCAAACTTTAGAACTTAATATGCAGAAGAAAAACAATCTGCTGCTATTATTTGGCTTGTGAGCTGCTAATTGTAAGAGTGAAGGCTATATTTACTAACTTGCTCCCCTTTGCTAAGTTATTGAAATGTGATCTATGAGCGTCTCCAGTTACTGTGCTTCTGAAAACCTTCACAAACACCGCATCTGTAGGGGCTGAAAAGGCAGTGTAGCCATTATTCTTGTTATTAATGGTTGAAGCAATATTCTTTAGTATTAGTATTAATAAGAACCAATTAACTATTAAGAACAAGATTCTCTATCATTCGAGTTGCCCCACCGCTTAAAGTGCCCCAACTACTATGAAATTTGAGAACACATTCCCTTAAAAAATCAATGTCATTACTACAAGCAAATACAGATACAAATTAATTTATAGAAGTGTGCATTCATTGCACTTGCCTGTTATTTTTCAAAATAACAGGTTTTAGAATTCCTGGCCTGCTAAAAAATATTTGTGGTGAACTTAAATTCATTGGCTAGCTAATAAATGAGTCCCATCATTAACTCTGATTTTCAGGATTTCCATTAACGACAGGTAGAAATAATAGGTTACATTTTAAAATCAAAACCTACAATTAAATTAAATTGAAATATTGATTATCTATCTTTGATTCTTGAATGAACTTCCAATGAGCCGAACATAAACTCTACTAGAAAATTGATGCCTACCAAAGCAAAAGTGAAAGGATGAGGAGAAGGATGTAAAGCACCCTGCTGTCATTGTCTATCAAATCTGTCGATCTACTTTCAGCAAAAGTAGTTCCATTACCAGTGCTGTCATTCCCACGACCACTGCATTAAACATTACCATTTATAGAAAAAGCTCAGTTAAAATGCTAATATTCACAATCTCAACTAAACTCAATGGCAATGTTAAAACACTTCATAAAATAAAAATCAAATATGATTCAACCCTCACCTTCCGGAATAAAAACAGGAGTCATGACCTGCAGACAAAAGGATCAAGCATCAAGCCAGAATTTAGCATACCATGAGGCAAATCCTTCATATAAAATAAATCCAAGCCACAAAACTGGACGGGCAAGTTATCATTGATAGTTTTTGGGAGAATTTTGAGACATTGGACTGGAAAAAGCATTTAATGCCTCAGACTACTTTTGCTTTAATATGCTAAAATTTGTTGTCAACCAGTGTGTCCTCTACCGTGTTGTGTAAAAGCACATGTCATATTTATTTAACTCAATTTGTTTGTTTCAATCCATACAAGATCCATATCCGAACACTAAAAAATTAAATAACTAGCTAGACTTCTAAGTGAAAGACTACAACCTTGTATTTTCTAGAAAATCCAAATAGGTCAGTGCAGGTCATTGGAACTTACTGGGATCAGTTGTTGTTACAGCGGCAACTCCCTTGAAATCACAGGAATCCATTGCCATTCCTGTCTTATGGTAATAGCAATTAAATGCATATGAAGCATGTGCTTCGACAGTGTCAGGATTGAAACAATCTTCACCCCCTTGAATAGCTGTACAGTTTGCTTGTCCTGGTCCACAAGCCCAATCTAATGCAGCTTGTAGAAGCTTAGTGTCAGCCCCAGGCTTTGCTACACAGTAACTCTGATTGGTATTATTACTGGCCAGAAATTCTCCTGCACCAATTACATGTAGCGCATAAACAGGGGTTCCGTTTGTGTAGAACAGGCCCCAATTCTGCTCCGAAACAGGTCCTGGCTTAAGGTCTTCGTTGTATAGTTCATAAATGTATGTGTTCACTGGTACACCTGGACGCTTAGGAGTTCCAGTAATATTGAATATATGATTCACTAGATTGCTATTATAAGTATCAGCATTGTCTCTGCTAGCATGAGGCTCGCTGGCATCACCCTTTGAAGGCCACCCTGTCTCTGCCACAACCACAGAAATATTCGTGTAGTTCAGATTAGACATGGAATAATATGCAGCATCCACCATTGCATCAAAAACGTTGGTGTAATGCAACAATGTATTAGGATCCACTGCTTCTTTCTCAGGAGTAAGCGGCTGGAACAAGGCATAATCCAATGGTACTTTGCCATTGCCTTGCATATAAGTGTAATAAGGGTATAGATTCATCATAAGATAAGAATCCGTCTCCTGAAGAAATTCAAGCATAGACCCAATTACATTATTAAAACTCTGATTAAAATATGCTTGGGAAGGAGGGAAAGCCTCCCTTATAATATCGAAAGAATGGGAGCTTGAAACTTTTACTTGTTCATCTAGATTTGCAGCAACCAATGCGGAATGCAAGAACTTCATAGCCGATACAAGAACAATCGCAGCATTGGGTAATGAAGTAAGAATCTCATTACCCACAACAATCCCTGTAATATTTGTGTCAGGAAGGTAACCGGCAACATTCTTATTAACCCAATTAGCTGCACTGGAATTAGACTCGCCAAGGGCTAATACCTGATTATTGGGTACACTGATAATCACATCAATGCTGGTATTTGCCAGAGCTAAGAGCATGCCCCTATCTGAATCATACAGCCGAACATGTCGGATCTTTTTTATTTTCAGCAAAGAAACAACCTGATCAGGAGATGGCATGTCGGATAGACTTGTCCCAACATTCAACCCAACAAAAGCCCCTGCCCCAGCCCCTGCATGACAAAGACCCTCTTAGATGCCAATATACCTTCCCAAAATTGAAATCTTCAAAAGAAAAAAAGAAACAGATCACTGTGCATAACCCTTAACGTCAGCTACACTAAAGAATATAGGGTACACTTTGCAGAGAACGTACCGGTAACTATCGGGTTTGGACTGCGTAACAGTCAAATAGAGACCCTAAATACTACAAGGAAAGGACATACACAGCAATGGGTGTGTGTGTGTGTGTGTCCGGTAGAGAAATGAATCCTAAATCTCCAGTTGCTATTAAATTTCCAAAGAGGACACTTCCATAGAGTTCAGAAACGCTGAGACTGAAAACACCAGAGATTGTAAATGTCGTTCCATTCACCAAAGAAAAAAAGAGACTCGTGGAATGAAGTAGTTAAAGTTTGAATACCTCCATGAATGCTGAAGCCGAACGAAGAAACGAGCAGCAGGAGCAACCGAATGCAGTCCAACATTCTCTCTGCAAAAGTCAATCTTTCACCCTGCATTACTCATTACCATACATAGCTGCGTTCCCCAACTTACGTTAATAGCTTAGAATAGTTATGAGTGATGGCAGCTACAATGGGTTGAAGCAAAGAAAAAAGTAGAAAGAGATGCATTTAAGGGTAATGCGCTCTGACATCAATCCAGGGTTAGCTAGGCTTTTGACGGAAGGTATCGATGTACATTCTACGCCCAGGCCCAGGCCAATTGCTCCCGCTCATCTAAACCAATGTAATGTACTCTACTGTTGACCGACCAGCCCACTTCTCCCACAAATTTCGTTTCCATAACTCAAAAATATCCATGTTACAAAATGATTAGGTATCCTCGCTTTTTCAATGGGAAGTTCAGATTGTGAGCTCCCTACGGTCCGCGCTAATTATTGTCTAACGTGTTTGAATGTTAGTATGGAGCATACCTTTTATGCATTTTATCTATTTATTTATTTGGGATAAGGGAGGGATGATTTTTTTGTCAATATTGTATATTAAACATAAAAAAAAATATAATATATTATTTATATAAAATAGAGGTAAAATAATATCATACTTTGAAAGTTGGTGTTGGAAATAAGAAGTAATAATAATTAAAAAAGGTGGTTACACTACTAAGTCATCATGGTTATATGAGCAAGAGAAGGGGGGTCTTTATTAGGGGGTGTCCAACCATCTGGGAGATCTTGGCCTTTTGAAATGGGCCCCTAACTCGTAAAAGTATCATCATTTTATTAGTCTTCTTCTTGAGCAAGATTTGCATGAATAGGAGAAATAACAAGGTTTGGGTGGAGGAACTTCCCACTTTTAGGCCAACTAGAATGTTCACAATTATGTTGGGAGGCAAATGACTAGCCACATAGTAAAGGGGACTAACCATAATGTTAGTGGCTAGGGGAGCCCTACAAACTACAAGGGTCATGTTTAGAGTTATGGCTACAACTATGACAATGTCTATGTGAAGGGGAAGCATATTGGCTAGCAAGAAGAGGTGACACACAAGCAACAATACAAGGAGTATTGGTCTAGTGCTCTACAAGTTTGTTTATAAATAAGAAACTTCCAAAGCCATTTCATTAGCATGGACCTATAGTTGTAACATAATATTAGAGCTATAATTTTTTTTAGTATAATAGAAAAATAATAATGTCTACAACAAATCTTGAAAACAATGTAGAATTTTCATCTTTTCACTGTAAAGACAATCCCCACTCTAAAAGCATATTGAATCTAGGTAAACCTCACTAGTATTTTGGGCTAATTTCTTAAAAGAAGCATATGTCAAGAGAAAGGCTCTAGTAAAAAAGGCTTTAAAAAGTCAAGAATTCAACTCTAAGTAGCTTAGGCCCATGAGAATCTAATTAGAAAAGATGTTTAAGAGTTTTTAAATGTTCATAAAAAGGACATAGTGGATTAGAACCCAAATGGATAAATGAGATCCAATGGGAAGACCCTAGTATAAAATGAGCCAATTCGAGCTCCAAAAAAGTGAATTGAATTATTTGAAACCTATAGGGTTATTGAATTGTAATGAACTAGAGATTCCACCTAGCATTGAGTTTCAGAATCATGGGAAAGGGAGGAGAAACCCAAGAATATGCCTTAAAGAGCTTGTAATTACTAAAAAAGGGTATATGGATACCATTTCCAATCCTTCCACCAAGGTTTGCTATAACGAATTCCAACCTTGTGAACTATATTAGGAGGTACCAACTCTAGAATTGTGTGAAATGATTCAAAGTCCTCATTACCAAGACTATATTTGGCTTTATATTTTGGCCAAGAAAGCCAATTCTTGCACTTAGCTATGCTTTTGGAAGACGTATTCAACAAAGTGATCGGTCACTAATTATAAATTTCTTTGAGATTTCCTACATAGGGTATGAATTTAATATTTCCTTTATTTATGATAGTTTCTAAAGAGCATATAGCAAGGCTTCCAAGTAAACCTATAAGAGGTTCTGTCCAAAAGTGTCTAATGATATGTTATAGAATTTACATAAAAAAAAAATTGCAATAGCCAAAGGCTTTGTCATTAGCCATAAAAAAGCCTACTTCACAAAGATCCACC
The DNA here is from genome assembly GCA_007258455.2 of Sequoia sempervirens. NCBI lineage: Eukaryota > Viridiplantae > Streptophyta > Pinopsida > Cupressales > Cupressaceae > Sequoia > Sequoia sempervirens. The sequence goes on along the minus strand of VDFB02000016.1, from coordinate 5,424,155 downwards.
AAAGTGAGACATTGATCACAAAAGGCCTACTACGAAGTGGAGATTAATGACAACTTTAAGAAATGGCCCCTAAAAAATCTTATAAAATCTTGCAAATCTTTCCTTTTTCAAAGAAAACATTATTCTTATTGGAAAATCTTTTCATTTTTTTGAAAATTATTAGTTTTAAGGGAAAATTTATGTGCATCACTCTTTTTTTTAAAATACTAGTGAATTTTAGCAAACAATAGCTATGAACATTAATTACCACGGTGAATTCTTCCTAAAAAAATATCTTTGTTGATGCAATCCCATAATAATTTTTTTAATGGTTTCTTAAAGTTGAAGCAGGGGCTTGGGGGTGGCAATCATCAGCAAGGTCAAGGGGTAGCACCCCTTGTGGGGTCAAGTGAGTAGCCCCTTGACACCAAGCACAAACATATGATCAAGAAAGCATTAGAACTCACATAGATTGTATATTTTAATCAATGCTATATAAATAAAATTGAGATACAATGCAAATGTCCAATGTCTCTTTCTAATCACCCAGTTCCCAAGATGGGAAAGATGAGAGCATACGATGAAAGGACCACACAACAAATTAAATTAAAATAGACAAAAGAAATGCCTTATGCAACAAGTTGCCCAATCCCACTTATTCAGAAAATTGTTATGCAAGTGAAAAGAAAGACACTTCATGCTAATTCAACAAAGTGCAATAACAAGCATCCACTTATTCAATGAGTAGCAATTCAATTCTCTCCACTTATTTAGTGGGGTAAGTAAATATAGTATTCTCCACTTGTTCAGTGGGGTGAGTACATAAATCAATGAGCATAAATCAAACTCATTGGTGGTACTGCCATCCATTATTTATAATGACATATCAGGAGAAATATCAATCATATGATTGATGCAACACTTTGGAATAAGTTGAATAACATGGATAATTAATATAGTCAAGAACCAACAAGTAGAATACCTTAGATAGTTGTTAATAAGATAGGTTGTAGGTTTGATATCAATTGTAACAAGCTACAAATGGGTCTAAATAGCAAAGACATCACTCATAAACACTACTAGCTCATGCCCAACACACCACAAAATATTCATAAGCTAAAACATCACTCAAAGCATACCCAAACTTCACCAAAACACATTGGAAGATAAATATAACAAACTAGTAACTAAAATCAGACATGTGCAAGTTTATCATAACTTGGGCACAATGGGTACAACCATATCTTTTCCCCAAAAAACTCACCATATGATAATTTCCACCTTTTAATGTCTTGAAGGTTGTAAATAAGGATTAGGTGACCCCAAACAAGGATTTCTAAGCACCTAATACTCAATGCTTCACTTTGGAATTTACATGCCTAGCTAGCAAAGGTACGACCTATACTTGGGATGTATGACCATCTTCTCACATTGATCCTAGCACTCTTTAATGGGTATAACTAGCTAAGACAACAAATATCATTCATAAACAACGAATGAAAAATATCAAATCACCCTTATACCTGCAACAAAGATGGTATGGCCAAAAAGAGGAATGTGGTCAACCAAGAGGTGTACAAACTATCCTATAAATGGTATGGCCAACAACAATCATTTCTTCAAAGAAACCTTGTTAAAATTCACCAAAATCCTTCACAATCATCACAAAAAATAAGATAATCAAAAGACATTGAATTGCTCCATTATCAACAATCCATTAGAAACATCACTTGTAGCTCAATGGTGATTTCTATATGAAATCATTCTAACCAACTAGGGGGGTTTCATCTCTAAAACCGACAATCTCAAGATGGTTTTCATCCTCAATAAATTTGAAGAACACAAGCTTTCTCCATATATGGAAGCAAATATAATATCATAGCAAACCTTTCAAATGAGTTCTCATCCTCCTTTTATAACTTTTCTAGAGAGCAATAGCAATAATTAAAAAATAATAATCCATTTTTCCTCCACAAAGACCTTTTAAAAAAAAAATATAATAATTCTTCTTTTAAAAAAACCTCATTCCTAGACGTCTAAGTTGATGCACAACATAAAAACCTTTTAAATGAGTTATTACAGTAAGTTGTTCCTTTAATATTTTCAACATTAGACGACTTAAGTGAATAATTATTAATAATTGAATAGTTTACCTGTTGTAGAAAGTATCAAAATGATACCAAAATGATACCAAAATGATACCAAAATATAATTCTAATCATACCAAAGTGTCCTTGAAATCATAGGACGATGAACTAAAGTAATTGGATGACTTTCTAAAAATAGCAAACTTCTCCAAGAAGTGTGGAGAGCTCCCAAAAGGTCAAAAATCAATTTCAAAAGCACCACGAGAATCACCACAACTATTTGAACTCACTACCGTAAACCATATCTATGCAAAACAAATCATGCGATCTCCAAGAACTTTGGAGTTCTCCCTTACTCACCAATTAGCCCATGAGAGAACTCAAAAAATAGGCTAATTGTCCACAATTACTTCAAGCTTGAGAAGGGGACATTATACTCCTCCCTCCCTATAGTTGATTTTCTTTAAACAATTTCAAGTCTAGATGTTTCAAAATCTTCTGACTCTACCAAGTAGCATCCTCCATAGGTAGATTCTTCCACTTAACAAAATATTCTTTGATGCTCCTCTTTCTCAATGTGTGCTCCCTAAAATCAATCAATACTTCAAGAACTAAGATGATTTTCCCTTCTTCATCCAAAGGGGGAAACTTTGAAGAGGCGACCACATTATGTCCAAGAGCCTTCTTAAGGCATGACACATGGAAGACATTATGTGCCTTGCTATTTTTAGGAAACTCTAACTCATATGCCACTTCATCAATCCTCTTGGAGACTCTAAATGGGCCATAAAAATGTGACTTGATATTTTTTAATCCACTCTTCTTAAGAGTAGATTGCTTGTAGGGTTGCAACCTTAGATACACTATATCTCCAACCTTGAATGTGTGCTTTATTCAATGTTGATTTGCATAAAAAATTATTGGTTTTGTGCATGTTGAAGGTTTTCTTTCAAATATTTCATGATATCTTAACTTTTTTGCAACACATCCTTAGCTTGGGGAACTCTACTATCACCAAACAAGAGGTCAATGAGGCCAAGAGCTTCATATCCATATAGTGCTATAAATGGAGACATTTTTATTGAAATATGATATATATATTTATAATAATAATCACCCAAATGGAGCTATCTTGCCCTAAAACATAGTATTGTAGATACTCGTCCACCCACTTGTTCATCATAATCTTTATTTTCTCATCTATTTGTGAGTGATAACTAGTGCTAGGAGTGATTTCAATCTCACTTGATCTAAAAATATCTTGCCAAAAAAGACTTAGGAACTTGTTGCCCCTATCACTAACATTTTTTTGGCATATCATGTAGTCTAAATACTTCTTTGAAGAATATTTCAGTCATTTGAGATGCTCTAAAGTATGTAAAAATATCAAATAAGTCTACAAATTTAGTCAATTTATCATTAGAAGAGTCCTTCCCTTACATGTTCGGTAACCCAATAATGAAGTACATTAAAATACTTTCCCACTTTTGGTTGGGAATTGGTAAGGGTTGTAGCAAACTAGTAGGAAAAGTGTGTTCACTCTTGTTTCGTTGACATAGTTTACATTCTTTTATATACTTAAGGACATCATCCTTAAGCCCTTTCCATGAAAATCTCTCATATATCTTCTTGTAATTTTTGAAAAATCCTTGGTGACTAGCCAAGAGAGCATCATAGAATTTGGGAACTGGAAATATTTTTTCTTTGTAGAGGATCAACTCATTCACCACCTTGTACTTTTCTTCTTGTAATGTACCCTCCAAGATGCTAGTAGAAAGTGGATTCTTTGCATACTCCACAATAATTTGCTCCTTCCAATTAGTAGTTATCTCCATCATATAACTCAAATGTAGCCTTCTTGACAATGCATTAAAGGAAACATTCTTCTTCCCTTTGACATATTCAATGTCAAAATCATAAGCTTGTAGCTTATTCACCCATTTTTGTCATCTTTCATTGAGATCTTTTTAATCGAGGAAATATTTGAAATTATTATAGTTTTTTACAATAAATTTCCCTTCTCCAGATGCATCACACTCAAGCTAAAAGGACTTAAAAAAGTCAAGTATGGCCAAAATAGGACAAATGCTCACGATTTATTTGAATTGATCAAAATATTGTTGCATTATTGTAGACCATACATATACCCCCTTTTTGGTGAAATCAATGAGTGGGGCAACCAATTATGGAAATCCCTTCACAAATCTCCAATAAAAGCTACAAATACCAAAGAAACCCTTCAATTGAGTGAGATTTATTGGTGGTGGTCAATCCAAAATGACCTTAATCTTCTCTTAGTCAACACTAACTCCATAGCACTAATCACATGACCAATATACAAGAGTCATGTCATATAAAAATTGCACTTGGATTCCTTTGCATATAGAGATTTGGCCTCAAAAATACCCAAAACATTATCCAAATGTTGCATATGTTCCTCTCAAGACTTATTGAATATCACAATATCATCAAAAATACCAAGAGAAACTTTCTAAGTTTCTTGTTGAATACATAATTCATACAAGATTGAAAATTTGTTGGATCATTCATTAAGCCAAAAGGTATAACCGAGAACTCATAATTCCCAAAATGACATCTTAAATCAATCTTCTCAATATCTTCTTCTTGAACTATTATCTGACAATATCCAAATTGCAAGTCTATTTTTGAAAAATAGACAACTCCATGTAGCTCATCAATGAGCTCATCAATCCTTGGTATCAGGTACCAATTTTTTATAGTCTTCTTGTTTATAGATCTATAATCTATGCACATGTACATGGTCTCACCCTTCTTTTTCACCAACACCACAAAATATGCAAATAGGCTTTTGTTTGAATAGATATGCCCATCTCCAAAAGCTCCTTGATAGCTTTCCCAATATCATCTTTGTTCTCTTGTGATATCGATAAGGAATGGTGATATCCAAATTTTCTCCCTCTTCCAAATCTATCACATGCTCAATGCCTCTTTTAGGAGGCCATCCATGTGGTACACCACTAAAAACCTTACTATATTTAGTCAATGAATCTTGCACATCTATATGATATTCTATTTTTTAGTCTTGATAAATGGTAGGAATGATTACACATTTTTCAAACCACTCAACTTGATTATGACGAATCAATCTCTCTATCCTCTTGTATGTTACAACATGAGGACTTATTTAACATTCCTCTTAACACATTCTAGAATTTCATATCCATTGTTTGCAAGTTCAGAGTGATCTCTCCTAAAGAATGGAACCATTGGATGTCAAGAACAACATCATTATCTCCAATACTCACCAAATATAATTCATCTTTGACTTCATAGTTACCCAACTGTATATTCGTTTAAGTAATTCTCCTTGTGCATGTGGGGGTAAATCCATCAACAACCATAACTTTGATGCCTTCAAAATCTTCAGCCTCAAGGCCTCTTCAAGCAACAACTCCATCAATGAAGTTGTGTGTAGCCTTGATATCAATGAGAGAAACAATTTGTTGCCACACAAGACTCACAAACTCTGAAAGATTCATTCTTTTGGAAACTAGAAAATTAGGCAAAATTTTCTTCACTTTCCTTCTCTTCTTTAGAATATTTTGATGATTTTTCCTCCTCATTCTCCTCCAAATTATCTTGTTGTTCTTATTTTCTAATTCAAATTCATCAATTGAATACACTTCTAAATGGTGAACTTGAACTTTCTTGAATCACTTATGGCACGGGGTCTATTGCTCCTTGCATGTGAAGCATAATTTTCTTCCTTAGCTCATTGCAAAGGGCTTCAATCATTTTTGGTGTGGAACATTTGGACCAATTTGTTTTCTTATGAAAATTCCTTTTACCTTTTTTGTGCTAAAAGGTTCTTGGTTGGAATTTGCTTCTTGGATTAGCAAAATCCATGCTCCTTGATTTCTTGATGTCTTCTTAGAGTGTAGGCAGGTCAAAACATTTAACCCATCCCTTGAGTGTCTCAGTTAGCCCTTCATTAAAAAACACAAGTATTTTTCTGAGATGTTGGGCACCATAACTGAAAGCATCTAGAAATCAACAATGTAGGCATCAACCATTCCATGTTGTCTCAATTGTTCTAGTTCTCTAAACTAAAATTCAGGGTCCTTCATGTAAAACCTTTCATGAGTTGTTTTGTCTAAGTGCAATGTGGTAAATTTGATTGCCTCCTTTTCTGGAATTGGCCTTAGAGAAAAATTATCCAATTTTTGAACCCATGCATGAGCAATACTCTTATCACTCCCATCAAATTGAGAAAGTGATGCATTTCCCAAAGCTTGTTAATAATCCCTCTACATAATAGGGCCCCTATTCTCTACTCTTCCACCATCTCTCTTCTTCTTTTGATTCATGAATTGATCAAGAGATAAAATTTCCCTAATCTCCATTGGAAGGTTCACATATTCTTCATAAATTTCTCTTGCTTCATTTTCCACAAGAACTTGCACTTTTTTCTCAGGTTGGGCCTCCTTCCTGCGAGTGAAGGTAGGTTGAAGAGTTCTAGTAACATACCCAACAACAATTCTAATAGTATGACTAGTACTACCTTGATTATTATTGCCATTGGAAATTTTGACTTCTCCATTCTAAACTAGGGGAACATTTTGATTCATTTTGGCAAGAAGTTGGGACATCATATCAAGCATGACAACAAACAACCTTTCTACTCTAGCATTCAAAATTTTAGGAACAACAACAACCTTACCTTTTTCTAACATGTTTCTTGATGAAAATCCAATATCAAATATAGGATTTTGATGTGCAATTACGACTTCTGAAAAAGTATCTTCCAAAGAAATAAGATTTCCATTATCCATATGGATTAAAGTTTTCTTTTAAACATGAAAATAAATTACATGCAATTTAATCAAAAAAAGAAAAATTTCAAAGTATCTTCCACTAGATTTTTTGGCAATTGATATTGCTACTTTTTTCTCTCTATTATAATATGTTTGTTCTCTCTCACTAGCATTCATAGAGAACAAGTTGCATGACAATGTTAGATGCACAAGCTGACAAGATCATCATCTCTGATACCACTATAATATTCAACTCTAATTTTTTGAAAATTTTGCTAACTAAAATTGAGATACAATGCAAATTTCCAATGTCACTTTTTGATCACCCAATTCCCAAGATGGACACAGTGCGATTATGTAGTGAAAGGACCAAAAATAAAATAAAATTATAGCAACTAAAATAAATGCACTAGGTGACAAACTACCCAATCCCACTTATTTAGCAGAGTGTTATGCAACTAAAAAGAAAGACACTTCATGCTTATTCAATGGAGTGTTAAGTATAATGGAAAGAGAAAGTACTTTATTATTATTTAGTGAATATATCAATAGCAAGCATCCACTTATTTGGTGGGTAACAATCCCATGCTCTCCACTTATTTAGTGTGGTAAGTAAATCCAATGGGGTGAGTACATAAATCAATGAGCATAAATCAATCCCACTGGTGATACTACCATTCAATTTTTATAATGATATATCAAGATAAGTATAACTCATAATTATTGCAACACTTTAAAATGAGCTAAATATCATGGATAATCAATATAGTCAAGAACCCAATAAGTAGAATACATTAGATAGTTGTTAATAAGATAGGTTACAGGTCTGATATTAATTGCAACAAGCTATAAATGGGTTTGAACAACAAATACATCACTCATAAACACTACCAACTCATGCCCAACACACCATAAAACATTCATAAGATGAAACACCACCTCAAAGCATACCCAAACTTCACTAAAACACACTTAAAGATAAATATATCAAATCAATAACTAGAATTAGGCATGTACAATTCTATCACAATGTTGGTATAGTAGGTACAACCATCACTTTTCCCTAAAAAACTCACCATATGACAATTTTTCCACCTTGTAGTTGTTGGAAAATTGTTGTTATTGATGTCAAAGGGAAATATATTTATGTCTAAGGAATGAGAGCATATTGCTTTGTCATGATTGATCACTACCATGCTTAATGCCCCTTTGAGGAAGATATGTCACCTTGGGAGTGACTTGAAATAAATTAAATAAGGATTAAAATATAGACTGACCTACACTTCCTTAGCTCCACCTTTGGGAATGAATAAATTAATGAAAATTATGGGCGACCTCCTTCATGCAAGCGCCTTGTTAAAGGATTAAATAAATTAATTCATTTTATTTATATGGTTGACCTCGTAGTGAAAGTATGGCTCCCTTTTGAAGAGCCATATTTGATGGTAGTAAAGGAGGATGAGATGAGTGTTTGAAGTGCAACAATAAAATATATATCATTCTAATTTATTACAACAAAGCAAAAATAAAATGAAGAATATTGCAAATTTATGAAGGGATGTCTCTCTTGGTGAAAAGGTAATAGGTAATTTAGGAAGACTTTATGCAAAAATTTATAAAGACTTTATGGGAAAATCTATGAATAGATTTGAGGAAGATTATAGCAACAGTGAGATATATGAAAGTTTAAGGACATAGGTAATTTGGATAAAGAAGATATGTAGATTTGATAAAAATATATATGCATATTTGATAAAGGATATATGTGATTTGGATAAAGGAGATATACAAATTTGATGAAGGTTATATATAAATAAATATATTTGCATATTTGATAAAGGAAATATGTGATTTGGATAAAGGAGATATACAGATTTGATGAAGGTTATATATAAATTTGACAAAGAATAAATGTAGATCTATGAAAGGAGAAGTATATGTTGATCTCATGAAGAAGATCTAAATGGTCATCACATATTGAAGAGATCACAAGAAGACAAAAATTTGTTGAGTTAGAGGTTGGTGCCTCATATTGGAGAAGTTGGTGCTTCCGAAAAATAAGAGATTGATGTCTTTTGTTGAATTGGTGCTTAGTTGCAGGGATTGGTATCTTCGGTGGGTTGGTGCCTACAATATGTACAATATGGGATTGGTGTCTCTTGTAGGTTGGTACACATAAAGATTATAAAAAAGATTTATATAAAAGCAATGTTTTACCACAGTTTTCTCCTGTAAGGGTTTCCACATAAATCTTGTGTTTTCTTATTGTGAGACCTCGCCTTTTTGTGATCCTAATCACTCCATGTGTCCTTGATGATATTAAGTTCTTGTTTGATGTGTTATATGCTTCTATACTAGAGTTATCATGTTTTATATTTCAAATTTACTCTATATCCCTTGATGTTATCATGACTCATATTGGATATTTTCATATGTTTACTATTTGGACATTATTTACAAGATCTTTATGGGTGATAGTTGTATCCTATGCATATATATTATTCTTATACTCTTATGGTTATTTTGATTATCATGGATATTGCTATATTATGGATTTGTATTATTGATTCTAAGATGGGGTTATTATTTGATTACATTGAGTGGTTATGAGAGTAGATATTGTGGAGATAAGAATTAGATAAGTTTATGTTTACTTGTGAAGGTTATTAAATTTGAATAATTTCTATATGATTTCCTACTTGATTATTATTTTTGAAAAAGTTTTTGATAAGGAAAAGTGGGTTTTGAAGGGGCCTCGAAACCCTTTACAAAGATGAAAAGCTGCAATAGGGTATGTACAGGATCATCATGGAAAAAATAGGCCCTTAAGTGGCAATGAAAATTCAAAAAAATCAAAGTTAGGAAACTTGACATAAAAATTTGAATAAGTTATCTATATTATTTCAAAAATATGTAAGAATATAATTTGTGGAAAATTGAATGTAGTTTCTAAACTACTAGGTTTATTTTTCTAAAAAAAAAATCTATTTGGTGAAAAATTGAAATTTCAATGCAATAGTACTTAAATTTCAGGGAAAAAATAAGAAGTAGGTGTCTGTTTGACCACCCTAACCATAATAAAATGATAATAAATTTTTATAATATTTTAGATATAAGTAGATGACTCATGTCCGGATGTGATGCATATTTTTTTGTAATTTTTTTCCAAGTAAATAATTAATTATGAATTTTTTATTACAACTTTTTAAAAATATAAAAACTTGTATGTTTGACCACCTTAACTTGGTCAAAACTTCATGAAATTCATTTTTTTTTTTAATCCTATAGTATTCAAAGCATAGAATGTGACGCATTTTTGGATTCAAAAAATGTGATATCGTTTGAAAGCTAGATGTTTTTCAATCAGGCTATCAATCAGGACTTTAGTCGTAATTCTAATAGAAAATGAATAATAATTATTTATTAGATTCAAAGTAAAGTATAATTTATATTGGTGGAAAGCTAAGGAGCTCCTTTACAAACCCTTTTCATTTCATCAATTTTGGGTAAAAAAATTCATCAGCCACATGGGCGAAGTTTGGAAAAGCAAGGTAAGTTGTTAAACACGTTTTTTGTGTTGACTTCTTAGGATTGGTAGGTCTGTTCAAACCAAATTCCAAAGCAAACCTGAGGCTAATCCCTAGGAATTAAATATTGTGTCAGACATATCGGATATTTGATTCAAATCGGATATCCGATTTGAATCCGATATTATCCGATATGTTTTAGATATGAGTTTAAAAAATGTTACACAATTTATAATATATGATTTAAAAAATGCAATAAAGTTTATAATTTAAAATATAATATACAATATAGTTTATAATGTAATATATAATATACAATTTATGATAATCTCTTACCGACTTATGTATTTAATATATAATATATTATATTATTATGTATAATATTTAAATATTATTTCAATATTTTAGTTAATGTATAAATATATATATATATATATATATATATTACTAATATATAAAATATTTAAATATTATATCTTTCCCTCTCTCTCTCATCTCTCTCTCTCTCTCCCAAGTCTCTCACTCAATCACTCCTATCTCTCTCCCCTCTACCCT